>VWPW01031931.1:0-494537 GCA_013389825.1 Crypturellus undulatus
TGCTGCTGCAGCTGCTGCTGGGCTTTACCTTTTCCTGGCAGCTTGCTGAGGCTGTGCCGTCTCCTGCTGGAATATGACCGCACTACAGCCCGGGATGCATTAATGCTGCGTACCGCTGCCTGTTAGTGCTCTCTTGCCCAAGTGGGAGTCACTGAGATTACAGAGGTTCACTAAATTCCTAATGGCATGAGATGGATCTGTCGCTCAAAAATAGTGTTGTTTGAAATGCCTACTTGCCCAAGAAGTTACTCTAATGAATGTTGGCTGCAAAACAACTCTGTATATCTCCATACTTGTGCAGATTTCATAAAACAACTTTTCAAAACTTAAATGTGAATAGAAGACAAATAATGTGTTCAATCAAGCAGATTATGACAGTACAATTTTACCATCTATCAAATATGAAGAAGTGTATTTTTTGTAAATGCTCTTGGATTCACTGACACGTTTGAGATAAAATCATGAACTTAGACAATGATAAGGCCCTTAGTGCTTATTTGTTTTTGTTTCCAAGCTGCATATGTTATGGGACTTCCAAAACAATGAAAAATTTTAACTGTCGCATATCTGTTCCCTGCTGTGTGTAGTCTGGCGTCTGGAGGTCACAAGCCACAGTAATACATTAAGTGTAGGTTCTTACTGTTCTTATAGTTGTCAAAGCAGCAATTTGTTTCTGCAGAAGTGATAGGTATTAGATTAATGAAATGAATCTTGTTAGGCTGAACAAGAAAATGCATTTGTAAAGATACTCTCATGTCTTTAAAAACAAAACACTTCTGCACTGACTACTTATGTCGTCATTTATAGTCACACTAAGTGACTAAGTGCTAGTCTGCTGCTGCTTGATCCATTACAGTTAGAAAGAATCATTATAAATATTGTACAATGTAGGAAGAACCTACATTTCTGAGCGAGCTCCTGTTGGCAGATGAAGCACAAGGTTAGTGATTTAAAAGGTATCTCATTTCAGCGCTCTTCATCTACAGCAGCACAGATAAGAGCGGTTGAAATACGGTTCCTCTGAGCAATTGATTCTCGCTGCTCTGTGGTGGCACGCAAAGCTTTTCAGAACAAATGCACAATGAATTCACTGCATTTTGATTCTACACAGTGCTTTGTATTCCAACGGATTGCCTGATGAATATTCCTTCCTCACTACTTTTCGGATGACGGGGGCCACACTTCATAAATACTGGACTATTTGGCAGATTCAGGATTCTTCAGGAAAAGAACAAGTTGGAGTGAATCTTAATGGTCCAGCAAAAAGTGTTGAATTTTCTTATAAAGGACTGGATGGAAGTCTCCAAACTGCATCATTTTTACATTTGCCTTTCTTATTTGATTCCCAATGGCACAAGCTCATGATAAGTGTGGAAGCACACAGTGTCACACTTTTTATTGACTGTATTAAAATAGAAACCTTGAACACAAAACCAAAGGGGAAAATCAGCATGGACGGCTTTGCTGTGCTTGGAAAACTTAAAAATAATCCTCAAATTTCAGTTCCGGTAAGTGTCAAAATCTTATATTATTGCAAAATATGCTTTATCAGAACTTTACACGCTCTCATTTTTTTGTTGAATGCATCCTCAAAAGTCTTCTGAAAGCAGAAATGGAAGAAAATAAATCCTTTGGCAGGTAAGTACTAGCTTTACTTTTTCAATTTTGTACATATATAAACCATGTAAGGTAGGAGATGATCCTGGTTATGTCTAAGTTTCAGCAGCTTCCTAACATGCACATTTCTGTCATGGGCTTCTGCTCTGTCTGGACATACCACTTGGGTACTCCCTTGATTATCTTCTATACAAAGCTTGGTCCAGAAGGATGTCTCAGGAGATGGGCTTGTGGCCTGTACTTCCCACCAAAGACAGAGCAAAGCGTTCACTCAACAAGCTCCGAGACCTCTCTCATATGTGCTCACTAGCCACCAGTTAGATAATTAACCTTGTCTCTGGTACAACTAATATTTTAAAACAGTTAATAAAACGGGAATATCTCCAGTAAGAGGGAATCACGGTACCTTTTTGATCTGCTCTGGTGCTCACGTAAGAACTAAGAGACCCACCTGTAAGTCTCAGCTCCAAATCAGAGATTATCCCCAGAAGACTGTTGTGATCGCTGTGGTACCAGCGAGAGCTGGAGAGGTATTTCCTCCCTACCTGTGGTTTGGAGTAGAGTTGTTCCTGCATTCTGTTAATGTTAAGTACAGAGCAGCGCCCTTCAAGGATGAAAGAACAACATGGAATTAAGTCATTTTTATAGTTCAGCAGTTATCATTCGAAGTGTTTGTTTCTACTTTCAGCGTGACTATGGAAAGATTGAGTAAGACTCAGTGTACTTCATGAAAACCTCAAATCTCTGCATATGGCAAGTTTTAAAACAGGATTATGGCGCACATTGTTTAGCCAAAAGAATAATGAAGCCTTGGAACAAATTATCAGGAAAGAAAATAGGTATTTAAAAATTTCATCCCATGAAATTTGAATTTAATTTACCACAAACTTAATCTGGATATCCAGAAATGTACTTTAACTCAGTCAGGACTGAGGGGTTGACAGCAGACTCACTAGATTAAATGGCATGACCTAGGTTTTGATGTCAAAACTGATGATAATATTATGAAACCTGATCTTACAAACATTTAGGAAGGCCACTCAGTTCAAAAACATCCTGAAGAAAATACAGATTTTTTTTTTTTTGGACTACAAATTTTGAAATGGCTTTTTATATTCCACAAATAAAAGTGGATAATATTAGTCTGCTTTTCTGGTTTCTCCTTAAATTGAGTAAATATTGTTGGGGATTTTTTAGGCTTATTCTTTAACTTGTTTATCTATATCCTGTTTAAATACCTCTCCAGTCTTGGTTATTTAATATGTTTCAGGCACAATTTCTAATTTATTTCCACGCGTTGTTAAATTACATTACTTCCAGTGGCATAATTTTTAAAGGACATAAATTATGTGTTTCCTACTCTTTTTTTTTCCCCTCTAGTATTCCGAGTGCTCTATTTATCTTGCAGAATAGGTCAGCTTCTTATGGATGTGCTATAAAATGTGTCATTTTTAAAAGAGATTCTTTATAGCTTGTTATTACTATGATGGCCTGAGAGAGCAGGAGATGAGAGTTCCATCAGAAACTGGGGCTTGCCTTTGAGCCTTTACAAGGATTTATTCCTGGACTGCCGGAATGTTTTATAGAGGACAAAATTTTATATGGAACTACTGCTGCATTTTATGCTTTTTAGATAAAAAAGTAGTTCTTCTTTTATCTAAAAGTAATTTAAATAATCCACTCTAAATACTAAGCAATACACATACATCATCATTTCAAAACCAAAAAAAAAAAAAAGTAAAAAGAACATCGTGAGCTACACGTTTGTGATAAAAATGTAAGAGCATTTGTTTCTTGTTGCTCAAATATTAACTGCTGTGAGATGGTGTAAATCACCCTAGTGATCAGCCCCTGACTTCAGAGGCACTACCCCACTGCTCATAATAGATGCTGACGCTTTGCTGGGATCGATCCCCGGCCGCTATGTAATTGACATTTAATGCTGCTAACTGGTGCGGTCACATGGCTTGTAACATCCAAGAGGAAGCTTCTTATCAGTATTTCCTGAACAGAGATTAATTTGTACCATGACCTAGATTATGCCATTGTAAAAAAATATACCTTCATGCCTCTTTTTTTTTTTTCGTGGTACTGCTATAGGACTTTGGAAAAGATACAGGGAAAATGAAGCTTTAAAAAGTCATTGTAGGAATGTAGGAAAATGGATAAAAAATGTTTAAAATGCCTCTAGAATGAGATATGTTTAAATGCACATAGTTGATTCTTGGCAACTAAAGAGTAAATGTACACAAATTAGGTAGCAGCCTTCCTCTAGAACAAACACAGATACTGATGAGATGTTGCAGAGGACCTTTACCTGAAAACTGGGAAGCCAAACTGCACTGCCTGGGATGGGATGCCTTTCCCTCAGTACCCGAGGGAGGCACGGAGTGCCGTAAAATTTCTGACTAACCCCAGAAAAATGTTTAAGTTTCCTTCAAGCTATGGTACAGCAGAATGTCTCACTAAGATTGCTGCTCTACTGCCAATACTACTGCAAAGATGTGGGCCTCATTTAAATCTTACCTTACGCTTTATCTATGTATCTATCATCTCCCTCATTTTTTTTTAAAGCACTAATAAGACAAGTGAATTGCAGAGCTCTGCTGTTGAGATATGTCAAAATTTGGGCATTTAAGTGCATTTCCATCCAATTTAGGAGGACAAAACCACGAACAGATAGACATAACTAATCCAATTACCTACATGCACTAATGATGAAATCAAAGTGGAAACTGAAATCCTGTAGGGATCTTGGAAAACGCATATCAAAAATATTAATCCATGGGTCTTAAATATCACTAAAAATATTTAATCTTCATAAATCTGCATTATGACTACATCAGATTTTTCTGAGCTTCATCTCTGAGAACTCCATACCTATATTTCATCCTTAGTAACAGCTTATATTTATATTGACAGAACATCTGCATGAGACATCTGCTTTTAAATCTGCATAATGTAATCAACAAGATGATTGTGAAATGCTAGTGTGTAGAGAGTTACCTTGCTATTCAGTCTAGGAAATATGTGCTCTTTTTTCACTTTTCCTAAATTAACAAGAGGCCAGTCACCTTTTAATACCTTGCCAATAAAAAGGTTTTATTTTTGAGTTTTAAAAAGTGAAATAGCTTTCACTTCAATCTTTGATTTACATAATCTGAAAACAATAGCAAAAGGGGAAAACAAAAATTTATGAAGCAACAGTTGTTTGAAAAAAATATATTAATGTTGTCTGACCAAGCCACAAGGAACTAAGAAACGTCAAATCAAAATTAGCTATTCAAACTGTTTCATCTCTTTTCATACTTACCATATGATATGGTGTTTTATAAATAATGCTAGATAATCTTTCTTCATAGGAAGCCTGCCTCACTTATTCAGACTTTTTTGTGTCCTAATCTCATAAGAGTAATCAGGCCTTACTTAATACTCACCATTAAAACTTGTTTTTGAACACAAAACAATCAGTTTTCTCACTGGACATGCAAGAGTGTAGGAAGATAACATATGAGACACTAAAAGGATCTCCTGGCTCAGTGGACTCCATACTACAGCAAGCAAGCAAGCAAGCATTTTATAACCCCATTCCTAAATTTGTCATCCTCTACTTTAATACCAGTTATACTCAAACTTGAAAAACTGTGTTCCAATGTAAAAATGTGTATGTGTTCAGTAGTAGTATTCTCTTCTGCCCGAATATTGACATTTGGACATTGTTTTATCAAAGTTTCATTGATGGCAACATTTTGTCTTCTCGCATGTTTCTCACCTCAATATAGAAAACAAAATAGAGACCAAAAAGGACAAAAAAAAGAATCAATGATTGCCTATAACTAGAATTTGTTGGTGCAGATACTGGCTGCTGGCAATACCTGTTGAAAGATGTTTTCAGAATACTTAGAAATTTTGTATTGCTATGAGAACCCAGATAAAGACTTGTTGACTTCAGTTACAGATGTCACTGATCAGTCTTTTTGCACAGCCTATAACCAGATATTTCATTTCAGACATCTAAAACCAGCCAGCCAACCAAAACAACTAAACCAACCCCCAGCTCAGTAATGCAGCCTACTGTCATCAAATGTAGCTTTCCATCAGCAATTTGTCAGCTTTATGTAAGAATGAGGCAAAATCAGGATGCCACTCATTTAGTGGCATCTGGCCTTTCCCCCCAAATCACCCCTTCTTTTTCTCATGCCCTTTGCCTCACTCACTTCCCAAATTCCAAATCCTGCAGGATGTGACACGTTTCCAAAGCCTTGCTCATGCTATCTAATAACTGAGTCAAGGATTCTGTAGTAAAAAGTATGGGATTACATACTTTTGGCTTATATACAAAATAAACTTTTACAAGCAATCTTAGTTCTAGTATTTCCTAACTATTGAGTGTATGAATTTCATTTTTAATATGATTTAGCGAAGTTTAATGTAATATTTTAATAGTAACAGAAAAAATGGCAATTGTGTCAATTAGAACACTCAATCTCAATTTAAATCAGAAACAGATTATAAACACCACTTTAGAGCCAATTTTGAGATTCTTTCCATAAGCACAACTTAACAATTTAAGCACATCCATAAGCTCATCACTTCCTTGCAAGTGAGCTTCAGAGATGAGTAATGATTCCTCACTCAGGAATCAAAATATAGTCTGAAAAAAATTACCATCTAGGAACCATTTTTATGCTTTCTTATGAGTCTTCACATTCTATACTACCCCATCATTTTTATTGTTGGATGGCATCCTGATGAATATTAAAATATAGCACGCATTCAATTCTTTCATATGTATATTAAGATATTCAGTTGTCTATTCTTGAGCAATGAGACCGTTTTTAAAATGAGAACTGGATAAAGGAGGTAAAGAATTGGCTCTGCTGCTGCGGTGTCAGATAACGCAGAACAGGTAAAAGAAACTAGAGTGCTGCCTCTTTTGTGCTCTGTTCACAGCACTCTGGGAACTGTGGCGTCTGCAAGGTAAATAGCAGAGCAGAGATGTGAGAGCAGGAGTTTCAGAGGTGGCAGCCACCAAGTGTTTGGTGGAGATCTTAAAGGACTTCAGAAGCAAAGCATTCAGTAGCAACAGGGACTAATATGTAAGTGAGTATAAGGGAGTTGGCAGAGAGGAGAACATCTTAGAGTGACAGTCTCCTTTCTGCATCAGAGTTTTGGAGATTTTTAAAGGGTATAAATTATGTTTGGAGATGGAAGATAGCTGTGAGATGTGCTAGAGGGAGGAAAGACGGCAGCCAGGAAGCACTGAGACATTGTGCTATGGAAAGGAAGGTTCAATAGCAAAAGGAGCAACATGCAGAGAAGCAATGACATGGGAAGCAAAACCCCTGGCCTGCACGCTTTTATTTCCAGGTTCTCAGAAAAAAATATATACAAATAAAAATAAATCAGGCTTTTCCACACTAGGACTCCATGTTGCAACAACTGAAAGAACTCTTCTTTGGACCTCACTCGCTGGGCAGGTGTAGGTGGCTCTGAATTTTAACGTCAAGTTGAGGAATCACTCGGTAGGCTACTTAGTGAGGGTTCCTACGCCAAGCTGATTGATACTATGTAATAGGAAGGTAAATTGAAATCAGGGACTTAAAACTTAAATGCAATAAATATGCACAATATAATATGCATAAAATACCACATGATGCATCATATATCAAAGAACATGCATCTGAAGCCATATATTTGAGATATTCAATATCTTTCAGCCAAGGTCACGTATTTTTTTAATCTATATAACACATCAAGAGAGACCTGGTTGCCTTTTTTGGGAAGAGGTTGTCTTAATTCTGTGGAAAATTCTGTATCATTTTCCAATACTGAATAAAAATATTTAAAGATATTAAATCTCAAAGATGTATGTTTTTAATTCCAGAATGTTGCTAGAATCCAACTTTTTGAGCCCCTCATGCTTAGACCATCTCTTTCTGACCTCAGACTATCATTTTTCATGTACATAACCATCTGGATAGAGAAAACTTTTTCTGAATGTGTGTTCTTTAATAATACCATAATATGAATGTAATATGAAGAAAATCCTGCATATGTTTGTAAATAACTTTCATAAAGAATGCTTGTGACAACTTTCCTTAAATCCTGCAAAAGATATATGCCCCTGGTTTAGAATGCCTACAAGCTGTGGGGAAGGAGGAGAGAAGACAGTGAACTGCTCTGGAGCGAGTGCCAGTGGCTGAGTCAGACCATCCTCGTGTTTGATGCTGAGTGCAGTATTTCAGCCACAAAGCTGATCTGTAATTTTTAAACACCCAGTGTCTAAAACCCATTGTTAGTTGATTGATGCTCCTCCTGCTCAAGCCTTCAATTGTGAACTGAAACCGAACCGAACTGAAACATGAACGTGTACACTGAACTAACGTAAACATGTGCTCTGAACTAATGTGAACATGTGCACTGAACTAACTTGATCTTTCTCTCCTTTGGCAGTTTGACCTCCAGTGGATGGTGATTCACTGCGACCCGCTGCGTCCCCAGCGGGAGGGCTGCGGGGAGCTCCCGGCCAGGGTGAGCGTGGTTTTCATCCCTGCACTCCATACAGCCGGACTGCCATGAAGCCCCTGCCTCCTGTGCGGGCAGGAACAGCCAACAGTAGCCTCATTTTCCTCCTTATGGCCAGCAATGTCTATTTTTTAACATACCTGTCTGGAATTTGGTG
Organism: Crypturellus undulatus; assembly: GCA_013389825.1. Classification (NCBI taxonomy): domain Eukaryota; kingdom Metazoa; phylum Chordata; class Aves; order Tinamiformes; family Tinamidae; genus Crypturellus; species Crypturellus undulatus. The sequence goes on from VWPW01031931.1 coordinate 8,303, forward strand.
TGTTTAAAAATCCAGCCCCCCTCAGTGGCAGCCTCATTTTAACTCCTCCACAACTTTCTTACTTTTTCTTCTACCAGCTACGTGGGTCAGAGATTTTAAAACATGTGCCTTGCAGGGAGGAGGGATGCAGACCCTCCCTGCATCTGCCTCCCTTACCAGCTCCCCGAGAGCTCTAGGGGGGAAAACCTGTGGCAGGGGCTGAAGGAAGTGCCCACAGCAACAGCGGCAGGGCAAAGGGTTAAAGGAGCTGCTGTCATTCAATCCTTTCCTTTCCTTCCCAGCCTTCAGCTTTCCTCCAATCCCCACTACCCTCTGCAGGACCATTAATAAACCGACCTGTGGGGTGCCTGCAGCAGGGCTCACCTTTCGGCTGCTGGGCACACTTGGGCAGTTGGGGTTCAGGAGGCATCTGAGCGGCCTCTAGACCATGGCACAGGATGCCCAGGGGATGGCCCCGCTGCCTCTGGGGCTTTTTCTACAAATTATCTGCCTCTGCCTAGCTCAAGTAAGTTTACTCTAACTTTAAACTCTGTTTTTCTCCTTGCAGATAAGCCAGACGGAAATCGAGGTGAGTCTGGGGGAAGGGACAGAGCTCCATGCTTGGGGAAAGGCTCTGGGTGAAGTTTGCTCAGGCTACTGAGGGCAGCCTCCTGTCATGCCGTGCCCCAGCACGGGGAAGGGTTTTCAGTCTCTTTCCCCTCTGCGGTTGCTGCATTTTTACTTCTGACACAACACTGGCCCTTTCATAAGGGCAAGGCGAGCCGAGTTCAGCGAGTGGGTCCTGTGTGCGCGCTCCTGTAGAGGGCTGTCCTGGGGGCACCACGCCAGCGCCCAGGACTCACTTAAAATATCCCTGGCTGAATTATCACTACAAAGGCTGGTGTGGGTCGGAGCCGGAGCGCGCGGGGCCAGCAGGGGCTGCGCACACAGAGGCCCCTTGTTGTCGCGGCAGGAACTTGCTGTGCTTGTGCATGTTGCTGCTATGTGATGGGATGTAACTGCTCTTTTTTATTTTTAACTCCTTGACAGAGAGGCCCCCCTGGTCCACCAGGCCCCCCCGGTCCACCAGGGCCACCAGGAGTTCCCGGTATTGATGGCATCGATGTAAGTGTTTCCTGTGCCTCCTGCTCCTGCTGCGCAGACCGCAGCACTAGCAGCTGCCGCTGAGGAGCCCTGGGTCTGGGTGCCTCAGGTGTTGGGGTCGGGGGAGAGAATGAGGAGAAGGAAAAAGGCATTTCACATCCTCCTCCGTATGGAAAATATAGTGTTATTTATTCCACATAATCATGGTCATGTGTTATGATTATTTGGCTTAGTGGGGTGCAGGGGTTTCATAATTCTAATCTCTAAAGGAATTAATTATCACTCCTATTACAGCATGAGAAGCATTTGGAGGGATTACCCCCTTCTCCTGTCAAAACTGGGATTCTTCCTTTAAGTCTACAGCAGAGATCATGTGTGGGTTTTTTGTTTACTTGTTTGTGTTTCTTCATTTCCTACAATAAGTATCAGGTCAGGATTATTCTTGAATCTGTACGTGTATTTTTTCGTGATGGACCATGATGCCCTGACACTTTCCCTTTGTCTCCATAGGGAGAGAGAGGCCCCAACGGCCCCCCAGGCCCGCCGGTAAGAGACTTTGGCTACTTTGCATTACTCCTGCACGAGCAGGGGCACAGAGTTATGTTTATTCCTCCTCTTGCTGTCTGTGAAACGTATTTAACTCTCCATTTGCATCCTGAAGGGGCCAGATGGGGACCCAGGCAAAGCAGGATCCCCTGGCCTGCCCGGAGAGCCAGGAGCTGATGTGAGTACACCTGACTTTTTCTGGATAGTTTTTTAGGAATAAACAACAGCAACAATGTGGTTTTAGACTATTTCTATGGGAGTGTGGCCTCCTTTTGAGGTTTCCAGCTTCCCTACAACTTCCAATGAGGGCCAACAGCGTGTGTCGGAGGAGAGGTGCTTTCTCCGGGTTGGGAGCTGCTTGATCACACAGACAGAACCGGGATAGAGAAGCCTGGGAAGAGCCACATGTGCCTGTAGCAGTCCCTGTGAAAGGGATGGGGATGGGGCAGCGGGCTGGATAAGGAAAAGTAGCGTTGAACGGGGTAAAGGGAAGTTTATTTTAATTATTTTGAGGTCTTGCTATCCTGTTGCTCCTGAAAAGGAGAGAAGGGGAGGATCCAGTTGGTACAGGCAGGGTCATGATGAGTTCAGTCAGGATGCTTTATATTTGTAACTGCTCAGCCTGAACTGGAAGAAATATCACTGCTGCCTGTAAATATTTCTGTTGTGATGTTTTTATAGTTACTGATCAAGCTGTAATAAAATCATAATGGAAACAATATATTACAGTTTCTGATTATGAGAACCTGTGTGCCAAGGAGCGCAGTTGACTTATAACAATAACCACACACATCTACTTCACAGTAATCTAACATAAAAATTCTAATAGTACATTTATCTAGTATGGAGGCCTTAGCTTAAGAGTTTGTAACTGCAGAAAACCATTTAGGTCAGCTCCTGATAGTAAAGTGAATGGATATGTTTTTACTCAATGGAATCTTAAGAATATTTTTAAACTATGTTTCTGTTACAAATTATGATTTCAACACGACCCTTATTCTGAACCTCCTGCCCAAGCTTAGCCACTGCAGAGCTAATGGGTCTACCCTCCTTTGTGCAAGCTGAAGAACTAGGGTTCAGGATCATCTCCTGCTGCTGGAATATTTGGTTATATCCCTTGAATAACTTAGTGGCAGTAAAAGACACGTTCATACGCTATGGGAAATAACTGAGACCAGTGTTTAAAACCATTTCTTGCTAGGAAGTTAATGTTTGCATTTGCACTTGGATATTATGCCAGGAGGTAGGCTAACTGATACTTAGTTTACCTAAGTGGTAGAATACTTTCTATAATTTAAAATATAAAACAAAACAGATTCTATGTGGCAAGTTAATGGCATGAAGAATATTAAAAATGATATAAATTAAAATACCTAGTATTTCTAGAAGATTGCAATACTGTTTAAGGTCATTTTATCTGTTTTTCAAAGATACTTAGTGGAGATGGAGCTAAAATAGTCTTTAGGTAGACTGTGAAAATTCTAAATTTATAAGAGAAATTAGACTTGACAAAACAGTATTTCATGCCAACATATGTTTTTTTTTTTTTCTTGAGAACAATGCAGACCACAGTCCCTTTGTATTGGCCGACCATATATTTAAAAATAATCACCTTCTATAATTCTCACTGTAGGCATGGTTTTGTTTTCCTTACCATAATTCATAACAACAAAGTCCTGTGGAAAAAAAATCTTTTAGAATTCACCTCAGTTCTTCATATTTGTTTGCGCTTTTATGTTCCTTGGTATTAGTGGATGAATGAAACAATAGTAATAAAATATTCTGAAAGGGTAAGGCTTTTTTTCCCCCCAGTTGAAGACAAAACATTGATCTTAATTGTGCTCCCACTGTGCATTCCACTTTTAATTGCTGTTTAGTTTTATAATACCTCTCTTCTTTTTTAATTGGTAGTTTTGGCTTTTTAAATCCTATTTTTCTTTCAAAAACTATTATTTCAGTGCCGGATTTAATAGACTGAGTCAAAGTCCTACATAATAATTGCTCATAATGATCAACTAAGCTTTAGAAAGCAAATTGTCAGAGAAAACATCCTATTGGGTCAACGCTGAATTGCTAGAAGTATACCAGGAAAAGAAAGTACAGGACAAACATAAAAGCAAGGTTTCTCTTATGGAACTCTGGGAAGTTCTAAGCCATAAAAGCTGGTTAAGATGTCAAAAACAAAAGAAAACAAAAGAGCTCCATATGAATTCCCACTTACAATATCATGATTGCTTTTTGATTTTAACCAGATAGACAAGTGTGGCCCAAAGCGAAACCTCAAGCCGAGCCTGGCACTCTTGTTGATTTTTCATTCAGAGGATGGGGCCAATAAGGATTGTCCTAATTTTATATAAATCCCCTGTAGCTTCTTCCTTGGGGAGATGTGTTAGTTATTCCTAACTGCCCCATGTAGCCATTGAAAAGCTGGGAAGTGTAAATCCTTCAGCAGCTTCTGATGTGAACTAAATCTGGTCTTTAGTCTGGGATCATGGTGGACATCATTGCTTCAGTAAAGCCACCAGCCTGAGAGAAAAGAGGTTGAAATAAAAATTCTGTCCCTTAATAATGGCTCAGCAAGAAGGAAGGGGAAAAGCTCTCCTCAAGGTGGCTTCTGATACTGATTGCCGTCTGTGTTTTCTTCCTCAATAGTTAATATTTCAGCATTTTAGTGAAATAAAATAGGGCAAAATGCTTAGAAGACTGTATGTTCTTCAGGAAACTCATTTTCATCCTTTTATGACTTTTCAGGTGCAGGTCTGTATCCATTCTCAGGATACACCCATTTGCAATAAACTGTTTAACTGGTTGCCAAGTCAACCAAGACTCCAGCTGGTCCATGTATCTGTGACTTGAAAGTGTATAGTGCTGAGCCCTGTCTCCAAGTGATTATAACTTCCTGTTTTAAAAATAGGGCCCAGCATTTAAAATCCCAAGCAAAATTGTATATAGTTGATAGGACAGTTGAGGCTAACTGTCATTAAGTTCTTGTCTCTTGAGGATTCACTAAAACAAAATATGGCCTGATGGGTGGTGAAGGTACACAGAATCCCTAAATCTGTGTCTGTGGAAATTGATTTAATAATGCATAATTCTTATAGGCAGTCTGAAAATTCACTTCCTGAAATGCATATGCAGAGAAGGGGAATAAGAAGGCTTCTGTAAAAGCCGTCCTCCTTGAGTTATTCAGATATTCAGCTGTTCTGTGAGAGTCTTCATAGTTCTTGCAGTTCTTCAAACCTGGGCAGCACCTGAATGTAAATTAAGAGTTGTATATTTGCTCCATTTGTACATGTAAATAGGTATATGAGTTATATATATGAAATCTTCTGCAAATGCTTATTTATATCATGTAATAGGGTAATTGTTCTAGGTATTTGAATGTTTGAGATTAAAAAAAGAAAACAACACAAATAGTCTTCATGTTAACATTTTATATCTTACTTCCACAGGGACTCACAGGCCCTGATGGATCACGTGGAGCAACAGGACCAAAAGGACAAAAGGTAAAAACAATTTAATTGCGGATTATCTTTTTTTAGCAGCATTTCTTTTTAGCATGCAACCGATGCATTCCTGTAGTGTTTCTTAGAGGTCCCTTCCAACCTTAAGCATTCTATGATTCTATGTAGAATACAGATGTTGATCCTGTTGGGCCCTTTCTACATTGTACCCTCAACCAGCAGTGACATCAGTGACATTAAGACTTACTATCTTCTGTAATCATAAAACTCTTTCCGTCGTGTTTTGTTGTAATTATATCACCGTGGGAACCCAATATTGAAACTTGAGTTCATCAGACAAACAAAATGTAGCAATACACATCAAAAGTCAGAATAATCAATACTTTTGAACTATTTTGAGAAAAGAAAGGCCTGATGCTATCTTTTTCATATTGAATACTAAACCTTTCCTTTATATAAAGTCTTAGTGAAACTAGTATAGTATTAATCAAAGTGAATAATTTTCGGAGAATGTGTTCACCAAGTGATACCCATCGAAAGACAGGAGTATGTTGCATAGAAAACCTTGTGCTAATGCCTCTTAAAAGACTGCATTTTTATCTTTCTAGGGAGAGCCAGGACTTCCAGGTGCTCGTGGATTTCCAGTAAGTAATACACTGTATAGAGAGACATTTTAGCCCGTAAGTATCAGTATGAAGGATTGATTCCTATTGCTAAATATAGTGAAGAAAAGTAAGAAAATATTTCTGAGGTTTCAAAGAATTCGTAGGTTTATGTAAAGAAGCTTTCTTTTCTGCAAATCAAAATGTGCAGATTGCATTACTGAGGAAGGCATATTCAGTTTAGATGCTGTAAAAATATAAAGGAGTATCTGTGATATGGCTGTATATTTTCGAAACATAGCTACTGTTGCATTCCATCCTTTTGTGCAAATGCTCTGGAGACAGGAGAGGCCGTATTTTACGTGGATAATTTATGTAGTCTTTTCTATTTCAGCTTTCCACCATGTGTTTAAAATTTGGAATGACTGAAGTATAAATGCAGTATAGGAGTTCTGGTACTGTTCCATGTGCAAATAAGACAAAATATAGAACAGGACACTCAAAAAGTGTCCTTTCCTACCCAGAAGTACATGCAGATAGATACATACATTTTGCGAGGAGCTGTAAAGGATTGTGAATCTCAGGAATTCGTAGGACTGGATGGTAGCTGGCATGCAGAAACTCAGTATACAGGAAGCTAGGAAAAAGTCAAATAAAATGGGTACTTGAACAACGCGAATGGTCTAAAATTGTAATATGGCTTCACAGATTGAATTGATTTAATGAAGAATTAGATTCCTTTTGGAGAAATAGTTGGGATTAAATAGAAAATGTATTGTATTCCGAGATAACACTCCTTTTCTTGAAATTCTATAACTTTGTCAATATCTTTTTATTTTTTGATACTTTACCATTATCTTTACCATTAACTTTCCTAAGGCCAATATTATAGAATCATTTTGATATGCAGCCATCAAGGAAATTGTGTTATTATTCTTGAAGAGGTTACATGAAAGACTTGTTCATGCTTAAGATGAAGAGTCTGTGTGGACATTTTTATTTAATTTTCATAGATGCATATTTCTTATGCAGCAGTGTGCCCTCGTGGCCAAGAAGGCCAATGGCATCCTGGGATGCATTAAGAGGAGCATCTCCAGCAGGTCGAGGGAGGTGATCTTACCCCTCTACTCAGCCCTGGTAAGGCCACATCTGGAGTACTGTGTCCAGTTCTGGGCCCCCCAGTACAAGAGGGATGTGGAGCTGCTGGAGAGAGTCCAGCGCAGGGCGACTAGGATGATCAGGGGCCTGGAACATCTGCCCTATGAGGAGAGGCTGAGGGAGCTGGGCCTGTTCAGCCTGGAGAAGAGAAGGCTGGGAGGGGACCTGATCTGTGTCTATAAGTGCCTCAAGGGAGGCAATGAGGAGGATGGGGCTGGCCTCTTTTCACTGGTGGTCACTGACAGAACCAGAGGAAATGGCCACAAACTGAGACATAAAAAGTTTCATGGGAACTTAAGGAAGAACTTTTTGACAGTGAGGGTGACAGAGCACTGGAACAGGCTGCCCAGAGAGGTTGTGGAGTCTCCTACTCTGGAGATCTTCAAGACCCGCTTGGATGCAGTCCTGTGCCACGTGCTCTAGGTGGCCCTGCGTGTGCAGGGGCGTTGGACTAGATGACCTCTAGAGGTCCCTTCCAACCTTAGGCATTCTGTGATTCTATGATTCTTACCTGGAAATCTGGAGCCTGGAATAAATAGGTTGTACTTTATAATAGCTGTTCAATCTGTAGACTCAATAAAAAGTTAAATTTAGCCACAGAAGATAACAAAACAGAGGGAACTTTTGGGTAGACTGAAAGGCCTGATTTTGACTCTAGTTAAGGAAATAAATTTCTGGATTATTTGAAATAGATCTTAAAATTGTGGATGGAATGAAGAGTCAGGTTAACTTTGCCAGGTTCACTATTCTGATGATGTGGAAAAACTGTTTTTAAAAAGAACTACTGAATGTGAGGGAAAAATGAAAAAAATATAAATTGAATTACTGAAGTACTAGAGCTTGAAATGTCATAGAAAAAACAATTGAACTCAAAAAAGGAACCGAGAGTTGGGGAAAGTATACATTATTTTATCTCTTCATTGACAAACTAGTGTGAGACAATAATGTAAGAGCTTTCAGGAAAAGCAGGTGTATATAGCATATAAAAGAGGGCTAGTCTCAGTTTATAAGCAGAGACGTTACTATGGAAAAGCAGCGAACTGGACTACCTTGTCAAGGTTACTGTGGCTTCCTGTCAGAGTAGCATTTATCTGATTCGGGTCTTTTTTTGTGACCATATTTTGAGGCTATAAAAGTAATAAATCTCTTCTTACAGCCTTTACAGCTGTTCTGCCCCTGAAACAACTGCACCTTCTGTAGAACAGGTCTGCAAGAATATGTATAACTATGAGATTAGAGCTGTTAGCTCTTCAAGGGTGAGAGAAAAGATGGATTTATTGGAACCATCTCATAATAGTATTGAAAATTATAATTTCCTTGTTCATGATTAAGGTCAGATGCATCCTATTTCTGTTAAGGTTGATATATATTATGTTTTAGGAAGGAGTCCAGTATTCGATTTTCTGGTTCCATGGTCATTAACCTGTGTATTCTGAAATCATATGTGAAGATCAATGCTCAAAATAAATCTGTTAGGTAAATTACATGTATAGAGGCTTTTCTTTTGATGAATGGCTTTAGAGGGCTCAAGAAATAGAACAGTTAAGTGAAAATTTGTCAAAATGGTTAATGCAAGACTTCTTGACTTTAGTGAGATTAAACTTATTTTTCACTTGAGTAATGAAACTAATCTCCAAGTCAAAGGGTAGTAGAGGTAGTGATGGAGAGTGATGGTTCTAAGTCTCAGTTTCAGAGGCCTTTTGAGAAGCTTTTACTAGAAGTGAGGAGTGATGGGGCAGTTTAACCTTCCCCATCTTGTTTGGCTTGCTCCGTGACACCCCGTTCATTAGAAGCATAGTGAGCACCCTTATGATTATGCATAGTAGCTGCATGATTAATTGAGTGTTTTACACTCACAATTAGCTTTCTGCACTGCGCCTTGAAAGCAGTCAGTGACCTTTTGGAAGTAGAGGGGTCTCTCTGGATGCCTGTCTGAAGACTTCATTTCTCACAGAAATAAGCTGCTCACATTGTTAAAATGCTAGGTGCAGGCAGAAAGTCTGATGCTTTGGCTACAACATTCATTAATTATAAATTATTATCACTGTTTTTCAAGCTCAACTAGTGCTTTTTTTTTTTCCAAGTTAGGACTTCAGGGTAAATGAAGCAATGTTAAGTATCTGAAGTTTTATATACCTTGTTTGCTTTTCTGGTCCTGCCACATATTCTTTCCTAGAACATGTCCTGGGTATCTTCACTTTCATCTTTCCTCTCGCTTTCCTATCCCATCTTGTTTCCTGATTCATCATTTACTTTTATTTTATTCTCTTTGTTTCTTCTCTATTGCTGATAGTGTCTCAAAGGGCAGATTTACAAAATCAGTATGACAGATTTACAAACGTAGTTGAAGACTTCAGATAAATTCATTTAGTTTGCTACCAAATATGCTGACATCTCTCCCAGGTAAAGGGAATTGAGGCTGCTACATTCAGTGCATTTCCTGCATTTTCCAGTTAATTCTATCTCTGCTAATGACTTGAGGTTTTTTATTACTTGATGTGCTGCTAGAATTTTGCAAATCTAATATATGAGGAGGACTATGAGTATTTGGAGATATGGAAATAATTTGCAAATAATTGCAGGAGAATTGGGGAATGTTGATTCCGTGTGAAGGACAATCACATGGGAACCTGCAGACAGTCAGCTTCCTGCATCCAGGGATGATAGGTGCTATTGTAATAATATGTCATTATTGCAGATACGAAGATTCCTTTCTATCAGGAAAGATTTGATTTGTGTAATGACGTATAGGCATTTATAATATAATACATTGCAGCAAGTTACTGTTATGTAGTTTCAAAGGAGTTACATGAGTTAGGCAAGAAATTGCTTACTTTCTGCTGTGGAGAAGTGGATAAAATGTAATTACCCTCTTCAATGTTTGAAATTTTACTAAGTTCTCTAAAGATAACCTTGAAGATAAAATCCTGTACAACATTTTGTGGTTTGTAAACTTCACTCAGCCCAGGGTTTTATTACATCAAATGTTCAGAACATTTGAACATTTTTATAACTTTATGTGCCAATTGCTCCATATACTCCATTGGAACTGTTCTTCTTAAAATCATACACTTGCTACAGTAAAGCAAGAACGGGGTCTCTGTTTTCTTAAGGGGAATGTATTTTCTGAATAGGCAGAAGAGCATTTACATCTTGGACATTTCTCATTAAAATGGTTCAGAGAAATATTCATGGAAAATGTATTTGCATTTTGGAGCAGTTTTGGAGCAGGAACAGGTTGGTGCTCTTTCCAAATCCTAGTTTCACAAATCTAGGCTGTGGGAAAGCACTCTCAAAAAATCTTTTTTATTTTTATTTTTTCCTTCTCTTTCATTATCAATCTGTATGGAGGAAATTTATATATATATGTATATACATATGTACCTTTTATTTATTTTACTATAAGTATTCTGTCCTTGGCAAGCATTGGACTGAGTATGGAATCTAACACCCTTCCCTCCCAAAGAAAATCTGATTTTTTTTTTTTTTACTTTACAGGGCAAGGGACTTCTTGGACCACCTGTAAGTATCATTTTCTGCAATTCATAAATATACTGTTCAATAAATCAACATCCTCCAGTGAAGAAAGAGACTACTGTGTTAATGCTGATGCTCTATTTCTATTATGTATGCTTTCTTTTCTAATACTGAAGTTATTAAAGTTTGTGGTGTACTGGGCAAGAATACTCATGTCTAACTGGGTGAATTATTTTTTCTCATGCCTTGTTTCTTGTTTTACAGTTATTATATGATATAAAAGTACTATTTAACAACATTTTTACAGGGTCCAGCTGGTGCAGCAGGACTTCCTGGTGAAGTAGGCCGTGCTGGTCCACCTGTGAGTACTACTGTGTTTGCTAAAAGTACAGATATCCAACCTTAGTTTGGGCTATAACAACACTTGAAAACGTAAGCTTTGTTCCTTCACCGGAAGTTGGTAGAGGAAAGACTGTGTTTGGTGAAGTTTATCAGAAATAACAATTAATGTAAAAAAATTTTGGCCACCCATGAGATTAGAATGAAGTGTTTCATATAATGTTTCATACCCTTCTTCAAGGAAAGCTAAAATAAAGCAAAACAGCCAGAAACAAAGGAGATATAAGAGTTAACATGACATGTTGTGCTTTAGCTTTACTCTTGCCTTCTCATTTCTGCTATATGTTACATGATTGCATAATAGAAATGCCAATGTAAAAGGCAGTGTTGGGAATTCTGCTATTGGAGTTGTATTGTGGGTTTAAATCCTGCTGACTGCCTAGCACATGTTTCTGAGGCTACTTCATGCCTGACTGTTGTGTGGTATTAATACATACCTACTGGTGTCATTATTGCTGCCAATTAACAAAATTATTTTACCTTTTCTTAGGGAGATGCAGGAAAAAGAGGACCACCAGGACCACCAGGACCACCAGGTCCTCGGGTAAATGATTATTTTTAGTATGTCTTAAGGTCTAAGTTATATACGTTTGTTGCAGTTTGACCAAAGCTTCTCCTGAAGTCATAGTGCTGAATACCAACTTTAGGATATCCCCAGGCTACAGTAAATCCTAAAATCTACAGATTCAGGCTCAAAGCCTGGGGTATGGTTCATGCAGTGATATCAACATTTCATTTCCACTTAGATAGCAAATTGCTAGTCCTTATGTTATAAAATATGTTTTGAGATGTAAACAGTTTAATTTCTGTAATGATGTCGTCCTAGCTCTGCAAAATCTTGAGCTGTCACTTTTACATGTTTTCAATTTACCTATGAATTAGGGTTATTGTAGATGTAGTCTATATTGGCTGTCACTGGGATTACTTTATTACTGGGATTACAAATCTGTAGAATCGTGTTTATCTGGAGAAGAAAAAATTAATATTTGTCTCATCACCTTTAGCAATATATGCTCCTGGGTGGGTTAAGTTCTAATATACTTCTTGTGACTTGTTGTCTTGTGGCTTCTGGTGGGTGTAAGCAAACTTTACACCACCGCTTTACCTCTCTAGGAGAGTGGTTGTCCTTTCTGGGCCTCTCTGGAAGGGGAATCGTTGACGTTTTGTCATGCCTTTATCTTTGTGATGTGGCTGTTTACCTGCTGAGAGTCTGCCAGATGCATCACAGGCTGGGAGCTGTAAAATGCATATTGCTGAGGAATGTAATTGTGTCATGTTAATATCTCTTTAAAAACTGTATTTCCCCACCACTGGACATACCCTAAATCCAAACAATCCATTTACTTTATATAGGTCATGGTTCTTGTTTTCTTGAAAGTTACCAGAAACTTTGCAGTCTTTTTTTTTTTTTTTTTTTTAAATCAAATCATATTTTGAATGGTAATTGAGCACTGTTTAGGGAAAAAAGTAAAAGGCAACTCTCAATAGTGGTATGTGTTGATTCTATTCAGAAACAAAATTATCAATCAAGTACCATGGTTCCACTACAGTTGATGGTATTAGAGCCCCAAAGACAGCCTCTGCTTATTTCAAACCCTGCTGTGGAAGGGGCGACAGGCCTTACACTGCCCTGTGCTTCTCCCTGGAACTGGCCATGTCCCATCCACTGGGGCTTAGACGGTCCAAGTGCTACTGAGAAATTACATTTCTCCCTGTTGTGCTTCCCAAGGCTCCCATTAGCTTCCAGGAAGTATGTTTGATTTAGTGTGAGAAATGGGCACTGAGTCCATCTCTTTGTATGCAGGTCTCTGATTTATTGCAATTGTGATAATGGACACACATATCACTCATCTGTCAATAGTAATAAAATAATTTTCTCTATAAAGATTGGAATCTTGACTTGAAATGGATGGTAGTTAGTGTTTTTTTTTTAAGATATCCTTACAGAAGAATTGTTTTAGGTTCTTTTTGAATCTGTGGAGTTGGATAATGCAAAGAATTATATTTTTTCTTCTGCGCACTTTTCTAAATACTGAAACTCAAAAAAAAAAAAAAACCAACATTAAATGAAAGGCTTCGGGATACCCTTTCGTGGATGTAGTATGAAGCCTTGCTGCAACTGGCCATCAAGTTAATTACAGATATATTAGTAAGTCAAATGATAAGTCTGGAGAATCTGATAGCTAAAAAAAAATTTAGACAATCTGAATTCCTGAATAACTTCAGATTTGAATGCATAGCTCAATATATTTGCTTTGTATTTAATAGAAATATCTGTTTTGTGTAGTTTATAAAATAAAAGCTGAATTTATCAGGAAAGTTGATCAAAGCTAAAGGATGGCCTTTTGCAGATACCTGGAAAATCCTAGATATTAGATGCTCTTTATATCAAAAATGCTTTTGGTCAATTGTACTTCTGATTCCAGCTTCATGCAGTAAAATTTCTACTTTCCATTGCTGTATTGTCTAATTGGTCAGATCTGTTTTTATGTTTACTTGTTTGTTGGTTTATACTGACTTTGGTTAATTTCATTTAATTTAGGGAACAATTGGTCTGCAAGATGGTGACCCATTGGTAAGACATTTGTGTTAATTTAAACATCATCTCAGACAGCTTCATCTAAGGTATGTGGTACTAACCATGTGGATGATTTTCAGTGTCCCAATGCTTGTCCACCTGGTCGCCCAGGACATGCTGGCCTAATGGGAATGAAGGTAAGAGAATCTCTTTCCAAAGACATTCTTTACGGAGATACTAACTGAAAGCACAAGGGAGTGGACTTGCTGCTTGACAGATGGGCAGTTCACTATTCTTTTCAACAAATATTGCATCAGCGTGGGTGCTTACAGTTATTTCAGCTCTGTCAAAGTATTTTCCAATGGTTGAAATCTCTTATTTCTGTAATCTTCTATATAGTCTACATCTCTTTGGTATTGAAAGGATTAGAATATACTAAGGATTGTTTCGTTCACTTTCCAAAGTACTTGTAATCTGATGACCCCAGAAACTCTGCATACTCCCCCAGATCGTTGGTCCTTTTTTCTTTTCACAGAAGACCTGTAACTGAAATCAAAATGAACACTTTTTGAGTGTTGTTTTATCTGAGATCTTCCATGTAGTCTTTGCCTGATTTCTGGGAATATTATTGGCCTGAGAAAATCATAAAGTGATAACCTGAAAAGTAGTAGTAACTTGTCTTGAAATAGTGCCATGTTAGATCTAGGAACGTTAGATCTTTTGGATGTTGGTGCTGTTTGTTTTGTTTTGTTTTGTTTTTAAATGTGCAACGTGAACTAGACAGATGAGGTAGCATTGGCAAATGGGGATTGTACAGGGGCAGAAAGATAGTTCTAAGGAGTGTCTATTATGCAAAACTCTGTATTTTAATTTTGAATAATCTCGATTTATTTTGTATTTATTTACTTTGATTTTAGGGGCAGAAAGGTTCAAAAGGAGAGTCTGGTGAGCCAGGAAAACAAGGCTATAAGGTAAAAACAAAATGAAATACAAAAAGACGGAGAAATTATAGTTGTTGTTAGCAAGCTAGTAGTAGTTTAGCCTTGTCTTCAAAGCAACTTAATAATTCATTAAAACTCATCATTGCTTGTTTTCCAGGATGCATGAGGAGATACTGCTTATAATAGTACTCTGCAGTAACAAAAGGCACATCTCTCTCATTCATTCAGAACTTCTCTATGTTTTTTCTCACACAGAAGTTAGTACAGCCATAGTCCCTCTGCTTTTTGTTTTGATCATTCAATTTTAATTATTATGAAACTCATTGCAAGAATTGAAGTGGGATTTATTAATCAGAAATCATCCAAAGATTTAGGTACAAAAGAATTCTGTGGATTTACCAAGGCTATTATTGTGTGTCACAGCTGAGTAGCAAGGAAGAATGAGAAGGAAGAATGTATTTTAGAGGGAAAGGACACAGTATAAGAATCTTGTCTTAAGCAAGATTAGAAGCAAAGAAATGTAATAGCTATAAAGCAGCCAACTATGATTCAGCCAAAAGACTGAACTGTGTGCTTCTTTAAAGGTTTTTTCAACTGAATTGACATTCATAAGAAAGGTTGAGATTTACAATAAATTATCTTTTTTTAATAAGAAAAGTTGAGTTTTGTAATGCTTTGGTTCATGTTTCAATGTTTTCGTCACAGGACTTTTTTCTTGCATAGACATTCTAAACCTTTTGGAATGTTAGATCACCTTGAAAATAGAAGAAAAGTTTTTGCAAAAAGCCAACTGAATTCCTGAGTATATGGAAAAGAATATTAATTTATTCAAAGCAACTTTTTTTTCTGAAGGTTGTGCTGCCTCAAAATCCCTCTATGAAGTTTAAATTGGCAGGAACTGCTGCAGTTGGTAGTGTGTACTGTCCCAGTATGAGTGAGGCTATCACCATATCTAATTGGTGTTTGGACAGATAAGGTAACTAGTTACTATTTTAACTTTCAAAAAATTCTGAAGCAGGGAGTGCTGATATGGTAAAGAGCTACTGACATATCCAGTCCATTCAGAAATATTAATATAGCTTTACTTCTTAAAAAGACCAAAGAAACCTACAAAGATTAATGTTGAGGAAAAATGGATGATTAAGAGTGGAATATCTTTGCTTTATACTAGGATTACTTTGAAATTGCTCTTTTGCCTTAATAAGCCAAAGGAATATGAAACTAAATTAGGATCTGTCTGTGTTCTGGGAATATTACCTGACTTCTACAAGGATTTTCTACAAGGAAGACATGCCGATAACAATAAGCAAGCAGTAAATTTACCTTTTAGGGTGACAGAGCATTATCCATGGTATGGGTTGGCTACAGATGTATTCCTTTTGTTTTCCCAGGGTGAAGAAGGAGATCAAGGACCCATTGGTGAAGTTGGAGCTCAAGGCCCTCCAGTAAAGTATTTCCTCTTAAATAGCCCTACCGGTTTGCTTTATTTGTCATATCTGTTGTCTTCCTACTGTAAGCAAACGTATGTTGTAAAAATTGAACATACCTACCGTTAATTCTGTCATATTGCCCATGAGTGAAAGCAGAATTGTTTAGTTCCAACTGAAAAAATATGTGTCACATATAAATATTTAGATCAGAAAGGCTATGGAAAGACTCATTAAAACATATATATATATAGATATACACACATATATATACACATTCAAAATATTGTGTTCTCCTTAGACAGAGAAAATGGGTAAAGTGTATAGGTTTTTCTGGCTTTCCTTTATAGATTTTTTATGACTCTGACTCCAGCCTTGCAAAGGATAGTGTTTATATTTTAAATGCGTTTAACCATGGGATTCAGTCGTGCCTGACACTGAAGAGCAGGTTTTTTTTAGGTTTCTGTCTTTTTGCCTGTCTGGGAAATAGCCTCCAATCATACCTAGCATTTTGGAATTGTTTTCTTTGGCTTTACTTAATATTTTTGCTCCAGCATAAACCTTCTCAGGCAATAGGGAATGGAAGAAGTGAGGTCATTCTAAGTAAGAGAAAAAGGAACAGCCCTTAGTCGTAGTATATTTTATTTCTAGAGTTTATTTTCTGATAGAGTCTTATTTTTTTGTCAAGTTTCAAAATATTTATCTAGTGCCATTGGTATCCAGAGGTGTTATTATACAGGAGTTTATCTTGATGCACATGGCATTCAAATCCTAAATACAGAATTCTCTTTAATGTAAAACTCTGGATTAGGACTAGAGAAAGATAAAGAAGGAGTAAAGACTTATTAAAGGAAAGGGTGTGATCATTATCTTTGATGCTGAATTAAGTGTTCCTGGTGCCTTTGAACAAGTAAAGTAAATGCCTTTTTCTGCTACCTGAAAGGCCTATGGAGACCCATTCATTTGACACAGTTTGGTCAAGTTCTTATATGATTCTAATCATTGTGAAATAATACTTTAGAATTAAAAAGCAATTAAAGACCTATGTCCTTTTCATTTTCTTTCTTTTTTAAATGCATTAATCATTTCATCATTTCACCAACAAAAGTAGCATTAAATGTTCTGTGCAAAGTTTCATCCAGCTCATTTAAGAACAAGTAAAAGGACCATCTAGAATCTGAATTAGGAGTAGGTTTTGTCTATCCTGGGTTACGTTTCTGTAGGTGTTTTTGATCTACCTCTAGAGTTCTTTTGGTCCTTATTTCCTGCATCTCTCCCACACTCTTCTTTAGACAACCAAGACCTTTTGTGAATCTGGCATTCATGTTTCCGTCTCTTATGCAGACTGCACAGAGAGATATCTTCAAATCTGTGATTCTCAAGAAGAAAAATGAATGTTTTTCAGTCCTTAAAGTGTGTTGTGGTGTTCAATTTGATAGTTTTGTTAGTCTTTAAAAAAATCTTACATTAGTAAAATATAAAGTTGCCTTATAAGATAAATTTTCTAATACAGAAATAGTTGGAATATTCCTTTTAAACTAAGAAAGTGCTATAATAAATGGAAGGAATATAGAACTCTAAGGAGTCTTCAGCCCAAAAACTCACACAATTTGGATAAAAAGACTGAAACATGATTTAAATACACTTTTCATTTTCAGGGCATTCTAGGCGTCAGAGGTATAACCGGTATAATGGGACCTAAAGGCACCAAAGTGAGTATTAACCTTTCCCCCTGCCGCCCCATAAAATCCATAAAATAGATTCCATAATCCATAAAATTAGTACAAAAATGTGCAGCTCCTAAATGTTTTAAACCTTATTTAAATTTTTCTCCCTCTCTCCCTTTAAATGAACTTCCTACTTCTTGCTAGATGTATTTCCGTAGTTTCAGTATTTTGGACAGGAGGAAAGACAGCTGGTCTTTCTGATAAATGCATCACATTTCCTTGAAGTATACTTACTCTTCCCACTTACCCATTATTTCCTCTGATCCTTGGCATTATAGTAATTTGGTGAGTGCGCCAATATGCAGTTAGCAATGTAACATTTTTTTTTTCTGAATATTTATAGTAACTGTAAACTGTAACATATTTTAATGACAACTAAAAATTTTATGTATTCCCTTCCCTATCCCAGCTCCTGCTAAGGATAACGATTGAGAACATGCACTATCATCCCCATTCTTTCTGTCTCTTGGGATTTTCCTGTCTGAAATTGCTGCCGGTGGGATTCATGTTTATACGGGCTCTGGCTTCACTGGGTCATTTTCCAGATGTTCATCAAACTGTTAAATCAAAACTGACTGCTGCATTTCCACTCTTCTGATCTTGCTAAATCTATATAGTCAAAATTTCTGGAAGGAACCAAATGCAGTAATCATACTGATTCTCCAGAAGTAAAATCACAGAAGCCTTATTTAGTGACCTGTTTTCAGAAAACAATATCAGATTTGTCCTGATTATGATTCTTTCCATGATTTACCCTTCCTAAACTCTCAGATACATTTACTAAACTACTATGACATTATTTTGCTTTTCTGGCCTTCTTTGTGTCCCCTGTGTCTTATAGTTGTTATTTCCCTACATTTGTGTCATGTTTTATCTATTTGAAATACTCTCTCCTTCTGTTTGACTAAAATCTTTTCTCTAGGTCTTTCCTGAAAATACTTTTTTTGCTCTCCTTCATTTAAAATTATATATAGGAAAGCAATTATATGGCCGTGTGCTTGAGACACATGTAATAAAAAAGCAGTGGCACTGCGCTTTTTATGATTTTCATTCACATTTTGTGGCATGCTATTATGCTGTGAAGGAAACAGTGTTAGTAAAAGACAACACAAACATATTCTGAAATAGCATGAAAAGATCTCTGGCCTCGTTTTCCGGTCAGTTTTGACAAAGGATGAACTGGTGAATGGATTACATTTTGCCATGGTTAATAATTACTGGATTTTATAAATCCTATAAAAAAAGAAAAAGAAATACTGAAAAAACAAGGATTTTTTTGTTTATTTTAAATTGGTAAAGTGAAACACTGAGCTGTAGCAGAAGCTACAGCTCCCAGCAAACTAGAAAGAAATGGAAGTTGTTAGTGTGTCGGTTCTATTTTTAATATCTTGTGTTCTTTCCTTGTTTGGTAGGGAGCTCGTGGCCTCGACGGTGATCCTGGTCCCCAAGGCCTTCCTGGAGCACCTGTAAGTAGAGTGTGTGTTAGTCTCCTCGCTTATGGGATACGTTCTAAACTGTTGTAGCTGTAGAGCAGCAAAGCCTGATTAATCTGTTATTTTCCACAGATGAATAAATAATATCAAGTCCAGAACCTCTTGTAACCTCTTCATCTTGAGTGCTTCTGTGCATTAGGGCAGTTTGCAATTTTGTGCAAGTTTGTGTTCTGTTTATTTGTTTTTCTTTGCTTTATTGGAGAGTAGACATTCATTGGAACAACACAAAATTGGGATTTGTAGGGTGGTTTTGTTTGTTTTTTGTTATCTTGCAAGGCTGGAATTTACTATCATCTAAGAAGAGATGTTAAGAATAGCCAAGAGCTGTGTGGGGTAGAGTAGTGAGTGCAGCACGTTGTGCTTAGACATGGCTGGATTTCTAGGGAATGGTTAGCTGGGTTTCTAAAGCACAGCTGCCAGCTGGAGCTCCCAGCTGCTGCTTTAAAACCGTCCTCAGTTAAATAGGTCTCCAAGCTGTGTGGGTCGCTGCTATGCAGGTTGTCCCCAGGTTGTCCCCTACCTGCCTTTGGGTCAAGGACCTTTTGAGCATATTGCTGCAGGTGATTTACCAGCTAAACGGCATCGTCCCTGAAGCTGCCAAGATTCCTAGCGGGCACTAGACACACTGTGCTCGGACAATCCACGAGACAGCAGGTGCAAAAGGGAATCAATCGCGGGCTCAGATTTGCTTAGCCTGTGTCTAAATGAAGACGTGGGTGTATGTGGTAAGGACATAGAGCAATGGGAGCACTCCTGTAGGGAAAATGAACCTTCTGTGGGGGCTGGGAGAATCTCTGTGCAGCTTATGAAGCGCAATGCACTCTGAATTTGGACCTCACCAGGATCAAAGAGGCCCCCAACAGTTTCTGTGCACCGGGTGAACTCTTATTTATGTTTATTTTCCAGAGTTTTTAGTTAATAAATACAAGAAAGTTTACTGTGGTTTTCCTGCTAAAAGATTTTTTTTTTTTTGCTTTTAGGGTGATCAAGGACAAAGAGGCTCACTGGGAGAGACAGGTCCAAAGGGAGAGAGGGTGAGCGCAAACAAATTTCAAATCTTATGTGCTTGAAAATGTGGAGAGTACTAATTATGCTGTGTGTTTATCTGCTGCTTCAAGTAACCTAACAAATGCATCTCTAAATAGGCATTGATGTTTCTTGCATCTGTCATTTCCCTGTGTCTATTTTCATGTTTTATTATTACTCTTAGGGTCCTCAAGGCACGAGAGGAATAAATGGTCTCCCTGGGCCCAAAGGAGAGTCTGTATGTAGATTTCATTCCTTAATTTGTTTTGTAGCATGCTAATTTATATCGCCTGGGAGAAAATTCTCCAATAATATGGTTTTTGTCTTTCCAGGGCTTACCAGGAGTTGATGGTCGGGAAGGAATTCCTGGAATGCCTGGAGCAAAGGTAGGATGCAGTTGACATACATCTAATTTAATATATGCCGCTCTGATAGCGCCCTAGATTTGTTCATGCGTTTGTGGCAAGTTTTTTATTTGTGCTACTGCCTGTGGTTTTATGCACATTATTAGGGTAATTGAATGAACTAGCCCATCCTCCACTTACACAAGTACAACAGCTCTGTGTTCCAGAATGAAGCTTTTCTTTATGCTTGCTAAAGAACTACTTAAAATATTTTTCAGGGTGAACCAGGAAAGCCCGGTGCTCCAGGTGATGCGGGACTTCAAGGACTGCCAGTAAGTATCCAGTATTTTACCTCGATATTGAGATACAGTTCAAAAAGGTGAGATACGGGCTTATTTTGACCCTGACAATAGAGTAGCTTTGGTGAACAAAATAATCAGAAGGCCCAGGAAGAGTAAATAAATGCAAGGAGAAATTCTGGCATGTATATTCCAAACTGCTTTGCGTGAAAGCCTGAAACTCCTCATGGTAGCATGGTGAAGAGCTCCATCTCCTATAAGATTTATGGCCAGCATACATTTTTGTTAGAGTTTCTAGATAGATTCTCCTCCCTTTTGTGTAATGGTGTGTCCCCACAATGAGAATTGGTCTCATCCTGTTGACAGAGGCCAAAATGATGCCCAGATTTGGCAGGAGGAGCCAACCTGCTTGTCTAACACACCTTAAATGAACTCCTTTGATATTCTGCTAGTCCAGAACATCTGGACTGCATCATGCTCATGCTTTTTACTGGCCCAGTGAACCCCTGCTCCGTGGTGAGGTTATAGGGAATTAGTGCTTCTTAGAATGCTTTTGGGGTTAATCCTCTTACATTAGCTGATTGGTTTGTGAAAGCTGTGCCCATTATGAAGAGCTAAATAGCTTTTATTTTGAAACACTACAGGAATAGTTGCTGAAAAGATATATTGAAGGAGTTACACTAAAAGAGAATTGGAAGCAAAGCTGTAATACAAAATGAGTTCTGCTTGGGAAAAAAATGCCGAAAGCATTCTTGCTAGGAACTGTTACCCAGAAGTGAGAAAAGTAATTTAAGACAGAAAAGGGCTCCAACATACCTTACTACTTTTGTCAATTTATGAAGTAGAATAATATTTCTTATGTGTTACTTTGTAAATGGAAAGAATTCAAGTTTGCTGCACTGTTGGTTAAAAGTGCATCAATAACAAAGCGAAGAAGTAGAAAAATAAATTTATTATTTTGTCAAGGGAAAGAATTTTTTGCACCATTTCCAATCTTCTTAACAGCAAATAAACACTGTGAAATGTTGTTTCTTTCAGGGTTTACCAGGCTCTCCTGGTATGAAAGGCATTCCTGGTCCAAAGGTAAATTATCTGAGTATTTACTTTCTTATAAAACAATATATGTCCTTATCAAGTTCTATTCAGTGAAGTTTTCTTAATTTTCTGTTGTGGTAGACATAATTCTTTAGCTAGAAGAATTAAATATATATTTTCATCAGCTCTTGTCCTAAGCTTTTTCATGATTCTTTTACTACTGGATCTCATGTTGGTGACTCTAATAGGCATTAAATGGGAAATACCTTAAAAAAAAAAAGTACCGCATTGTTAAAAAGTGACAGTTACATCAGTAGCATTAGAAGTGAGTGAACTCTTAGCAAAAATAGTATTTATAGCTGTACTAAATTGATTGGATTATAATCTCTATATTACATCAAATTACATCATAAATTCTGATTAAGTTTTTAAAAAAATGAGTTAAAACTATGAAATATTTAAGACTGAAATGTTTAAGAAAGTGTTAAATAACAGAAAAATAAAAATAGATTGAAATATGAATTTCAAGTACTTGCTCATGTAAATTAAATGATAAATTTCGCTGATATTTTCATCACTTCACTGATATTTTTCATCTTTTTTCCAGGGTAATAGAGGTCCTCCTGGCCTGCCAGGCTTGATGGGAAGTTCTGGCAAACCTGTAAGATCATTTTTCTTCTTTAAAATACCTAGAAAAACAAATATTTTGCACTGCACAAAGAATCACTTTTCAACTTTGTTGTGTCTCTCCTATCCGAAACCAGGGTGCCCAGGGGCCAGAGGGAGAAGCAGGGCCAACAGGACCCCGGGGACCACCAGTAAGTATTGAATATCCGTCTAGCTGGGTGTATTTAGAACTGCAGTGTCTCAGGTTATGGTTGCTGGAACTAATTATGAGATGCAAATGTTATTCAGCACAAGTGTTATTCTGCAATGCCTTCCTGTACCCAGCAGATATGCATACAGAAAAATCCAGAGAAGCAACATGTTCCACAACTGCCTTTGGCTTTGATTAATTCTAAAGCTTTGTTTTGCTTCTAGCGTTAATTTTTGAGTAAGTCGAGTTAAAGGAAGGGAATTCCAGAGAATGAGGATGGTTTGTGAATAGGTCCCCACAGAGAGAAAGCAGGAACCAAACTTCAACACCAATAGTTCAACTCACACCACTTATGATGAAAAGCTTAACTGCCTGAGCTACCAATAGACTGCACCCTTTCCTGTAACTGTTCTCACTTCTAAAAAAAGGCTGAGACTGTATATTGCCAGATTTTAAACTTTGTTCTAAGTTCTCAATAAATGTTTCTTATTTTGGGCAGGAGGGAGTTGGATAGGACTTATTTCTAATGCAGCTAATGTGAAGAGTGTGTGAAGAGGCATGGTGTAGGGAAAACGTTGCTCTGTCTATCCTAGTAAAGACAATAGTTAGAGACAATTCCTTGGCTGTTAGGCCATCTAGCATGGCATAATTTTGCTCATCCTGTTAAAATTCCCATAACTCTCCTCTGCCCTGAAAGTGAGGCTGGGTGTACTCAGGTTTCGTATTGGGAAACCTGTATTCCCCAGACTATTTCTGGGGGTTGTCTGGGAAGGTTCCAGCTGGCCTGAGCAGAACCATGCTAACGATTTACCGTGGGCAATGGTGAGATGCTGCTCAGCTCTGGGCCTTGGCGCTTCCTGGTTGGCTATATGGATGTAGCCATAATGATACAGTGCAGCAATATATATGGCATAGCATAACTACATAGACTAATACACATAGTAATGTTATAAATATCAGATTTATATCAGACTTAGAAACACTTATGTTTTATTTTCCTTTACTGAAAGTTTTCCTCAACACTTAAAGGATTCAGATGACTGGAGGAATTGTTGCTGGACAGGCAGCCCACTGCAGAAAATAAATCTAAGACGTCTTAAGGAAAGTGAAGTTGGGAAGCTAATGGCATTTGCTAAGGTTCAGTGTTGAAGTCAAAGGACAGTTATTCCTGAAGCATGCCTGGGGTAGCGGAAGGTGAGCTTAGGTACATTTAGTTTTCTCATTGGCCTGGCATTGTTTAGAGTTGCAGCTGCCCTAACTTAGAATCACAGAATTATTACAGTTAGAAAAGACCTTCAAGATCATCAAGTCCAACCGTAAACCCATCACCACCATGCCCGCTAAACCAGGTCCCTAAGCACCTCATCTACATGATTCTTGCACACTGCCAGGGACGGTGACTCCACCACATCACTGGGCAGCCTCTTCCAATGCTTGATTACTCTTTCCATGTAGAAATTCTTCTTCATGTCTAACCTGAACCTCCCCTGGAGCAGCTTGAGGCCATTTCCTCTTGTCCTATTGGTTGTTACTTTGGAGACTGACCCCCACCTCACTACAACCCCCTTTTAGGTAGTTGTAGAAGCTGGTAAGGTCTCCCCTGAGCCTCCTCTTCTCCAGACTAAATATCCCCAGCGCCATCAACCACTCCTTGTACGGCCTGTGCTCCAGCCCCTTCCCCAGCTTCGTTGCCCCTCTTTGGACACGCTCCAGCACCTCCAAAACTGAACACAATATTCTGATAAATATATCTAACTGAACACAATATTCTGAACACAGTCAACTTGTCTTCACTGTTAATGCTACTGTGGAGGTTTATTATGGAGGTCAGAGATTCAAAGAAAAATTTAATATATCAGCATTCAGTGCGATGACATTCGCTGCTCACAAGGCTCTAGGCTGGATAACCGACTGATATTGCAAGCTTTTCTCTCGTCATGGATATGCCAGAGATATTTGCTTGGATTTTTCTGAGCTTTGCTATCATATATTGACATATGTGGGGTACTCATACAGGTATAGGAACAGCCTACACAGAGTTTAGGGATTTATTGATAGGGATATATTCATAAGGATATTTGGAGGCTCAGGAATACCTTCTCTGTTCTGTGTCTTTAAATATGCAGCAATAGTCAGTCAAGAGATGGATTTAATTTTCTTCACTTTTCTTTTGTGGCTTGCAGTATCTTATTATATTAGCATTATATTATGTGCTAAGTGCATCAAATATGCACATAGGATCACATTTATTTTAAACTGAATCTTTGAATGACTGCTGCCTACACAGCTGCCTACAGATAGTATAAAATAGCTAATGTGAGTATATATTCACTACAGTATCTTCAGTCTCCCCTATCCCTGACTCACAAACAACTGTTTTTGATGTTTGTATTTCAAAGTGGGTGTAGTGTTTTCACAGCCTTGTGCTCCTTCAGTTGATACTTTGTATGCTTGTAACAGGTTATAAATGGATTAGACCAAAGTAATTGCCCACTCTGATAATGCAAGATAATCTGCTAAACTATGCTTTTAATCCTCTAAAAGTGAACATGAAATTACAGAATCAGCAGTCCATAGAAACAGGAGTTGACATGCTAGGTTAATTATGAACAACTTCGTAGACAGAAAGAAACTCTTAATGTAGGTTAAATACAATGATTTTTCTGTTTGCCGCTCTAGATGCCAGCAAGAGAGCTGGATATCCTATCTTTATTTTCTTTATCAAAAAGATTGTGCCCTTATTAGAAAAATTAGCCATCAAGTGCACTGATATTTCTTTTTCATTACAAGTGCAAGGAAAACACGTAAACATTAGCACACAAACAGACACGGGAATATCTTTCAGACAGTACAAAATGGAGAAAGAAAATTAATTATCGATAATAAACTTGCAGGTTTATTATCAAGCAATAATTCTTCATTCATCCCTTAAGTTATGAAGAGTTGTGAATAATAACTGTGTTTAGCTTCCTTCTGGTCAAGACTACAGACAACATCATATGGCTGGAATGTCTTTGTGTTTTCCCTGTGGGAAAAAAGGAGGCATGTTACTTTTTCACAGAAAACTGGAAGGATCAGGATTTTATGTTCAGGAAGGAAAAAAGTTTGGATAATTGAACCTCTCTGAGCTTTGGTCAAAACTGAGTTTCTATTTATTTTTAAGCGAGAATAAAGAGGTTTTTCTTGCTCCTCTGCAGTATACATACGTCGAAGCTGAATTTCAAGTTGTGCTTTTAGGACTTTGTCCTTACAGAAAAAAAAAAAAAAAAAAAAACCAAACAAACAAAAAAAACCCCACCTTCCAGTTAAATAATTACAAACTCCATCATTTTCAGACTTCTTGTGAATTTAGATTTTTTTTTTCTCACAGACTTAACATTTGCCAAAGTTTCATAACACTTTCAAAGTCTGCAGATTTTATGGTTGCTCTTTGGATATTTTTTCTTATCTTTTCCTTTCCTATTCTGAATCATCCACTGTCTTACCGCTTACCTCAATTCCTTGCTTTCTCCTTTACCATTTTTCCATTTCATTTTTGCTAATAGAAGACTCTGTGGTAGAAGTCCGGAGGGGCAACTCTTAATTCTTGCAGTTAAAAAAGTCTTGATTTTTGTAGAAGGAGAACCAACCTTGGCCCCTTTCTTTACTGCTATGTGGCAGCAGACACGAAGGGATCATCTCCACTTTCCCATTTCACTTTATGTCTATGGAAAGACAGCAGGGACAGGAGGGCCAGAATGCTGGAGTAAGGGGGTCCAGAACTCCAGAATGCTGGAGTTGTTTGGGGGTCCCTTGTCTGGGGAGTCTTTTCTAATATGGGAAGTAGGCCAATATTTGCACTAGAGGGAAAAATAAAATGCCTACATTTGTGCTGTATTTAGAATTTGCCCGCTTTTCTGATGAAGCAAAGTGAAAACAGTATCTTCTGAAAGAAAATTTTAATTTCAACCAGTGTGTGCTTTTTGAAGCAGTTGCATAATGGAGCACTGTTAAATGATCATCAGTGACGCAGATGGTGGGATAAATGAAGATTTCCATACATTTTAAAAGATTCTGTAGCATCCTCTAGCATGAATCATGCTATTTCAAGGTTATTGTCATTATTAAACCACTACTGGAATGTAATTGTAACAGTATTGTTACTAAGCAGTTAGTCAAAATTCTGACCATCCACAAGTCTGGAGATGTGTACAGTTTCCCAAAGGAGATGCTAAGTTGTTGAAATCAATATAGCTGGATCTAATAAAAAATGGACAAAATAAACTCATATGTTGGGAAAATCTTACCTTGTTACTGACAACTTTCGATAGGATAAAATACATTGAAAAAAAACAGTTTTAGGCTATCATTACTTTTTCCTTATAAAGAGGAAAGAGGGAGAGAGTTTCGGTTTTGTTTCTTTAGTTAAATATTTCTAAATTCAATTCAACATAAAAATAGCTGGAGTAGAATGGAAATTTTGTCTTTCATTTTCAAATCAAATATATTTTCCATTCTCCTTTAATTGTTTTGTCAGTTAACCTTATGTTTGATTGGTGTTATACTGGTCAATCCAAATAATTACAAAACTGAGTTGTGATTTAATCCTTTTCAAATCAGTCATCATGGCAGGTGGCCCAAAGGAAGCAATTTTTAAACATCAAACTGTCAGTCCCAATCAATGGAATTAACTGTGCTCCTTAATGATTTAACTATTTTTCCCTGATTTATTTGGGTTTAGCAAGACTGAATTTCTCACAGTGTATTTGCAGAAAATATTCTACTCTCACCCCTCTTGATTTTTTCACTGATATGTTTCTCTGCTTAAAAAGCACTTCCTGTAGTTCTAAAGTAAAAAAAAAATAGCTTGGCCCATTTAAGTATACTTAACTCGAAGTTCAGTGATTGCCTAGTTAATTCAGCAAACTCTTTTGATGAATATGCAGACCAGCATACATATGTTGATGCTAAAATATTAGCATGTTAGAGTTCTAATATTAGTCCTAATAGCTCTCTGTTCATTATAAAGAGGGAGCCTAGAGAGCAGCTTAGATTTGATACTAAACTGTCAGATAACATGGATTTAGGTGAGAATTCTCTTTTCAGCTTCTTAATTCATTCTCTAATTCATTTTCTGAGTCTTTAAAGATACTTGACTTTGTATTATCTACCCTTGTTGTTATTATCTACTCCTATTACCCCAATAATTACCATATATCTAAAATATATTTTTTCCATCATATTCTTTTTACGTGACTTAAACTGAAATAAGGAGTTTTCCTATTTCCACAGTTATGTCTGGTATAGTGACAGAATGACTGAATGTATATCATGTGTAGGTATTAGTGGACACATTTTGTAACTGTATTTTCTAAGAGTGACCCTATTCTCACCAGTGTGCATAGGTAATAAGCCTAGGTAATAAACTTGTTAGGTAATAAACCTAACACATCAATTATCTATACTGTTAAACTGTTGGAGCACTCCTTGGCCCACACAATTTATACTCATATAGTAAATATCCTAAGTGCATCATGTTCTGCTGTTGGTACATAGCACAGTAAGTTTAATATTATATTAAATGCAAAATATCTTATGCTAAATTTACATTATAAGTATAAGCACTTTTTCAAACTCAAGTACTTTTCTTATCTGATAAAAAAGTACATGGAAGACCAAAATAGGGGACAGGACTTCCTATAAACATGGACATTATACCTGTAAAGACAGATTATGTCCAATTAAGGGTCATCACTGTAAAATCTGCAGGAATTGTACTTTCAAAAAAAAAAAAGGATATCCCAAAGAATGATGAAGAATCCTATCAGCCTATGGCATAACTTAAAACAGCTTCCATCAAGTTATACCTGAGTGAAATGGCCCCGGAATAAGGCCCTGACATTGAGCTAGTTACTCATACCACATAGAGCTAACTCACTCCATAGGGAATGAAGAAGCAAAAAAGGCATCTCAAAATGCCCTAATAGAAATATTTAAAAGGGCTCAAAACTGGTTGAGTTGCAGTGTTTGGTCAGATGAAGTTGGTCTAAGTCCCTATTGAAGGAACATTGTTCTGCTTAATAGCTTTGTTGTATTCAGACAAGAAGTTATGCCATATACAGACAGAAGTGTTTTTAATAGTTTGCCATTCTAATTCTTTTGTTTCTGGCATCAGAATTTAGTAACAATCCATGTCAGAGAAGTAATACAGAATTATGTAGTTAGATAATAGTTTTACAAAAGGTTAATGCATCTTTTGGGTCATAAGATGAAGGCATATTTTTGTTTTTGTTTTGTTTTGTTTTTTACTTGAAAAAAACTTTCAGAAAGTTCTTTAAAAGGATAGTGCTTTAAACATAAGAGGATATTTGGGGGGAAATGAATGGAAAAGTCTGTTTATATTTAATTCTCTCTTCTCTCCAGGATACCTAATTATTTCTTGAGTTCTAGAGTTCAGTATTCCTAAGCCGCGTGAGAAGTCATTGAGGCATTTATGAGCTGGTGTAAAATGCATTTTAAGCCTGCCATCCCCTTTTATGGTTCAATATGTCACAGTATCTTTCTCATTCTGAACAAAATTCTGTATTTTAAGTTCTCCGCGGTATACAGTAGTGGAATGTTTAAGATCTGCATTTATCCAAAAATTTCTAAACTATATAAAACAGGCCATCCACTTGCATACTTAATAACTCTGATCCTTGATATTTTATAATCTTAAATGTTACATCCTCATTTTATAACAAGCACCACTCATCTATTTACAGAATAAAAGTAGCAAATGTCTTAACTGAAATTTAGGCTTGTGCTGTGACATTTTGTACGCTTAAGGGTTGGAGTAAATACATAAAGCTTATTGAGTTGCTAAAGGTCTGATAAAAATCTAGTTATGAGAGACAAACCTGTTTTGAAAGAGGGACTTTAGTTCTAAAATTATTTACAACCTTTGAAAATTACCCTAAATGTCAGATTTGCCTAGAGCAAATAATCAAATGACTGCATTAAGACGTAGAGTTTTAACACTAATCTGACAATATAAAGCGAAAATCCAGTTAAGAGAATGTTTATGCTTATTATTATGCAAGGGAATTAAAAGGTTCCCCTCCCCTGTAATAGTCCCTCTCTATATATTACCTAAGTGAATTTAAGCATGATTTCTTGCATGCAGTTTTTGAATTTATCCATTGCACATGTGGGATCATGTTTTTTTTAAGTAAAGATTACATTTAAGGGCCAGCAATTAATCTTCATCTTGATGTTCCTTGTTATCCTTGAGTAGGGAGCTTTTAAGTTGAGCTTAGTTATAACCATGGGGGAGACTGCTGATGAAACTAAGCATAAGCCTAAAGCAAAGCATACGCTTCAGAGTTGTCTTAAGGAAAGAGAAGCCTTCATGACATAAAGGTCTCAGGAGCACTCCCATGAAGGAACTTGATGAATGATGATCATGGTACATGATGAACGTACACATCAAAATGAATAAGTTTAGTCATTTAAACATTGTGTGTCATTCTTACCTAGAAATATTTACATTTCTTAGGAATTATCGGTGTTGTTAATCAGTGTACATGAATTTTTGCACTAATAAACAACGATCACTTAATATCAAGAAAAAAAATCAAGCTTTATGTCCAGTTCACAAGAAATATTTCAGGAAGTAACAATGTCCTTCTATTTCCTATAAGGGTAGCAGAGGGGAGCCAGGTCCTGCGGGTCCTCCAGGTCTGCCAGGGAAGTGGGTAAGCAGTGTGTTTCTATTTCCAGTGCTTTAGTTTACTTCCCAGGAGCTATTTGGAACTATATTTACCTATTCATCTATGTAAAGAGCCGAAAATAATGCTGAAATGCGTGCCTGTTGAGTTCCTTTTTTAGTCCTTTGTGCCAGTGCTAGCAAGTGTTGCTTTAAAATATTTGGAAATATGCGAGATTTTTTCTTCTTTTTAAAAAAAAGAAATAAAAGTTGCTGTGATGCGTGAGGCTGGGGCTCTGCTTTCCTGTGTGGGCTGCGCGCACGCAGGGAACAGGAGCCCTGAAAGACGGTCTTTCTGCTAACAACTCCGTGACACTAGCGAAGGGGCTGGATCATGAATGGCACCTTTGACTGCTGCTCCGGCAGTATTTACCCATGGTCGCCGGGGAGGCCTCGGCTGAAAGGGCCTGCTGTTGCAGAGGAATGCACAAATCACAGGGAGCAAGATCTGAGGAAGCTCTTTGAGGGGAACCAGGCTGCAGTCAAAGGACTGGAGGGTGGGAAGCCCAGTGAGCCACTTCTTTTGTGTTTGTCAGCAATAAAATCATCATATGATGCCGGCTAAAATGGTGCAGTTTGGATCGATTCACTTTTAATCAGTTAATCCATTTTTTTTCAAGTTAGGATTGTTTTAGGAATAAAATTCTGGCCCTCAGCTGTTCATGCTGAAGCATATCGGGGACATTAATATTCTCAATTTATTTTCACAGGGTCCCCAGGGTGATATTGGACTTCCTGGACTGCCAGGCCCTCCAGGTTTACCTGGTGGTAAGGGTGACCGGGTAAGAAATGCGCTCATATACATAGTCTACACTATAATGGCTAAAATCTACAGTGATTGCAGCATTGCTTGCAGTTTTTACAAAAATTAGTGTATTGCAATTTCTAGTCTTGTATGTAAATCTGTTAACTGCTTGAAAGTCGCACTCTATGTGCCATTTAATTACTTATAGCTCATACAAATTTACAAAAACAGCCTTGATAAGAAACTGAAATAAGATTACTGGTGTCTATTTTTCCTTACTTATGACTACATCCAGCCTTGCAGAGAAGCACTGTCTTACACGGAGTCAAAACAACCTTATGAAAAAGTCTTTGGGTTGAACACTGGTGTCATCCCAGACTGATATAACCTTTCTCCTTTCCAGACTGCAAAATTTTCCGATTTTCTCTGCAGAGGTCATACAAAGCTCTGTTGTAAATCCTAAATATGCCCGGCAGAGTTCACAACAAAGCTCGTTTCCGCAGTTGTGTTTGAGGCAGAAGCTGTTAGATGTTAGGCACTGCCTGCTGGCGCCTGATACCTTATCGCACAAGCAGAGACACAGAGCCCACCTGTACCCACACCTCACACTGCCGAGACGCCCACGGAGAGCCCGTGCAGCTGTGTGATGGAGAAGGGCCAATCTGCAGCATTCGTGGCTTTAGCTGCGTCTGCTTCCCGTAGTTTGGACTGGTTTCAGAATTCTCGTTCTGCCTTTGCTGGTAAATTAAATGGTACCTGGCCAAGGCCCAGGCCTTGGCACTGAAATGTGATCGTTCATATTGTTAAATAGTACAGCTTCTGGTACAGTTTTTGGCTCATGCCACCTACCACTTTCCTGAACAATTTCTGGGCATTGTCTGGTAGGATTTTTTACAAATAGGTAGGCAGTATATCATAAAGTGAGTATTTTATTTTTTTGACATATTACCCTGCTCTTTCTCTTGAAAATTTGGGAATGAATGTAGATTAGAATTAGATTGTTTCAGCTGTAATATTAATGTTTGCTGATATAGATATTACAGATTAATTTCTACAAAAGCAAAACCACCTCCCATTTCGGCCTTATCTTTTGACAATTTTGTTGCTTAACAGAAGGGTTAGTGGGTAACGCCCCAGGCCAAAACATTGTGTTGGGTTGGAAATCAATGGCTTTTTGCGTGAGTCATGGGAAAACTTCAATAAGGCAAGATTTTGGGAGCTCTTCAACCATATAGTTTCTGTGCTGTTTGACCAAGTCTGGATGCTATAGAGCTTTGTGATTCCTGTCACTTAGCTGTGCAGAAAATTTAGTATTGGTTCTCCAGCCTCAACAATGTGAAAATGAATCTGAATTTCTGAAATTGGAGTGAAATTACTGTGTCAGTCTGTTTAGGAAGGCTTTTCAATACAGTTACAATTCTTTTGAACTATACACATTTGAGTGTGCACAGACTGCAAAGAACATCTAAGGATGGTGTGAGTTGTTTTCTAACAAAGCACAAATATTAAAATTTCTTAAATGATACACTGTTTTACAAATAAAATATTTTTATTATAGGAAAGAAATTAATCAGGTCATTAATTTGCTCCTCTTTGATTCCTGTCTGTCCACACAGACGTTTTACCTTTATAGCAGGTTTCTAAGATCAAACATGGAAAAATGAAATACTGAACAGAGCTAGAAAAAGTGATATACTTAATGGATTTTTATTTGTAATTCCTAAGCATTTGGTAGAACAGAGTTGTAGCATCTGCAAGGACATTTGCCCTTGTAAGGAGGAAACCTGCTACTGCTTGACCCGCAGAGCCTGTGCCGTGTAGCATGGCAGTGTATTATTATATGTTCCATGATATTCCCTTCAGTTTCTCACCTTATTTATGTATTAAGATTGAAGTGTTTTCATTGTGTTTCTTATAAATTTGCAGATATAAGGTCTCTTTCATCATTGCTAGATGAACAGAGAGGATTGAATATAACTTAGTTTGAAGTTGCTTAACCAAATTTTTCCTTCCTTCCTTCCTTCCTTCCTTCCTGCCTTCCTTCCTGCCTTCCTTCCTTCCTTCCTTCCTTCCTGCCTTCCTTCCTGCCTTCCTTCCTTCCTTCCTTCCTTCCTGCCTTCCTTCCTGCCTTCCTTCCTTCCTTCCTTCCTTCCTGCCTTCCTTCCTGCCTTCCTTCCTTCCTTCCTTCCTTCCTTCCCTCCTTCCCTCCTTCCCTCCTTCTCTTCTCTCCCTCCTTCTCTCCCTCCTTCTCTCTCTCCTACTCCCCTTCCCTTCCCTTCCCTTCCCTTCCCTTCCCTTCCCTTCCCTTCCCTTCCCTTCCCTTCCCTTCCCTTCCCTTCCCTTCCCTTCCCTCTTTCCCTCCCTTCGTTTCTTCCTTCGTTCATCCCTTCATTCCTTTTCCTTCCTTTCCCTCCCTCTCTCCCTCACAGTTACTACCAACAAAATGTAATTAAAAGTTTGGTTACAAAGATATGTTAGTGTTTTCCGTGAGCTTCAGTTCCAAAATCTTAATTGTTGTATTTCCCAGTAGGTGTTACTGGTGACTAAAGGCGACACATCTGAATTTATACCCCTAAAGAAAGAGGAGGAAACTTGCAACTTGTGTGAAAATCTCCTACTTGTGTTATTCATGCTATAATGTGAAATTCAAAAATTCCAGTTATAAATACATTCAATAAAAGGGTTTAACAAATATCATAAGGAAGAAAAAAGTTGCTCTGAACAAAATATGATTGACTGGCTTAAAATTACAGCTTAGCTCTACAGGAGTACAGGAAAACTATTTCAATTTCTGTAGTTTCAAATCCTAAAATGTTTTATTTTTTTCCTTTTGCCTTTAGGGTTCAGTGGGTGAACCAGGACCTAAGGGTGAACAAGTAAGTCTTGTTACAGATCTTGCTGCTTTCAAGTCACACTGCCGAGCACGGCAGTACGTTACATCCACTGAATCCTGCGTCTGACAGTATGTCTTGTTTGATACAGGGGGCAGCTGGACCCGAAGGAGATGGAGGCGAAAAGGGTGACTTAGTAAGGCATTGTTTTCCCTTCACCTGTTTTAATTTACTGTTGTAGATTAAAATATCAAATGTATTGCTGGAATTCTTTTGAACATGTTTTGATCATTGAAAATCACATTTCAGTTTTACGTTTAATATCATTGCTGTAAAGTATAAGGTCCTCACTGGTCCTCCTGATGTTTTGAAAACGCTCTGAATATGCATACTCTCTTGTGAGTATAATAAGTATAAGAAGTATATAATAAGTATAAGCTGCTTGGATATATGTGTGTGTGTATATATATAAACTCATGGTATTTGAGGCACTGGGGTTGAGGAGGTATTTTACCTCAGCCAGGTCAGGAACATAGATAATAAGAACCCTTTATAACTCGGACTTTATGTAAATATCTTCTATTGCCTTTGCCTGTGGAAATGTGCCTGGCTGTTAGGGAAAAGGGTCTAGGGAGAGGCCATGGTGCTGTAGCTGGGGAAGGGGTCCCTGCCCCGTGGCCTGGAGCGCAGCAGGTTGGGAATTTTCGTGGCAGGGCCTGGGACACGAGTCTGGGAGGAAAAAGGATTTGGCTTCCTGTGAACAGCACTATTAGTGCAGTGGCTTCTAGCAGCAAATTTGATCTTTCGAGAGAAAGCTAATGGCTAACCAGTAAAGAAATAAGCTCTGTACTGCTAGGGTGTATACTAAAAAGGAGCACTTCCCCCCCCCTCCCCTACACTCTGCAATTTAAAAATGTTTTTAAAGTAACAGCCATAGTGAGCTAGATGTCCAGTAACATGGCTTTACTATCAGTAAGTGGGACTTCAGTGAAGCAGCACTGTATGAGCTGTCTGCATGTGCTGCCGGTTACTCTGTTTTTAAACTGATGAGTTGTTTCCATTTCACTTATGACACTTTCCCTCGCAAAAGAAGTGGCCTTTCTGGTTCCTAGAAACCCATTATTTCACCAGTGACAGCTAGGAACTGCAGTAATAACATTTTCTGAAATCTCTCCAAGGGCACTGTGATGAAAGAGATGAATTAATCCTCTGTTTCATAGTGATTACAAAATTTTTCATCTAATTATTTTTTTTCTGATTCAGAGTGAAAATTCTGAATAGCCAGACTCTCAGTCAAATGATAAGGGGGTCCTGAGGTTGCTGGAAGCTGGGAGTTGGGGCCCCAAGAATAGAAACTTCTTATACTTTCTTAATTCTGCATTAAAAATATATTTTTGAGAAATGAATCTTAAAGAAAAAAATAATTTCCAAATTAAACAGAAACTTAAAATGAATTTTAATTAATTTGAGATGTAATTTTGCATAAATCAATAAGTGCCTTGAGTGCTAAGTAAGTGTTGAATTCTTTAAAACTGAAAAAATATACTATGGTTACTGCCTCATATTGAGTATGATAATGTATACCCTCTTTTGATACAGTTTGTCTTATTTTTATTTAGGGCGACATGGGATTACCAGGTGCAAAGGGATCCGTAAGTACAATGAATTGCAGTATTCCAGAACTACTGAAGTCTAATAGGTCAGATAGATAGATGGTTTTTCTGGTGTAAGAAACAGAATACAGTAACAAGGTCTTTACAAACCACAGTTAAATGAGTTCCCAAGGCATTTCTTCTTTGTAATTTCTGAATGTCTAATATTAAAATTAATTCATTTTTGAAAGGAATTCACATTCTGAATCCTAAGCTCTGTGAAAGAGAAGCAGCATTCAACAGCAATTTTCTGGCCACCTCATTTTTCAGAAATGAATGGCCTCTTTGTGCTGTAGAGGTGTTGCCTAGAAGGAGTCCCAGTGCAAGGGCTGTGTTCAGCCTGTAATCTTCATGCTGTGAAAAAACTGGCAGCAGAATTGCCATGTCTCTGAAAGCAGAAGTATTTCTGGCCCAGATTCCTTTTTTTTGAAGATAACAAAACGATGTCTTTGATGAGGGAGGTGAGCAAAAGCTTGTAAGCCACACAAGAAAAAGTCCAAGAAGTGAATGCCCTCTTTTATTTCTGAATCCTTGAGGAGCGTGGTTGTTGCAGCCGCTGACAGATGGGGCTCTACTTGAACAGCTCAACAGTGCCCTACAAGGAACAGAGCCCGACTGTAACAGGAATGTCAGTCTGCATGGCCAGAGTGGCTTTGGGGTGAAGCACGTGCAGGCCAGACAGTGTTTACTGGGAATCAAGATCTTAAGGGAAGGATGTGGAGATGGAAAAGATGTATTGGAGGGGAAATCTGCATTTTTACTCCCCAGAGTAAATTCTTAAAATTCTAGAATCCTTTTCCTAGATCCTAGAATACTTTTCCCAGAGTTGAGTCATCCACCAAGGAACGTGATAACTTGCCAAATTTCAAAGAAAGACATGATGACTTCCTTGCTGCTTGGTCCATGAAAGGAGCACTGCTCTCCTATTAATGCACCTCTTAAAGCATTTTCTTCCTGATTCCTTCTGGGAAGACCAGCAGTAGCTGCCTGGGGTGCAGCATAGATGGAACTGATGTGGCTCCATCGTGTGGGCTTAACCATAACCACAGTTGGGTAATTTGCCACGTTTAGGAACATCACCTTGAGTTGGATGTTATCTTTTTCTCCAGTATTTTGGGGAAATTGTAAGTGTGCGATGAGCTGCTTTTTTTTTTTTCTTTTCATTTTTCTTTTCTATTGGAACTACTGTTAATCACTGCAGTGACATGTATTGAAAGTCGTTCAGAGCCTAGGTTGGCATAGGTCCCCCTGTGCTTCTAGTTAATCACATCCTTACAGCTTTTGCTTTTAGCAGATGAAAAGATACATGATCATGTTTTTTTAATACAACAAAATGATTTTAATGAAGAGATTTCTTATGATTATGAATTTGCCATTTACATAATACTGATTTTTGTATGTTATCCATAATACTGATATTTAGCTGTAGATTTCTGCCCCAAAAGCAACAAAAGAGGAGCTAGGAAATGTACATTTATATTATGGATTATTGCTGCTGCTGAAGTTGAAAGAATTTCTGCCCATTTTTGCAGAGTCTGGAAATTCATGCCTTGACTTTCTATGTGCAGTTTGTGTGGGCACAAATGAACTCTATGGTCAGAAAAAAAGACTAGGTGTTTTACGTGGCTTGCTTTGCCCGTTTTCTGAACTTCCTCTCTCCTCCTGCCAGGTTGGTAATCCCGGAGAGCCTGGTTCCCGTGGGCCCGAGGGGATTCGGGGGCTGCCTGGCATGGAAGGACCGCGAGGCTCGCCTGGACCGCGCGGCTTGCAGGGGGAACAGGGCGCTCCGGGGCTGCCGGGCAGCCAGGGTCCCGCTGTAAGTCCTGTTTTCAGGTCATGGGCATCCTCTGGGCTCTGAGCTGCTACTTGCACCGCTCCTTTTGCAGGATCACAAGCCCTGTGGGCCCGTGCACGCACACACACACATGCACACACAAAGCAAGCACGAGCCCGAGTGCCATAGTCGCTCGTGAAGCGCGTGGCGCCTTGCAAGAGACACATCTCTACACCAGCCCAGTCTTAGGGGTCTATTTAGATAGGATTTTTGTTCCTCTGCTTTCAGTTCAGCTCTATTTTCTTCTTTCTAGTGCCACCTGCGCTACTGCAGGGTGTACCTACTATTTCTCATATGTGAGCATATCACACAAATATAGTATCTACCTTCCCAATCAAACTGACTGCAGTTGCAGTAGATTTTATGTGGATTTGAACAGCTTGCTTTAACCAGCATTTACTATGATACTGTTTTTTAAGAATTTTTTTTTTTAATCCTAGGGAAAAGAACCAACTGATCAGCACATTAAGCAGGTTTGCATGAGAGTCATGCAAGGTAAGTACGCTAAGAAGTATTTAAATTTTACTGTGCATTTAAATCAGAGTACTCTAATGCTGTGCCAGTGACCATCATTTCCCCACGTTCGCTGAATCGCAGCCCCTTAAACAGGGGCACCTGGCAGGTGGTCCTCCCAGAGGCTAGTGTAAATATTAGTTTCTTAGTTATGCCCTATACAGCTCATTGAATCACCTGTTGATTCCAGACTATTAATACAATATCCAGACCATAGCTTGGAGTGTTTTCAAGGAATTAATCAATTTTATATACCAACCGTTTGCTGTATTTAAATACATAAATCTGTGTAGCTTCACTGAGAGTTGTTTTTGACATTTGTCCTTATTCACTATCAGATTACAGCAAGAATATAATGCACAAAATATG
The DNA here is from genome assembly GCA_013389825.1 of Crypturellus undulatus. NCBI lineage: Eukaryota > Metazoa > Chordata > Aves > Tinamiformes > Tinamidae > Crypturellus > Crypturellus undulatus. Next base: position 46,329 of record VWPW01031931.1, read on the forward strand.
TAAAAAGAACCGGGCAGACTGACACTGTCTATAGATAAACATAACATAAAATGAAGACAACAGGCAGATGTTCCAAACCCTAATTGTGTTTATTCAGTTCTTTTCTCATATGCACACAGAAGTGCCTCACCTTTCTATTACAGTTGAGTGCACAGAATTTACAGAGTTTACAGTTTTATGCTGTCCTGTAAGCACAAAAGAGACCTTTTCAGTACTTGCTATTGTAGATGCCCTTTGGGTTATTCCTTTGTAATGTTAAGAGCTTAGCAGAATAATATTTCTGCTCATGATTTAATTTAAAAATTCTCAGTACAAGTCACTCTTCCTGATCCTGCCCTACAGGGTATTTTATTTTTTTAACTTCAGATCAAGCTGTTCTGGCAGAGAACTGCTTCTGTTTTCTGTCAACAGAAAAATAAAGACCTATTAAAAGAATCTTTGAAAGTGGCCTCTTGAAAAGCACAATAATATTGAGGAGGATTATAGAGAAATCAGATATGGTGCTTGAGTTTCCTCACAACCATTAGAATTAGCTGTGACCACAAGGATGTGAGAAAAATCTAGACTATCTGTCTTCACTGTCTATCTCTTGAGAGCCCTAGAATTGTTCACGTATGCATACTAACATGCATATATATATATATATATATATATATATATACACACACATATATATGCAAGCAAGTACCCGTGAGTTGGTTGGCTTGAAGACAGCTTTAGCTGGAGCTCAGCTCCTCAGCAGGCTCTGGCCACAGGGCTGCAGGGCTGCTGCAAGGAGCCCTCAGCTGTCTGCTGGCCCAGCTCCTGCTCGTCTTATTTGCAGTTCTGTGCTCCTGCCTGTGCTAATATTTCTTGGGTGAGGACACAACTTAAAATAGCAAATCTTGCCAAGTTAAACATACCTTTTTAGCAGATATTGTATGAAACTGTGTATGACTCTGTCCAGAGAAAGTTATTTCTAAGGCATGCCTCTATTCCGAGGAATGACAAGCTGATTATTGCCTAACAGCAAAGCTTCTGCAGATTTACTTTAAGTAAAAACAATGATGTAAAATGTAAACTCAGGCAAACTTGAGTTCACAAACACAAATGTAAGAGATTCTTCCTCTGGAAATAAGGGCTCTTGAGTTATTAGGCAGGCCGATATGAGGCCAATATAATGGCCTCATGTTTTTCAGATGTTCATTTTGTGTAAGTCCAGATCTTAAAATGTAGTATCCACTAGCAACAAAGGAAAATATTTTCTCTTTTAAGAGTCACCAATTTGCATGAAAACTAAACTAAATTTAAAATTATAAGGACACTTCTAAATAAACTATATTCTAGTTTATTAGTTTATTTCTAAATTAGTTTATTATTATTAGTTTATTTCTATTATTATATTATTATTAGGTTATTTCTAAATAAACTACAGGCCTCCAAACATGAGGAAGATGTTGAGTTCAGAGTGAAAACTTGACAGCGTGCCTGTGCTGTTTGCCACTGATAGCACTGAACAAGATAATATCTTCTATGTATTCCACTTTCTAAGTAGCATTTTACCTGAGGAAAGCGGTATATTGTAACATGTTGGTTCCCATAGCAGAGTATTTGCTTCAGATAGAGGTTTTTCTTTAGTGATCTCTGATGCTCAGGCGTTTTTCCGTAAATTTGCACTTACTACTTAATTCTGCCTTGCTGTTTGTTGCAGAACAACTCGCTCAGCTGGCAGCCAGTCTTCGGAGGCCGGAATTTGGGGCTCCTGGTCTCCCGGGCCTGCCTGGGCCGCCGGGGGCTCCGGGGCCTCCTGGGGAGAACGGCTTTCCTGGCCAGCTTGGACCCCGCGGCTTGCCCGGCCTCAAGGGGCCCCCTGGGGAAATCGGTCGCAAAGGTCCTAAAGGTGAGACTCTCTGTAGCTGCCTTTCAGCCGCTGGCTGTAAATGCTCCCCTTGTAATGCAGAACCAGGTCATATTTAAATGAAGTTCAGCAGTCTCACATACTAGCTGCATTAAAACCAACGTTGACCTCAAGTTTTCCACATTCTACAACCAACTTCTTTCTATGCAAGAGGGAATCTATATTTAAGTTTCTGGTTTAAAATCACACAGTCTTTCTGACCACGCAATACAATTTACAGTTTGTGTTCCAGCTCTGGCTGTCTGAAGCAGAGAGGTACGGAGAGATAACCTTATAAATCCTTTGAGCTAGAGATTTCAAGCAATCGTTTTGAATGACTTGAACCCTGAAAAGTGTTTTTATATGATTTATTTTGTTTATATTAATTTATTTTGTTTTTTTTTTTCTATGGCTCACAGATTGTGAGATGGTTCATCTGTGTGAAGCCCCCCAGAATCCTAAATTTGCTACTTAGGCCATATCTGTTGCCTTAGTTGCCTCAGTGACTAAAGGATATGATAGTTCTGCCAGACAACAAGACTTGCTTATAAATCTATTATTTGTAATTAATCACTTACCCAATAGGAGAAAGGACAGGTATCTGTTTTCATTTACTTACACAGGCAGCTGAGAAGGTTTCCTAATATTAGCTCTTCTTCTTATGGACTTTTGAGGTTTGTGGTTACACTCCAGAGAAGTTCGGGTCATGACTCTCTCTCCTGCCTCTCAGTCCAGATGTGACTCTCGCTTTGGCTAGACTGACAGTCCCCAAAGATAACAAAACACTCAGATCCTTTCACTCACTTTCTAAATCTGGGCAATCTCTTACATTGCAAGTGACTGAGGATACTTTGTCTGCCATTTGGGTATAGAAATGGAGCTCTTATTAAATTGAGTATCGTTGCGATCATCATCTCCTGACTCTTTGGAAAGAACAAATCCATACTAAGACTTCCCTTACACACTGAAAAAAAAAATCTTTGCTCTAAATTAATCTCTTGTTTCTCAGTGAACGGGTTTGTATCCCTCCAAAGAATTACACAGTAGATTTTTCTGCAGAGTCTGATAAGCATTATGTATGTGTTACTGTTTCTGTTCAGCAGTGGGTTTGTTTCCTTTTCTTGAGGGAAAATTTTACTTAAAAATTGTGTATCTGCACAAGGCTGGCCTGTAGCCAGATTAGAGCATTTGCTTTTGTCTCAAGTTTTATTTGAAAGTAAAGCCAGAAAACTTGTAATGGGAGTTTTAGAATATAAAGAAAGCAACTTCAAATTCTTTGTTGCTGGAGAGCTGTTGGTGTGTTAATTTAGCATAGTATAATCTATATTCTTATGTTAGAAGTAACAGGAATAGAGATAAAAAAGTGATCTGACATATTGCATGTGATTCAGGAAAGTAGACTGTACTCTGTTGGTATTTTTAAAATTATATATAGAGAGCACCCCCCTCAACAGACTGTGGTGAGGAGCTATCTGTAGGGGCTTCGTGCAGCTAGAATAACTGTATTAAGATAACTAACCCAGTATCCTTACAGCCCCCAAAGACACTTCTGATTGAAGCACTAATGAGTTCGCAGATGGAAACTGTATTTCACTGCTGAAATGGGCAAAAACTAGTTTGAAATGGATAAGCTGCTGCTGTTCTGATACACGTGTAGTATTACTCAAGGTGAAAGATACCACTAAAAGACTTGGATTACATTATTTATGAAGGTTGGGTTACATTATTTATGAAGATCTTGACAACTGCATAATGTTTCATGGTATATGAGGTGCACTAATACTGGCAGGTGCCCTGAAACAAAATCAGTGATTTGTTCTGAATTCCTGGTAGCTAGCAGAGTTCCACAGAGGCCATGGAAATGAACAGACTTCCATTTGGGGATTTTTCTGAAAGGGAAGGATTAGTAAGAGGGTATCTAGCATGTGTGATAACAGGGAATAGGAGGAAGAAGTTGAGAATGGATTAGAGGTATACGATGAAGAACAGATGCCCAAGAACATGGTGCGATGAGATACGCGCAGAAAAAGATGCACAGCAGCAGTGATTAACAGCAGCAATAGCAGGGCCAGAAAGACTTGGCTCGAAGGAAGGTTACAGTGACCTGAGAGAGCAATCTCCAGAGCAAAGGACGGCATAAACTGGAGGGGAGTCCAAATCCAGGCTGACATTGTTAGAAAGTCAGAGTTAAAAAAAAAAAAAATCAGAAATTGGAAGCTGGAGGAGCTTGGGGTAGAAAGCGTGTGCTCGCAGCAGTGTGTGAGCACTGCTCAGCACCTGGGAGCTGCACAAGTCTGTGTGGGGAACGTGACGTGCAGGGGCTCTGGTGGAGACTGGGCGACACCAGTGCAGTCTCCACACTGACTAGACAGCTAGATTTTATTCTGAAGTCTAGAGATGCCTCCTCTAGTGCCCTGTGAGCATCTCCAGTTGAAACTCAGGGTTTTGTACTGTCTTCTGTATCCCTTCAAATGGCTTCCTCCGTTTCTGATGCTCCATTTCTAGGCAATCTGACAGGCTATTCAAACTTTCCTCACTGCTCATAGCTATTTGTGCAGTACAGGAAAGTGTAGAAGTTCAAAATAAAACTCTCAAATGCTGCTAAGCATATACCAAGATTTTACATAGTGTATTTGTTAAGTTGTAAATATATGAATTTTCAGGGAACATGTGTACGATTAACAGAATCTGAACTCTATACAATAAAAAAGGCTTCTTCTTACTAAGATACTTCTTATTTGTTAAACAAATCCCAACCAAGTAAACATGGAGCAACACAAAAATGAGTGTGAAGAAGATCTGGGAATCCACTTAAAGAAAGGCCCCTGTAATATCAGCCAAAAGAGAACAAAAGTCCTTTGCTTCACATCTAGGAACATCTTATGTGGTTTAAAGGAAATAGATACTGTGCAGGCCGGCTGGCCTTTTCTTCCCTGCACTATCTTGGGAAGCAGCCCTTGAGAACCTTTATTTCTCAGCTAAGTTCACAGACCCCTGCAAAAGCTCCCTGCCAGTTACCTCAGGCTGTGATACAAAATAGCTTACGCAGTTTTGTGAAGTTAGTTGATTTCTGTTATACAGGCTATGACATATTTTATATGGTGCGTGTATATATATGATATTTATATGGGATATATACTGCCCAATCCGAAATTTTTCTTTGACATACTCAAGTATAACTCCTCTGAGTTAAAAAAAAAAAAACAAATCCCAACCAAGTAAATGTCCCGCAAGGATGTGACTCAGGATATCAGTAAGAGAATATTCAGAATATAATCAGGTACCTGAGTTCCCTGCTGATCAGTTATCTCTGAGACAAAATTTATTGAAAGTAACATGTGTTGCAGGTTGTAAATGATGGTTTTTTTTTTTCACTTTGCTTTAGGTGAACCAGGAGAAAGAGGAGAAAGAGGATTTCCAGGCAGAGGACCGAAAGGTTACCCTGGACCAAGAGGTCTTCCAGGTAAATATAAATGAGTGAGGATGGATTAGAGGAGGAAGAGATGCAGAGTAAAAAACACATTTAGAATATATATTTTTAAGCTGTTTTGAAAATCTGAAAGGTGTTCCTGAAGCAATAAATTCCAATATTTTACTTTGCACATAATTATGCAGTCACAAAACAAATTAAAAGTTCTTTCTTTTACTAAAGAGCCATCACCTTTCCCTATGCAGCAAAATTAGGAAAATTGTGTATGAGTATTTTAAAAAAGACAATCATTAAAAAATAAAGTCTCGAAACCGAGACTGCCTTTCTGACAGTAACAAGAGTCTTCAGAAAATCTCAAACTGTAATTTAGGACATCAGTATAATTTCTCCTTTACTTTTGTGGTAAGTAAGCGTTAAGTAATACGTAATAGGAGTTCCTGACCAGATCCTTGCTGATAAATGCAGCACAACTGTCCTCTAGTGGCCAGTGAATGAAAATAAACATGTATTTCCCTTGAGTTTCTGTATGTTGAAAGTTTATTCTCTTTGGAAGAAGGACAACAGTTTCAGTTAGGTGCACACAGATATCTAGGATATTTGAGTGCTCCTCATTAGAAGGATCCTTGCTGAGTTATATTTTATCCCCTCATTGAGGCTTAAGAAGTAAAAAGCTACTTCAGTGCTCAGCAATTATTCCCTGACAGATCTGAGCGGAAGGTAAATTCTTGCTGTGCTTTTTTTCTGAAGCACTAATGTAACTCTGAAATAGTGAGTAGCATCTGCTCCTTCACACACCTCACCAACAAATTTGCTTGTGCTGCTCCAACCCGTTGTACTGGATACCATTTTAGAGCCGCGGGTCGGCACTAGTGTAACTGGAGAGACTTTAACCTGATGTGTCCTTGCTGGCTCTCCGCTAGAACAAAATACGTCCCTCTGAGTGGGCAACTTTCTGGGGAAGCCACCAAGAGTAGGAAGAGGGGAGTTTTGTACAGCTAAGCGGCAGGCCAATGAGTAAGGCTACCGCGTGCTGGAGTTGTGCCGCCAGCCTCACGCCCGCACCCCTCTTCCAGGCGAGCCCGGCAAGGCCAGCTACGGCCGGGAAGGCCGCGACGGTGAGCGGGGCCGCCCTGGCGTGGCCGGCCAGCCCGGCATCCCCGGCCCCCCGGGCCCTCCCGGCGTCCCTGGGTACTGCGAGCCGGCGTCCTGCAGGGTGCAGGCGGGACAGAGAGACGGCAAGAACGTCAAGGGGCCGTGAGCGGCGCGCGGCGGCACGCGGGCCCCGGCGCCGTTTGCTTCCTGCACGTGCAGCTGGAGAGAGGAAGATACGGAGGGAAGGCACCAACGAGGAGAACCTCTCCAGCCAAGGTTTCACTGAGGCATTTTTAATGCAGTGGTTGTATGGTCTTTCTAAATGTGTACTTAGCAAAACAAACTGGAACAGTGGTGCTTACAAAACTACACGTGTCGGGGATTTGGGCTCTTTTTCCATGGGGGAAGAAAAAGGCACCTGTCTTTTGTGGGGAGGGAGTGGGTTTTGGTTTTGGTTTTATTGGTTTAATTTTTTTTTGTTTATTTTAAATAAAAAGACATTTTCCGTGAATACTTCCTCCCCCCTACTTAAGTCCTAAGCATGATGTACAGTGAAACAATGTGTCTTTGGGCATCAAATAAAATTGAATAGTTTATATTTACTTCGACTGTAGCTACTTTTTTACGCTTATAAAATCGATTCTGGAACCCCCCTCCCCGCACAGATCACTTCTCCACTTGCAGCACGCTCACTCCCTTGCACGCAGGTGCTGTTCAGGGTGCGCTAACCCTCCTGCACACCCTCGGTTCAACTGCACAAACAGAGTCGGGAGACGGTTCTTAGGAAAACCTGCCACTTCGGACATCTTTAACATTGTAAATCGCTGTAAATATACGATGCCTGGGTTCTCACAAATAAGCCACATGGAAAAACTTCTTAATTTTCCACTAGCCCATTTGTGTTGCATTCCTAATTTCACATAAAGCTTATTCCAGGTTGGCTTAATCTATGCAAAATGAAGATAGAAGAAGAAGGATAGAAGCCAATGTCAGAAGAATATTAAGTAGATCCCAGAACTATACAAGTTTTATAGCCAAGATTATGTAATATCACTGGCTAAAAAAAACCGCAGCAATAAATAATGTCTTAAGCTCCGGTGGGTTTTCTGTATGTATGGCGTCATTCAGTACCAGTGAACAGCACAGCTGTTAAACTGCCATTAGAGATATCCCTACTTGCCCTTTTTATCTAAACACTGATTTTAAAGAAAAATGCGCAATGTGGATATTTTTTGTTTCTGTCTAAATTAAACTGTTTGTCTGTTTGACTATTTACCTTCTCTTAAAGGTGTGCTCTCTCTTGAAGAAAATGAAACCATCCCGCGGCTTCTCTTTCCTTTCTGCTATTAGTCAGTAAAACACTTGCTTTAAGCGTTCATGTGTTTTTCCTAGCCCTTCATCTTCTGCTTATGTTTAAAATAGTTGACTTTTTGCCACGTGGGGATGTAAAGTGAGATTTCAGGCAAGAGACAGGGAAAAATTGGGCCTGAAGTGGTGAAAGGAGCCCTCGATCCTAAAGACTCCGGGAAAAGCCCAGGAGAGAGCAGTTCTCCTGCCTCGCCAGTCTGGCTGGAACTCCCCCTAGCTGACATCTCCTCTAATATTACACGAAACCAGCGGAATATGGTCGCTCAAAGAATTTTGTCCTTTAGAAATGAATCCAGACAATTACATGCAGGGTGATTAGCCTGGTCACACAAAGCTGCTCCGTGAAGTGCCACAAAAGCCCTCCAACTGTAGTGATAAAACATGATTGCTAATGACAGATTGTAGTTTCACCAGCAAACTTTTATTTGGACTATAAAGTGTGTAAAACAGTTAAAGAAAAAAAAGTTAACAGCATGAAAATACTTTTTTCCACAGGTAATGCATAAACATAAGTAATCAAGAGAAGCAATAAACACAACATTTCATTACAAATGTGATGTGCTTTTAAAAAATATAATCTGAAAATACATAAAATCCCACAATGGAAAGGAACTTGGGTAGGAGGGAAAAAAATCCCATATGTAAAAAACAAATCAGAACTATTACAATCAAACACCGAGGCTCAATTCAAGGCATAATGTATTTAAGTGGATAATTTATGACTGTGCCCACATTTCTACCTCCAAGCTGACTTATAAAGTGAGTTTTGACTTAAAATACTGAAGTAAACTGAAGAATAAATCCCCAGGCTACGTTATAAGACTGCATGAGAATCATATGGGCTAATTTAACTATTTATGAATTAGCAATCTTGTGCAAGAATGGAAACAAATTCCTAGTTATACCTAGATGGTACAGTATATACAAAAATGTAAAAATTGATTTTTGTTGGCAACATATTCAAGTAAACAAATATTTGGAACATTAAAAAAAAAACAGCATTACGAACCTAAAATAAATGTGTATCCTTTTTTTTCTATAAAAATATGTCAATACAGAAGCAATTGTTTAAATAAAAATATCTAGAAGGCACAAAGAGTGTCACACCTTCTAACTACACACTCCTGCCCCATTTAGGCATTTAGGGAAAACCCCCATCAGCCCCATGTTTTTCTGATCTATTTCTAGTTCAATGCTAAAAAAAAAAAAAAAGCGACAAAACTTATCAATGAAAGACTTGTTAAAATAACTTGTACCAGGCGGGATCTCTGCTCTAGCTCCTGATTGTTGAGCTTTACCTGCACTGTGATGAATACAAATTTTAGCTCCAGCGTTATCTCACCTAAGGGTAGAAGAGATCCATCAAAAAGATGGATAGTTTAAGAACTGTCCTCAAAATGAAGGCAATTATAACCACTAATTCTCAATCCAAGCTCATGTTTTGACCTCAGTGCTTTCCCTCCCAGGCTCCTGGTCAGTATTAGTGCACTGCTGCAGCGCCGGGCACCAAGATGCATCCAAGCAGCCTTCTGCCATCGCTGCGGCACCTTGGTAGGACCTGGTGTCTTCAGTCAGCCCCAGAAGGCTTCGGTGAGCACTTCTGTGGGCAAGCCAAAGGGGAGCTGCTCATCTCTCCTAGTAGGACCTAGCAGGTAGGCATGTGCTTCATTTTTTGCAGGTGCTTTTAAATGCTGAAGAAATTGGGTGAATTTTGACATCTGCTTGGCCTGCTCAACAGATGTAGCGGGAGCCGGTGGGTCCCGCGGCTGCCGGCACTCTCTGGCCATGCAGTCTCTGCTTTCTCTCCAGCGCAGCCACATCACTGACCGCAGGAAAGGCAAGGACTTTATTTGTAAGGCACATTATTACTCCTATCTGATTTAACTTCTTTTTTTCCACTCATCTTGTTCCTTCCTTTTACTGTTGCGTTCTGCTTGCTGAACAATGTATGCATGGAAAAGGACTAGTAAAACTCTGGTGGCTTCAGCTTGTGCCCCTGCCCTCCCTTGCTGCGCTGGCGGCCTCAGGATTTGAAACGGGGGAAAGGAAGGTGCTTGTTCCTGACCGAACCCTGTCGGGAAGCACGGGCAATGCTGCTGTGTTCGCCTGCCATCGCCTGCAAAGGGCCCCCCAGGTGATGAACCCAGCACGTCTGCTTATCCACTTAATAGGCGGCCAGTGAATTGAACCTTAAATGTCGCAAAGCAAAAAAAAAAAAAATTAACAAAGGAAAGAGGTCATAATCAGTATGCAAGTACTGTGAGTAAAACAGTGACAGCTGCATGTCACTCAGACATGGAAAAAAAGAAAGCAATAAAAAGGTACAGCATTGAAAATCCTTCAAATACATTAACTGGAGATGGAATACATTTACACTGGGAAATCAGTAAATAACTAAATGCATTCATGTTCTTAGGACAGCAGACTTGGAGATAAAACTGAAAAATACATGTAGATTACATTCTCTTTAGCTGAGAGCTTATTTTGGTCTAGATTATATAACATTTTTTAGCAATTCATATTTGAAAACCACATTTTCTTAAGGTATTACGAAGCTCGTGTTTCCACTTAACAGCAGTTAAGGTCATGGTTAAGCTTGTTCTCCATGACCTACGTCAAGCAATATGTGTGCAGCTGGATCTAAAAATCCATCCAGCATAGCTTAGCTTCAATGAGCTTTTAACACATTTCCAAGGTAAGTATAGGTGCCTTAACATATCCAGAACCTAACAAACACACAATAATAATAATAATAAAAAATACCAGCACTGTTTTATTTCCTGAGATACTCCTCATGTGTGAACATTTTAAGTTAGAGCAGTGATATTACTCAGTTGGTAAAATTACAGGTCAGTGGCTGGTTTTACCACTGTATGTTTGGAGAAACAAGTATATGAAGTATACTTGAAGTATATGAAGCGCTAATTTAGCTGGTGGGGTTTTCATACAACTTTTATGTAAACATGACATAAAAAAGAATACAAAACTTGAGTGTAGACTGACATGAAAAAGAGTATTTCACCACTGTGAAAAATCAGAAGTGCCAAAATATTTTATGTGCTTACCCAAGAATTTAAAACATTGGCCTTACGAAGTGCTGCGTATCTCGCGTTTGTCATAACATACAGTCATGAAACCTGCAGGGAGCTTTGATGATGATGCAGTCAGTCGTGTTTCTGTTTCACAGTGGTTATTCTTGCATTGAAACCAAATCTCACTTAATACAAAAATACTAGTTCTGAAAATGCTAACAAGTAGGTTGCACTGCTGCTTGGTTTTGCAGTGTTGACTATTTTAGTTTTTTATTACCCTTTGCAGACTCGCTGCTCCCCTAGAGCATCATTACAGCATCATAAAAGTATCATTACAGTGGACATAGATGATGTCTGCCAGTGATATGTTCTGTTACTGCATATTCTTCTATATCATTTATATATGCAAAACACAAAATCTAAGCGGTATTACCTTGAAACAGTTATTCAAAAATGGCAGTATTTTTTACAAATACCATCTTAAAAAAAAAAAAAAGAGAGAGATTTTAGAAAAGAGTATTGGACTCAAGAAATGCGGAGACACGGCCCCGCGGGCGGCACCGAAAGGAGGGACCAACTAACCCCACCGCGCGGCGAGAGGAGGGGAGCTGCAGCCTTGGGAGAAGGGCTCCGCTGCGGCGCCGCTGCAGCCCCGCTCCTTCGCTCGGCAAGCGGAGCGGTTCTGCACAGAGCTACAACTTAAAGAAAGTCCCAGCCCTTAGAAACTAAAATACAGCTGCCTGACCCGGACATAGAACAAAGCTTACAAAACCTTACACGAGGTGGGTAGCATGTTGTCAAAGAGATGCCCGTCCACTGTACGCTTTGCTCTAAGTAAAAATAACTCGTGCTACCAGAAAAAAAAATCCTCTGCATTTAATTCCTTGCAGTAGTTACTATAGTACATACTGGATAAACCAGACACGAAACAGATAAATCGCAAAATAGATTACCCCCCTCACCAAAAATAATGCAAAAGATCATCACAAAACCCAGGACAGCATCAGTCTGAAACTGCAAACAAATTTCAGGGACCAAACCTGAAAAATAGGCAGAAAGAGGCACGTTCCAAACTGCGTTCGGTGTTCAACAACCCACGGGCAAGCGAAGCCACCTGGGTTCAGCCCTCTCCTACCCGAGTGAGGAACGTGGCATCTTTAAAAAGGTATCACAATACCCTGTGTAACAAAATGCCCTTTTTCTCACATGAGAAAATTAAATTGGGCTAAATGCAAAATAAGATATAACAAAACAAGATCACTACTAAAGTCACCTGCAAATAAATTCAGTGTTCAAATAAATTTTAAAGACTTTTAGATTTGTGCCTAAAGAAGGAAGAAAGAAAAAGGCATCTGTAGGAAACATAGATGAAAAAATAGATTTCTCAAAGTACAAAAAAAAAAAAAAAATACCTGTTCTACTCGCTGATAAATTCAAGTAAATCGACATACAGAAACTGGATCAGGCAAGTAACAAATGCTCAGTCCCAGCTAGCCCACAGCCCCAAAATATACACATAGCGCTAACCCAGAGCGACTCCGCCGCGCCGCGTCGCTCCGGCAGAGACAGCACCTTGCGGAGATCAGCGCGCAAAACGAAGGTCAAAATTAAGTTACAAAGTAAAAAAATATTCAGCTTTGACAGAGATTGGAATCACTAGAGAAGTAGAAATAAATCCCTTGGCCAGGTCCATGCCCCACGTCGGGCAGCAGCTCGCTCGCCACACGGCGTCGCCGCTCGCCCCGCGCGAGGCGTCTCCGCTGTCCGTCCCCATCGGCGCAGACGCGGCCTGGCCTTCACCTCAGCGCCGCCCTGGTGCTTGGCACCGTCCCGTCCTGGCTGGAGCTGCCTCGCGGGCCGTGGTGCCGGGATGCTCCGTGCGAGTGCCCTTGGAGAGGCTCCTCGTGGTGTTGGGAGCGCCCTGAAGCCTCCACGCGCTCCCAGCTATCCCATGCCCCGGGACGGGCTCCGTCAGTTCAGAATAACACCACCTCTATTACTCTATTTAGTCTGGATGCTTGAGATGCGAAATCCCTGGCGGCCGCCAGGGATTTCGCATCTCAAGCATCCAGACTAAATAGAGTAATAGTAACGGCGTATCCATGGCTAAACAATCGTACGAGCTCTGAGTTGGGTAACGCTTGATCAAAAGAAATGCCTCTTGGGGTGGCACGTGGTCAACTTCCAGTCAATCCGAATCAAAATGTTGCATGGGAAAGGACGGAGAGCACGTATCTACCTTCGTTTCGTTGACACCTCGGAAATTACTGAAGCGATGGGAAGCGTTCATGGTGCGGGACAGACCTGCTCCAAAAACGGCTGCTGCAGCATCCTCGGGGGAGAGCAACGTTGAGTCTGAGCAGAGTTCCCAGCACTCCGGCCACGAGCCGACACGCGCTGCCAGTGGAGACGCTTTAAGAAACCTCACAACTGCATTTTATCCATTTGAACTTCCCCACTAGCATGAAAAATAGATCCAGCTTACATACTGAGGCATACAGACTGTCATAAATTATAATAAAATATTTTCTGTTTGAAGAAAGAAGCCTACGAAAATTATTTGGGCCTATTTTCTCCTCTAAGCAAAATAAATATGAGAAATAACACAACACATGGAATGCACTCTGGAAAATAAATGGCATCATTTCATAATTACAACACTGCAAGTAGCACACAAAAGGCTCAGTTCTGTGCCTTATAAATTATCATCTGGATACTCTGCAGTGTCTGGGGGAAAAATATGCACCAAGTATTTCGAAGATTAAATTAAATTATAAAGAGAAGTGAAAAGTGGCTGTGAACCCAAGTGTCTCTGGGAGAGGGTTTTTATTTCCCACTGGTGCGTGACCGAGTCTGTGACACGTGGTAATAGCAATCTGCTGGATTGCATCTTCCATGAGGTCCGGGAGGCCCTTGCGGTCCAGGCGATCCAGGAGCTCCTGGGGGGCCTGGCAGGCCAGTAGCTGGTGAAACAAATCCAGCAGTTAGCAGAGCCCCGGCCAGAGCGCACGCATCGTCCTGCATCGCACCCCGGCAAGGAGCTGCACCCCAGCGGGGCGGCAAGCCGGCGGGGACGTCCGACCTCACGCGACAGCAAAACCTCGCGAGGAAACGCACGGAGGCAAAGCTGGCGTGAGAATGAGGAGAGAAGAGTGTTAGTTCATGAATAACGACAACGTAAAGAAATCTGGAGACTTGTACCTGAAGGGCCAGGTGGTCCAGGATTACCAGGCAGTCCAATTCCAGGCTCACCTCTTTCCCCTTTCTGTCCTCTATAACCTACACAGAATAAAGATAGGAAAATAAGAGAGTCCTCTTACGATAAACAGTAATCTACTATCTTTCTTATTGACAAATGCAAATGTGAAAACAGACGCCCACTTGTTTTTTCCCAGAAACTGGTAATACAACTGGTAATATTATGTTTATATGTTCCTCTGGAAAATATAAGGATTTCTAGCAGTAACTGCTGCATCCTCTGGCAAAGGACTCTTGCTAGATTTACTAGCCTTACTTTTCCCAAAGATTTTAAGTTGCCTTCCTAATAAATAATTTGGTGTGTATTTACGTGTTTTCAGGAATAATATAAAACCCCAACCCCAAAGCTCTCTGGCATCTGTCCATACATTTCCCTGGCCATAGTCACAGAAGCACAACCACCCATGGCCCTCTCTCTTTCTCACGGGCATAGCCCCAAAAATGATGGAAGACTTTGCTCTCGCTACCAACATGTAAATCTTCATGGATGCACCTTTTTGGCCTTAAGCTTCTTGGGTTGGAAGCTTTATATTTAGATATTCCATCTATTCCACCATATATAAATCAGATGATTGATGCTCCCTCCAGCTAACACAGTTGCCCTTACTCTGAGTAGGGCTTGTGCCAGCTATGGGTTCCTGCATGCAAAGCCTACTTCGGCTTTGAGATATTGTCCGTATGGCGTGATTGCTACTTGTATTCTGAGTGTTCATGACCATTTTCATCACAGACCATAGCTCTGCATAAAAGAAAATTAGCTTCCACCCTCTCAGGTGCTGCAACGCACACCCGAACTATGTGATTCTTTTCTCTTAAACTCTGGCTATGTCTTTCTTAACTGGAAACATTTGGGTTGTCTGAGAGTAGAGAACTCACAGATATCAGGATACTACTATTTCAGGTTAAAAATTTATAAATATAAAGCTTTTTTACTTAAAGAACTTAAAAATAATTTATATAGGAGGGAGAATGAAATGATTTTCAGGCATTTTGAAAGGAACTAGTGTGACGTGCCTTAACCCCTTACTTTAAAAGGGTTATGAGAAAACCCTCCCATCTCCCCTTCCCATTGCCTCAGCTGTTGGCACATAAGGTGACATTCTGGTGATCGATTTGCCAGCTTCTAGTTGCATTTGCTGTTGAATTTGTTCTGCTTCAGGCACCAGCGTATGGCACTGCTGGGTATGCTGTGCAAGAAACTTTCTCCTGGGAGAAAGCCATGACTTATTTTAATTTAGGAGTAACGAGACCCAGGTGACCGGTCTGCACACTGCTAAACATGCAACTTATGCCTCATGAGGAAGAAAAGGCGCGGGCAGGTGAGCGGCAAGGGTTGTCCTGCCAGCACACTTCAGCCCGCGGCAACATCAGCCCTTGCTGGGCAGTCAAGGAAGAAGCTGTTATGGGCCCTGTTGGCACCAGTTCGGGGTTGCAAGAGGCAAAACATAACAGGAATGGTACACAGGGTATTCAGACTTTCTGTTAAACACAAGGCTACCAGACATTTCAGTAGAATTCCTACTATTGGTCATCCTGGAATTCAAAGCCGAGCACCAGTTACCGTATTTTCTTTCTCCTAACACCCCAACCAAGAAATAACAGTGGAAGCTGCACAGGCAAAGCAGGAGACAAGACATGCAGGGTGCCACACATCACACAGGCCAAGGAAATCAGCTGTTTAGGAGGTCATGCACTCTGGCAACCACGTTGCAGGAAACAGCTTTGTGCAAGGCTCACAAGCACACACAGGGGCTAGCAAGGGGTTGGTGCTCACAGCGAGCCCTATTTTCTCTTCAGTGACCATGGCAATATTTATAACTCTACCAAAACTGGCTGTCTCTGAAAATCTTGCATAAACCATAGTAGTTGCCCCTTTTTGAGAAGCTCAATCACACAACCACAGAGTCTATTATATTTCCTATTTATTACATACCTCTATATTTCTTAATTTACAATAGGTAGATACAGTACATTTCTCACTACAAACCCAGTTAATCCTAATTTTACAAAGTAGTGCTATCACTAATTTATTTTTTTCATTTCTTTAGTTATGCAGAAAAGAAAGAAATCACATTTATGATATATCACATTTACAATCTTCATCATAGCATTGCTGCAGATAGCTGACTTAACAGAGCTGAAAATGGACCAAGATAGATTGAAAGATTCTGTAAACATCACTGGAATTTAAGACATTAAAGCCAAAAAAAAAAAAAAAAGAAAAAAGAAAAAAAAAGGAAATATCACAAATAGCAGCTTGCCTATGCAAACGTTTGAACAAGGATTGAGTAAGCAATTACCAGCTGTATCTGAATACATATACAAAGATGTAGTTTGTACAAAGTGGCAGAGAAAGTTTTGTTGACACTGAAGTTTCATACAAAATTTCCCAGGTACCTTGTTCTAAAACTAAGGCTTTATTTAAAAGAGTGTAAGTATTTAAGTAAACAGGTTTATAAGTATATATAAACAAAAGTATATTATAAACAATCTAAACAACACAATATGTGATTCTGGCAGTAAAATATTTGATTTTCAATGAGGTATATTTTGCTCAGAAGCAGGTCCCATGATTCCAGATGAAGTCTATTACCTTCTGTCTGAGCTGAAAGTGACAACTTACATCATACACAGTCAAAGGAAAATGTTATCATATACCTGCATCAGATCTTGATATATTGGCTTTAACAGAAAGGCAGATGTTTCACATTTCTATTGGTAGAATCACAACCCCAGTAAGAGGTTCCTGCTTAGTTCAAAAGGTTCCCAAAGGCACCTGCTTTTGCAAAGCCTTGTACTTGGGTTCCAGAGGTTTGATTGTCATTCCTGCATCCCAAAGTTGCTGTATGTAAACGTACCCAATGTGGGCAGTAAACACTTGGTAGTAGTATGTAGCAAGCATGCATTTGAACAGATAAGCACTCTTCTTATGTTCATGGATTGGTGGCAGCTAAAATGTAGCTTCAGTTTACTGCTATCTAACAGGACCACAAATATTACAGTCTGTCGGAAGCATCGCTATTGCAACAGCCTGAGCTTTACTTGGAAATGACACAATTTCATATCTATAAGATCTGGAGGGATAGAAGCAGTTATCTCATTTAAACAGCTCCACAGGGAAGTCCATCTACATCCCTGAGACCCTCTTCCAGCAGCATGGAGAACACGGCAGCTAAAACAAGCATGGCAGTGTTCAGAGAAACCTGAGCTTCTTTCAATAAAATGCGAGGCAAACACACCAACACGACACAGAACAACAACTCCAAAGCATCCACCGTATCTTAGTGTGCAATAGTGTGCATTCTTCAAAGCCCAACACTGCAAAGCAACAGCAACGGTGCTGCGAGCAAGCCCTTCTCATCCAGCTTCCAGAGCACGCTCTGCATGTGCGTCACTGCCCTGCCCGCAGCAAGGCACTGACTGGTTTTCAAAGCAGACTGAAAACAAGCTGAGTTCACATCCACAAGAGTGGGACAGGTTAGGGGAGGTAAAACTTTAAAACTCTGCAGCTATTTCACAAGTAAAAAGTGACTATGTCTGGTCAGCATCCACTATAACAGGATGCTTGATGTCAGACAGGGCCTCTAGATACTCCCACGACACAAATCAGTAGGAGATACAAGTTTTAAAGCAGAGTTCAGTAATAAAGATATGGAATTTTCACTATTCATCACATAGTATCTTTCTTTCCTGAGCTGAGATATTTGATTCCTTGGGGCTACCATGAGTCATGAGGAGCGATAAAAATCTCTTGATGTTTCCTTAACATGATAGAAACAGTGAAGTTTAACTAAGATGAACCCTTCTTTTCTTTATAACAACAACAAAAAAGGCATACTAATGCAAAAGATAATATGCATCTCTTGATTCCAAAATTATCCCAATGTGAATTTGAACTAATGGACCCAAACTCACTTGTTATTATATATTTAAAAATATAATCAAATCAAATTGAGCTAATTTCTCTAATACATGACAGAATCTGACTGTCTGCAGAATGGATGACATCATTGGCAAAACATGTCAAAAAAATGCTTAAATAAATTTCTTGTTTGTCTACAAGACACTAGCATCCTTCAAAATAAGTTCCTCTTCCTTAAACTCCTTAAATAGATGTTGTACCTCTCAGTGAAAACTTTGCCCCACAGAATCAGCTTCCTGTAGCTTGTAGGGCCTTTTTTCAAAGAGGAAGTATATATATAAATAATTCAATTATTCTTATATAAAGTCTCTTTAATTGTCAAATGCATATTTCATCATTCATGTTGCAAAACTCATGTTGTGTTTTTGTTTTGTTTTGTTTTCATTTTTTTCCCAAGACAACCAAATAAAATCTAAATTATATTTTTGTATTTTGTAAAACCTAAATTGAATGTACTTAAAATTCTGTGCCACACTGTGACTAGCCTTGCTCAGAGACAGAAGGCAACAGTTCGGGAATTCATTAGAAATGATGACTCTACTCCAAGTAGTTTAAGATTTCCTTACATAAAGGCCTCCTCAGCAGGCAGGAGCAGCCACCTGACTGACCAGTGTTCTTGTGGGTCCTATGATATACACTTCAACAGTATCTACTTTTTACTGACTGTTTTGGACCTGCAAGTGACTAAAACAGACACTGAATCACAGCCCAGACTGCACACAGCAATATCCTATTAAATACCTGGAACAGGCAATCTGGGTTGCAACCAACTAAGAATTACTGAAACGAGCAACTGTCAGTCAGTACTTGCTTACTTCATGTTCCCTCACTCCCCACACCATGTTTTTCAGCAAGGAAAGCCCTGTCTGATGCATATTATCTCTTTGGCACACCACTTATGCGCATGAACAGGACATGCCTCCTCGCTGGGCCAGGCACACGTGCTGCCCTTGGATGCACACGCGGATCANGGGCACACGTGCTGCCCTGCTGCCCTTGGATGCACACGCGGATCACATGCTTCTCCAACACCTCCTGCCTGCCCCATCTCTTATGGCCGAGAAGAGACTGAAATACGCATGGATACTTCTCAATCTGCTCGGAGATAGGAATTTCATTTCACTGTAGGCACAAAACAATAACATGGACAGGCACAGCAGGGAAAGGAAGCGTACTTATAAGTGTGCTTCTCTCAGGGTAGTATTTTTTATGCACAGTGTAATAAGGAGGCAAGACAAAATTTTGGCTTTCTTTCTTTTGCAGTATAACTTTATATGTCTTCTGATATATGAGAGAAGTAAATGCTTCTCACTTTGCTTAACTCTTACTAACCCCCAAACAGCATTGAGCATACTGGTAAAATATATGGAAATCCTGTGTACATGGGGCACTACTTTTACTAAAGCATAAGGCATGAAAAAGCAGCTTTATTTGTTTTCAAGCATAGCTATCATCTTCACTCTTGATGCTCACTATCTGGAAATGAAGCCTAGTACAACGTGCTACTTCCCAGAAGCTGAGACTATCCACCACATACATAATCATTGAACAATCTGGCACTGACATTAAAGGTAACTGTTGACAGCGATCTGAGTACTTAGATAATGAAGAAGTCAGTGTTGTAAGACTCTTAAGTCTTTTACTGTTTTCCTTGATCCTTTATTCTTGTTCTTCTTATTCTGAGCTCATCACATTTTTCAAGCTTCTGTCAAGGGTTTGCTCTTATCAATGTTAATAAGTCTTTATTTCTTCTGATAGCTTTAGGATCCACACATCTTCAGTTTTGCTTTCATGTTCTTCATTCCAGTCTGACTTACTCTGACTCCAGAGCAGACCAAACTAACAAAAGATAATAATTAAGAACTACCTACAGATAAACTGCAAATTACATATTACCCACAAAATATTATTATTCTATAAATTCTTTTTCCTTCACTCTACTCTCCCCTTCCTTCCTTCAGGCTGAATCTACAGGAGAACAAAGCCATAATGACCTTGGATTCCTTGAAACTAATTTTGCAGTGAAGGACGGTTCAGTGGAACGAGAGTCCTCCACTGCCTGAATGCACCACAATGTACAAATTACAGTTTGGGATACAGTGGAAAGCTGATTACTTTGAAGTTGATTTGTGAAAATAGATTATTTCACTCTAAGAAGGATTCATGCTGTAGTATTTCAGTTCTCACTGCTGCTTCTGAAGAGCAATATTTGCCTTTAATCTTTCCTCCTCAAAACTCGGGATCTGAGCTGATCCTTGTTATAGTATTTTAGAGAAAAAAATAATTGCTATGGTAGGTTTAGATATCTGTCAGCTTTAGATATCTGTCAGTATTTTATCATTTATTAGAATAAAATGCACTGATTAGGATTTTTAAAGCAATAAAATCCACACATTTACTACAGGTTAATACATTGCTCTAGTTTGGAAAAATTATAAGTATAGTTTTAAAAGTTAATCATTAGGAAGCTAGATATGTAGTCCTGTCTTATTTAATGATCATTAGCAGGTGTATAAATATTTCAAGATACAATTCCTAAAAGCATTTTTTTGGAATTCCTACCTTGAAGTCCCCGTTCTCCTGGCGTCCCTGGTAAACCATCCTTTCCTGGAGGTCCTGGTAAACCATCTTTTCCTGGTGGCCCTGGTTTCCCATGAGCTTGGGAAGCAAGCAATGCTGCAGGCAGCTTCAGCTGGGATACAAACTGAGCCATCCTCTCTTCATTAACGAAGGACAGAAGGAAAAAGGAGGTAAGTGTACTGGAAACATGGGCTTGTCCAGTAAAGCTGCACAAACTGATTGTATTGTCTGACAAGTCCTCCCCACACAGTAAATAAACTCTGAAAAACAGTATTTTGCTGATGTTGTCTTTATGCCAGTTGTTTATTTCCCTTCCATGTCTAATCAATACAGCTATTTGTTGAAAACATACAGCAGTTTAGACCCACATAGCTGAGAGCTGTCAAGGTTTCTTTCATTGAAATAGGCACCTGGTCAAAATAATTAGATGTTTCTGTTATGTCCATTTTAGTAAGTTTTCAGCGTCTTAATGGTTCCCAATTTTCCTGCCTCTGAGAGGAAAGCAGGATTGAAATCTAAAAGCAACTATTTATTAGGTAATTTATTTGGAACAACTTAGTAATTTAATGAATGTGAGGGATTCAACAAGGATACCTACATTTGTCCTTATGACTAATATTTAGAGTGACCTTCCTTTCAATGTTAACCTCTATTACATTTTCTCTTGCTTAATGACAGTATGATTTGCTTAAGAGGAGCAAACCTAACATGTATGAATCTGAGTACACGGAATAAAGCTTGCCCTGCAGAACAGAATCACAGCAATGCTGGCAGGAAGAGATCTCTGGAGCTTGTCGGGTCCAGTCTCCTGTGTGAACTGGGACTATCAGCAACCCCAGATCAGGTCAACCATAGATTTGTCTGCCAAGTCTTGAAAACCTGCAACCTTTCTGGGTAACCTGTTCTCATGTTGCACAAATCTCCTATTTTTGATTAGAAAAAGTTTTTGCAAAAGTGCAATCTCACCCTCCCATGCTTTAATTTGTGGTCATTACACTTTGTTGTATCACATGGTACTAAAAAAGAATTGTTCATCTGTGCTGTCTTTGTAACTACCCCTCAAGTAGCATAGACCAGACCACCCTTTAGCTTCCTCGTAGTTCTCCTAGACAAGCCCAGCCCTTACCCTCTCCTTGTAGGTCATGTGCTCTAGACCTCGACCCCCTTGGAGGTCCTTTGCCATCCTCTCTACTTTCTCCTCATTTCACTTGCATCAGGGGCCCAAACCTGGACACAGTATTCCAGATGTAGCCTCACCAGTGCCGAGCAGAGAGGTGTTACAGCTTGCCCTAACGCAGCTCAGTGTGCAGGTTACCTTTTTTGCAGTAAGTGCAGTGCTTGTTTAGCTTCAATCCCTCTCCACCACAATGCAGAATCATTTGAAAATATACCTCCCCACAGAGACCCATTTAGAAGGACATGGCTAGCAATCATGGAATGCTTTAAAGGCAGTTGTTTTACTCACTGGGGAAAAGAAGTCCTAAGACTAAATTACATTGCTGATTGTGGAGTTGCTTTTCATTAAAAACTGAAAGAGAAGCTAGTAAAGCTTAAGAGAAAGTGTGATTTACATGTGAACCTCTTAATAAAAGCAAAGGATAGGTAAACTTGCTGGACCTAAAACTGAAAACAGGGCAGTTACTTATACCAATTTATGTCTAAGCAATCAGTTGCTTTGCATTTTAGCTCAGTTTACACATTTTAATTCTTATTCTAAATTATATACATGAATATGTATCTACAATGATAAATCTCCATGTTCGGTACCATTTGAAGCAAACTATCTTTTAATTCTAATCCTTTTCAGAAGAAAATAGTCTGGTTAACAGATATTTTAATTTATAATGATACAAACAATTACTTGTAATTTACAATAACAATTACTTGTTTGAGTTATATTATATAGTTCTAAACAACAGCAATTAACTGATAAGTATAGCAACAAGGCAGCTGTTCAAATACTATGCAAATGGGATAAAAAAACCTTAGAAATGTATACAAAAACTGTAGGGAAATGAAAACATTTAGAACAGTTTAAAATTTAGATTCATTTGTAAAATTTTCTTACCTTCGAAAACCTTAAGAACCTCCTGTTTGATATATTTTTTTATTTCTTCAGTTGAAATTGCATCAGGCTGATGAGGAAACCAAAAGGTCTTATATATTAGTTATTTACCAATAAGGAAAAAAAATACTCAGTGCACTTTTATAATCCAAAGATCATAAGATTAGCACTAAGCATCTAAAATGTTCACCAAAAATAAAACATTTGTCTTTTTAACTTAACTGAAAAGGCCTTTTTATTCCAAATTTATTATAATATTAGGAAGGTCTTAAATACCATACAGCAGAAGAAGCACTCTCAACTGTCAGGGTGATCAGCATATATTATATGCTTAGAAATTACTAATTGCTTGTTCATAAGACTAAGGATGTCCAGTCATACTACTATGATTTACCTGCCCTTTATGAAATGTTCATCGACTTCTCACTTCCATAATGGAATAACTGCTTTGACGCACAGCAAGTAATACTGTATCAAAGTACCAAATAACTCACACTAGAAAAACTGTCTAGAGCTTTATCCTATCACTATCCTATCCTATCACTAGTTAAAAAATAAATACCATAACACATCCACGTGTATATACTACAACAGGTACCGTGGTAATTTCTCTTTTATTGAGGAATAGTTTTGCTTGCCTGTATTTCTTTCTCATTTGCAAACACTTATAATTTAGCTATTAAGTTATGAAAAATTTGCAAAATTAATTGCATTGAACAGCCATCTGTTGATTTGTAAGGAACTAAGTATTAGCTAGCAACTGCTCTTAACGTAGCACTCACATCCTGAAAAGCAAAATTTAAAAGAACTGCTTGATCTTCTGTGTAGAATTTTTCTACATCTGACAACTGAAGAGAAATTTTAGTTTTTATGAGACTGTTCCATTGTTTGGTTGAGTTTTCACTGCTCAGCATATGCTACCTTCATGATTACTGGCTTCACAAGCAATAACTCAGAATTTTCATTTTCTTACCAGAAAACCTGGGGGTCCTGGTGAACCTGGGGGACCCTGATGACCAGGTGAACCCGGATGGCCTCTGTCTCCTGGTGGCCCAATAGGACCCATGGCCCCCTTCTCACCTGACGGGCCAGGTTTTCCTCTTTCACCCTGTGGACCTTTGTCTCCTGGAATACCCTGATCTCCCTGTGCAAAACAAAAGCATAGACAAAAACACTGCATACAGTTGAACAAACCAAGAATGAAACATCACTCAAGAATGTCAGAGAAACTTCCTCCCTACTCTGAAATAGGCATTTCTTAGGCAAGTAAGTTATGTAGTGAAGCTGATTTTACAGGCTGATCCTATCTTTGAAGAAACAGTGGGTAATATTCTGTTTTCTTGTACTTCTAATGTTGAACTCAGTAAAAAAAAAAATTAAAAAATGACTCTATAAGCTACTTTTCAAGTGTAGAATTGGGGTGTACAAAGTTTATAGCCATGATCAATAAAAATCACCTAAAAAGTGTCAAAGACGACATGGGTAGAATTGAGTTGCTCAAACTCCTCCACATTATTTTTTAATACATTAAAAACAAATCCCTGGTTGTCTAATATTTTGTTTTTGCACACACTAATGCCTCGAAACACTTGACAGCTTCATGCCCATCTTAACTGTTACCTGCAGATAGGTTCTTCTCTATTCACTCTTAAAACTGCAATTTGTTAGATCTGATGAAAAAGCTCTACAAAAAAAAAAAAAAAAAAAACCCAGTTTGTCCATTCTCACTCAACCTATAAGAGGAATGCTGCTCACTACTCGTATGATGTCCCAGTGATGTCCCAGCCAGTCTCTCAGGATGAAAGACACAGGATGAAATTCTGTTCCTCCTTCAATCTAAAATCATTCAAATTCACCTCACTCTTTTCAAGAGACAGGTTTGACCAACAAGCATCTCTAGAGAACAGTAACCTCAAAGTAAAACTAGTTCAAATTCATATGATTAGAGAAAGAGCATGTGTGACTGAGGGTGCTTAGCTGGCAGAAGTGTGGAGTCCTTTCCAGGAGCCATATATAACTTCTCTCTGGATCCAACCCAATGTCACACAGTAAAAAGGAGGTGAGTTTAGATTGCCCATGTCTTAAAACAATAGTCTGATGCTTTATCCATATTTTGTCTCACAGAAGTTGTGCAAGTCTTACAGCGGGGTATGAAAGGAGAAGGCTGGGTGGGTTGAAACCCATGGGCAGAAAGACACAGTGCAGATAAAAACAGAGTGAAAGAAACAACAGAATGATAGTGAAGAAAAGCCTGAGGTTTCAACTAAAAACTGCAGTTTGATAAATAGGAAGCTGCAGGCGTATAAAAAGCAGAGCCCAAAGGGATGCTTCCTTAGCAATCTGCCTAGTATTCTATAATCGATAATATATAAAATCTATAATATAATGACTGCAGAAGGCTAGATAAAACTGTAGGTTTTATCTGCCTGCATTATACTGTAGCCTAGATTTTGGTCACTCCTCTAGAAAACAGAAAGAGAAGAACAAACAAACAGACTGTACACTTTTCAGTTAGAATGTAGCTCATCAAAGAGTGTACAAAAACACAACTTCCAAGATAAAGTCATAAAAAAAATACAAAGAATCAGTATAACAGGCATGAGTAAGAGAAAAATAATACAGGATTTCTGAACAGGCATTTTGACCTTCAGAATAAAAATGAACATGGTGAAATATATACTTCTGCATTTTGCCTGTTCTACAATTTCAGCTCTTGGGAAAACAAAATAAGCCAACCGACCGACCGACCGACCGACCAACCAACCAAACACAAAAAAACCCCAGTGGATCTACAAACCCATTTGTAATGAGTGAATTCCTTTAAAAACAAATAAATTAAAGATCAATGTTATGTCCAGAAGCAGCTGCCAACATGGGCTTAGATATGACTTGATTTGTTTTATTTGTGAGAAGTACCTAATTCATTATGCTGTTAGTTTGCTGAACTACAGCTGTGGAGCAAATCTTGCATTCAGACTGCTAATGATGAGTTGATAGTTCTTAAGGATCACTGACTGTCCCTGCTGCATGACTTAAGCTAATGTTCAGTTCCACCATAAGGAGCAGACAGCACCAAGAATGGATTACACATTTACCAGAGTAATCCTCAGCCTACACCTATGAGAGGTAAATAAATTGAATTGCATTCAATGTTATGACAAGTACTGGTAAACTGTACTCAGATTTGAAAGCCTATTAACAAATAAAACAGTAAAACTGTAGCTATATTCTAAAATCATATCTATATGATGCGTAATGATTAAATGAGGCAGAGGAATGTAAGGATGCATGTAGGAGGTTGCACACAATTTTATCACTCATTTGTCCTCCAAATCTCTTTGATTTCCAGTGAGTTAGAGCTTATTATTGGCTATAATTAAGCTTCACTACAAAGATTGCTATGACTTGTGATGTTTTATTGGATTAACTAAAATCATAATGCATTCCTGACTGGAGTTTGAATTGCTCTCACTAAGAGGGGAGAGGCAGTGAACTCTGGCAACTTTCCCATGAGGATTAAAAAAACAAAAAGGAAGAAAAAAAAGAAAATGAACACTATAAAAATTTGAAATCTCATTGTCCTACACATACTTTTTACCCTACCAAAACTACTAACACATATCCAGAAAAGTCAGTGTCATGTAAACAATCTCTATGTGATTACATATTTGTAAGATATTCATCTTATGATCTTACAAATATCCTATGTTTCTCTTAAAAGAACTATTCTCCAATAATGTGTACACTTGATTTCCAGTTTCATTTTCCACACATGAGTATGAGCTAGGCAAAACTGTAAATATGAATGATTGCCTGCCTACTTTAGCTATTCAGTAGAAAAAGACAAGGTACCCAAAACATGCCTGCAATTCGGGTTTCAGTTTCTCAAATTTTCAAGAATAGAAAGGAGTGGGAAAAGGAATGCATGCACATGGAAGGGACTAGAAAAGGGATACTCTGATGGAAGAGGTAGAAAGATCAAAAAGGTTTCTATAAATTTAAGATTTACAGGAAAAAATGTGGCAGTGTGAAGCCGATCCTGGATTTGTTTTTTTTCTACATGATTCTCATTTCTCAGGCTGCCAGTGTGTAGGAGGCAGATCAAATAATACAGTCACTTTTCATAAAAGCATTTTTGAACTGCCCCCAGTGTTTCCCTTGTCTTTGGAAGAGGCTCCTTGTAATAATTCATAAAACTAGGTCACTATCTCCCTCCAAATTTCTCTTTATTATTTGCTATGATGTACAAAAAAAAGGACAGGGCATTTGGATTTCAAGATCTCTGCTTACTGTGCTAATTTGTAGAATCTTTTTTTCTAGTGTTCTCTCATTAATTGCACTTAACTTTGCACTAGAGGTAAATTGTATGAAGCAGGAGCTATCCTGTTATCTGGAATTGTAAAGAATAACTTGCAGCTTTTTTAAATCTATGTTCAGATACTGCATTGGGATTATTGATAACTTTACTGTTTTATAAGGCTGTGAGAGATTATCACTTGAGTCAAAATTATTTCTGGAAATTGAACGAATTTTTTAATATAGAGCTATGCTATTAGAAGTACAGGGAGGGCTAGATTGTGGCCCACTAGCCACACACAAGTTTGTGTGGATAAATATGCACATATAGATTTGCATGTATACACATGAGTTCTTTCACTGATGGGACTGGAATGAGTAGACCCTCTTCCTTTTTCCTGGATTCCCCAAATTTTACTCTGATGAAGAGAGCTAAGGCTATGGCTGCCTCAGGATCCTCTCCAGTGACTTCCTCCCCACTCGAAAGGATGGACAGTTGCAAATCAGCCTCAGTCCATTAACATAAGGCATCATTCAAAGGCACTTCTTAAATTCTCTACTGCTGTGCAGTCTCTCTGCTTGCCTTTTGGCCAGCTACTAACAGTGTTGCCAAAACCTGGCCGAGTCTCTTGAAGATGTGGCATTAGCTGGGGTCAGTCTATGTTTCAATATGTCACGTATTTATAGGCTCAGCCTCTTCCTCTGGTGCATGCCTGTGGTTTTAGTTGCAGGACACTCAGCTAGATAACACTGATAAGGTCAAGGCTGAGCAATGCACTGCAGCACACAGTGGGCTGTACAACGAGAAGGTTCTTAAATCTCATTAGTGGCCCTAACAGCAGGAACAGAACGGTGCAAAATGTTGAATTCTGTAAGTGACAACTACTGTAATAATGGCTGAAACCTATTCTCATCAGTGTCTAACACTGCATTTCTTTCACAGTCTATGCACAGAGGTAAGAAGTGTAACAAGCTGGTTTTACATAAAACAGGACTGTGTACTTGGGATACAAAGTTTTTTCAGGGTTATTAGGGAAAATGGTGAGAGCTTCATTGCTCCTTCAGAGATTGCCTGCATCGCTATGGAATTAGCTACCTGCTACTTTTCATCCTATTGATCAATTTACACTGTCCAAGCCAACAGTGTTAGAAAGTCTATAAATGTGTTTTTTCTTTCTCTAAATGCAGAAGCCAATTAAAATCTAGTTCCTTAAATCGAAGTGGTCTCTGGTACTTAGTCTCTAAAATGTCTAAAAGACTGCCTAAAATTCACAGAAAATTAATTTGCTGGGTTTGGCTATAAAATACATACTAACAAGGTGCTTAGATGCTTAGAAAAAGGAAACAGTTAATAAAACAGGCCACTTACACGTTCTCCTTTGGGCCCTCGGTCTCCTGGCCTCCCCACAGCACCCTGAAAAATTGATTTTGAATGAAGAAGTTAAACACATTTCTAAAAAGCTGTGTTGTATATTCATCTACTAGCAGACCTGACAGCAACTGCCTAAGATTGACTGTTACAGTATCTGTGAAGAATAACATGTACTAGTATTCAAAAGTATGTTTCCTACCGGAGGACCTGGCAATCCATCTTTTCCATTGATTCCCTATAAAACCAAAACAAAATATATTATTTTGTAATTATGAGTCTATATGCATTTTAAAAATATAAAAGTAAATGCTCAGTGATGGTATCAATACACATCCTGAAGTTGTGGAGTCAGCAGTTTTTATGTTAACTATATTAGAATGCAAATACTCTTGAAGCATGCAAAAGAAAAGAAAATTCAATCTACTTAGCTAAGTATTTTTGCTTTTTGAGAGATGCCTTTTTGCTTTTTAGCAAATTTATCTTGTTGTTTGCACCCAAATGTGGTCTCACTTGTACAATCTATTCGAACAGTCCCAAATCCACATTCTTCCCCAAACTGGACATTGCCTCAGAGTGCCCACCCCGTCATGTCCTGACACCACACCTGCAAGCAGGCACTGCAGCTTTAAAAATTTATTAGTGATAGGAATTTTGCAATCATTTCCTAAATTGGGCCAATCTGGTGCAGAGACTACTGAAATTTTCTTCTTATTTCAAGAATTTCAAGAAGCATAAGGAAGGCAGACATGGTGACAAACTTAAATGGGCTCCTTCTCATCCACTCTTGGCACTGCAGCATCAGGTGCAGGGGGAATTAATTAGCTCTGTGCTACCCTAACCGAACTGTTGCTGCAATAAACTGTGTTGTTTTAAACTGCAGCGAGCAGCGCTGTCGCACTTCAGATGAAGAGGTCAATTTGGACATATCCTAAGAGAAGAGTTAATGT
This sequence comes from Crypturellus undulatus, assembly GCA_013389825.1. Lineage (NCBI taxonomy): Eukaryota > Metazoa > Chordata > Aves > Tinamiformes > Tinamidae > Crypturellus > Crypturellus undulatus. Next base: position 75,567 of record VWPW01031931.1, read on the forward strand.
TTCAGCCATGGCGTTGCATTACCTGTACAGAGAGGAGTTAATGAGAGCACCACAAAGCAATCAATTCTCTATCATCTAAACTGAAACTGAGGTTACTCCGTCCTTTATAGACTGTGTTGACAGTCTGGTTTAACATTTTCCTTCCCAAAAAAAAAACAAAGCTACGGGTTCCTTCATGTCAGCAGGCAGGACCCTGTTTCTCAGCAACATTAAATGCTAAATCATCACAATATTGGACCTCCATGTAAAAAGAACCTTTGCTATGAGCATTATAGCTTTAGACATTCTTATGATGAAACCTTGCTGAATAAAAAGCAGGAGGCGATTTCATTTCTTTTGTTACTTATTACAAATGAAAATGTCTATTTTTGCAATAAATGAATATTCAATATATAACTGCTTACTGGTTTTCCTTGTGGCCCTTCTGGTCCAGGGAATCCTATATCTCCTATAGGTCCTCTTTCACCCTTAAAAAGAACAACACACACACATGCAAATCTGCATCTGTAAGTCTTGCATTCAGTGTTTGAAATATTTGTGTACTTTCATGACAGTTTAGAACTCAAATTTGATCTTACAGGTTCACCTGGCATCCCCGGGGATCCTGGAGATCCAGGCTTTCCCTGCAAAAATAAAATATTAAAAATCCAAGATTACTAGAAAACAAAATATTAAATGCTCTTGGCAAAAAAAAAAACAGGATATGTGCTTAATTGAAATACTCATATTATTGCTTAACAAATGCTTAAGACAGAAACAATATTTTTTACATATTTTATAAATATAAATCAGCTTACGTATGCATGATGTTATTCTGGCTTACAGGCAAAAATTAATTTAACCACTTTGTCTCTTCATTTCTGAATACTGAAATACAGTCAGATCAGAGTTCATCAGTGTGTATATAAAATCATCAAATACTTCCTAATCCTGATATATTTTAAAGAGGTTTTATTACTGACTTGATACTTTTAGCAATTTTCCTTCAAGATTTTTCTTTGGCCAGTTTTATTGTGGTTTTAAGCTCCATCTGTCAGTTTACAATCCTTTTTAGTCTCATCATTTAGTTATTGACTTTAAATGACTAGAGCTTTTTGAAAGACACCTTCTTGCTTTTTAGCACATTTGCTTATCTCGTTATTCTTTGCAGGCATCATGGCATGGAAGAAAAAAGCTACCGAAAACAAAAAATTGTGCAAAAAGAGGTTGGCAACTCCTGTGGTTTATTTTAGCTTTTGTTGCTCCTGAAAGGAGATAGGATTCAAGTGTTTTATAGCTACTTTCACATTGTTTTTTTGACTGTTTTGTATTATATTCTGCTCTGCACAAAATCAAGTTCACCTCTTGGGGGTTTTCTTCTCAGCACTCTTAAAGCAATTGAAACACTAGCTGGTTATGTTTAAATATGAAGTCTCTCTGACATATCCTCATGTGCCATTCATCCAATCTCACTGACTGTAGCTGAAGCCTTCCTTAACCACCACACTCCTGCTGTATCTCCCTCAGCACATCCCAGTCAATAAACTGCCCTGATCATGGAGTTGGTAATAGGCCTATGTAGGTTTAGGCCTACATCCTGTTTAGGCTTTGATGTGCTTGTATTAGTGGTGGATGTAGCACCCTGCTATTTTAACTACATGCAGTGTGAAGATTTTACGAGACCTATACACAGGAACAAATGAACAAATTCAAGTTGGAAGGAATCTCAAGAAGTCATCTAGTCAAAACTCCTGCTCAAAGAAATAACAAAGTCAGACCAGGTTATTCAGCCTCAGATGAGAATCCATGACCCTGAACCTGCCTTCCCCAGATCTTGAACCGACTCGTGTAAGTGAGGAAACTATCACATCACCATTAGCAACAACCTCAGGAATGACAGGACTGAGGATTCAATCTGAGGAAGTAGTCATTTGTGGCAATTCTTGCAGCCTCTGTCCAAATTTTTCTGGTAATACCACTGAGCTAGAACTCAGCTAGAATGAGACATTAGTACCCCCAAATGGAATAATATTCTCTATTGAATCTAGGAAACAATGGCAGGCAGGACAAATTCTCTTCCAGTAACATGTGTGGATACATTTCCCAAACTCTTCCCAGCCTATTAGAAAGGAATGTATCTATCTCATAAATCTATTAACTTGTTAATTAAAACTGCTTAACATAAAATGTTAAAAAATAATTTATTTTAGTGCATTTCACTTGAATTAGACATAAGCTACAGAATACTTTGTATGGAGTGATGAAGTGAACTCATTAAATATTTTGTATCCAGCCAGAACTGAGAGCAACAGTCAGAACAAGAATAAGACTTGGAACATAACCAGTGGGAAATACACAGGGAATGAACAATTATAATCTGCCTAACTGGTTCCTGCATTATTGATTCACAGCATGCAGTATATTTCAGAGCATCATACTTTGATACTCCTACATGAGCTACAAATCCCAGAAAAACACTTCTTTTCCTTTAAAAGAGTACTTTTTATTTGTTTTAAGAAATCTTAACTAAATTTAGCTATTGAAGTCCAACGTTCTCTCTTGGAACTCACAATAAATACACTAAATTGGTGACTAATGGAAACGGAGTGCGTAGATACATATTCCTCTTTATTTCATGAAGCAGATATTTATAATTTAAAAACAGCTCCTGAATGGATTGGTAGCGGTCCAAATTTAACAATAAATGTATTTGCATATAAATAACTCCATGTTGCCTCCTAAAAAATGAATGAAGCTTTTTTAGTAAACTGTGAATACGATCTAAAGAAAAGTTTTCTTTATTTCCTTTAGGAACACAAATGAATTATAATTCCAATTTATCATTAGCTACATTTATTTTCACCTTCAGCAAAGTTTCTGGATGACTTTCAGAAAGTTCTTCAAATACCACCTACAAATAGCTGACAAAATCATTCCCTCATGAAAATGTTTGATTTACTTGACATGCAGCTCCTCATAGACTGCAGTATCTAACGGTTATAAAATTTTTGTATGATAGAAAGATGCTCAGAGGTTTGGGAATCTCCAGTAATACAGAAAATGACTTTATGATCTGTCTTCATCAAACTGTGGCAATGGGAAGAATCTCATATGCTTCATTAGCTGAGCATATACAGCTTTAAAGTCAAGCTTTATCATGTATTCGCACCATTCCTTCCTGTCATTTTAAAAGTAACAGAAGCCTCAGTAGTATTAAAATTTTAATCTCTTTAGGGAAAACATGTTATTTTCATACCTGCCTATAAAGCAGGAGCCTAATGCTGGCATTTCACAAATAGTGATTAATGGTATAGTGGAGCACCTTGCCTGACCTTTTTCAGCTTTTCCTAATAAAAATTCTTCTCTCATACAGGTACCTACCGGTATTCCTGCTATTCCCGGTGTGCCAGATGGTCCACGGTCACCCTAAAGGAAAGATAAATCTATACTTAAATGGTAATACTCAGAACAGAAGCAAATTCCAATAAAACCTGAGAAAGGTTTACTTAGTGAACTGAAAATGAGGACAAACATAGGCTAGATGCTGAGATTTTTCAGCACTGATCATTTTATAGACTTGATCAAGTTAGCTGTGTTTAGGCTCCCTGGCATAATCCATAATTTCCATGCCAAACTTTATACTCAGTTTGAAGCAATGCTTGAAAAAAAAAAGAAAGTCCCTCCAAATTACTATCATTTGTGGTCATGACTGTGACCACAATTAACATTGGGTAATTTGCTGTCACAGCAAGATGCTTTTATAAAGATATATCTTTTAAAGAGTTATTGTCTCCCTGCTACACAGTCATTCATGTCCTGCAAGTTATCATTCCTGAAGACTGGGCAGCAGAAGGGAAAGTTTACTTGTGCTGTGGTCATTTCAGGGCAAAGTTCCACAGTTCAGTATATGGCCAATCATCATCTACACTTCCAACTAATACAATGGGATTTTGTGCTGAAGCTGCTGAGGTACAATTTTATCTTTCTCACTTGAGAAGTCTTTACATCGATCAATTTCACCATAGTAAATCACTTCAGCAGTATAACCAGGGGCTGAGGTGTATTGGTCTGCAGTACCATTGCTAGAGAAAAGTTTGGTTAAAAAAAAAATCTCTTCTTAAAATAGATCTCTTCTCTCTGATCTTGTCAACGGGATGGTTCAACTGTGTCAGCACAGATGAGGGAGGCTAAACCTGACTCTGAGCTCAACTTCTTGACCCAGTTCTACTGTTTAGGTCAATGCATTACAAAATTATGGCTTCTCCAGGAAAGACTGCCTTCTGCCACACAGACGTACCCAAGAGCTCAAAAGAAGAAAAAAGGCATCCATTATACGCAGAACGGGCAGAAGGACATTAGGATTATGTTCATTTGTTTGAACTATGAGTGTGGAATTTTGGCTAAAATTAGTTATGGATGTTTTTGCTTTGGGAAAGGGTCAAAGTGCACTAACACTTAACTAACTTGTTTATACAATCTGTTCCAATCAATCTGCTTTTTGTGTTTGTTTGTTTTGTTTTTTTGATGAAAGTCTTGCATGTGCTTTGAGTAATTCAAGTACAAACTTCTCTTCAGATCTGTAGTTGTGCACTAAGTTTTAGAACAGGACAGACAGACTGCAAGCATATGCCCATATTCAAAAGAGAACAAGAACTTGTAACCATATTTAGGTACCAATCAAGTATATGTCCTTTTACTCACTTAAGAAAACAAAATGCTATTAGATCTCCTCCACAAAATTTTCTATTTTTGGAAAACTTCATTTTCTGTTGAGTTAACACATTACTTAGATTAACATTAAAGCAAAAAAAAAAAAAAAAAGAAAAAAAAAGGAAAAAAAAAGCAAATGCAGATAATTATTCATTTTTTTCACGAAATATAAGCTTCATAAAACATAACCACATAAATTTAAGAAAGCATTCAGCTGGAGATAATTGCCATTAAAAGACATGACTTTTCTTTTATGAGTTCCTAATTTTCTCCTGGGAGTCCTTCTAGTCCTGGTAACCCCATTGGTCCTGGGTCTCCCTGATATTTATTTTTTAATTAAAAAAGATTGCAAGGATTAGAATTTATGTAATCTACATAAGAAATACTGAACAACAAGCAGCAGCAGCATATTTGGTTTGAGATCATTTAAAAAAACTCTAAGTAGTTGTCTGAATGAACATATTTTGTTACGTCATATTTTAGTGATTTGCGAACTAAACTATTCTAGAGGTATTGTATGATTATTTTATGATATAATGCTTTAGTTCTGATTTTGAATGTAATCCAGTGTTCTTGTTGTCCACAGTCAGCTCTAAGCACCTTCACTGGGCAGAGGCACACGGTGTGAGTGCACGCAGAGAATTAACTTTCGACTAAAGTTTGCTTAACTTTGCAGATGCATCGTTAGTTCAGAACAGAGCTCTGCTCCATAAGCAAAGCTTATTCTGCAAGAGACCCCCACACACGTGGTCCTTGTATAAATCTGCTGCTTTCAAGTTTTGAAGGAACCAGAAGAAAACTGCTACACTGGATAGACCAGGTTAGTATGTAGCAAATAGGTAATTTTATTTTATTTTTTAAAGAAAATTGACTGCAAGTCACCACAGATTTTTTACAACTGCCAACAGTTCTAGTATTTCAGCAGCCTCAGTCAAACCCAAAAACCACAGCAAATTCCCTTATGGATTTCATTTTGTCTCTGGCAGCTCTCACCTTGAACACCCCAACCCTATGAGAACAAGGTGCTTATTGAGCAGGAAGCGGGTGCTGCTACGGAAGGATGATACGAGTGCTCAGGTGCTCTATTTTGGGTTTCATAACCTGAATTGTCCTTGAGGAGCACAGTTATCACACTGGTTCACAGATCAAAGTTTAATTTTTACATAGCTGTCCCTCCATTAAAACCTGGCAAAAAGTTGAACAGAATCCTAAGCCTTGCACAAGTTGGCTGAGGGGAGAGTATGCACCTTCCTCACACACAAACAAGTCTCAGCTAGCTCTTGACCATGTTCCCACACCTTCTGGCCAATGCCTCTTTGGTCTGGGCAGGGTTAGTGTGAGTTCGTTATGCTTAATTCTACAGCTGTTTTTGTATAGATATTGTACCTGCACTGCTACTGGCATACTGCTTGCCGCTGAGCAGAGAGCTTTGTCAGTAGTCTAATACTGACATCATAGGAAAAAACAAGGACTCCATGATACAGACTCAAGGCTTGAGATAAGATCTCTTGAACAGCATGAGACATTATGATCAACTTCCAAATACTCTGCCTGATTTTTCAGACAGGGTTGGTGTCTAGTGACACTTACACAGTCTGCATGCTGTGCTCTGACATGTTACTACTGGGCAGTCAAGATGTTGACTAAAATCACTCACCACTGGAGGTCAGCAGTTACTATTTCCTAATTTATTTTGCCCAAAACTGACAATTCAAAGACAAGGCTGCAGCTGGAGAGGTCCCTCCTTGCTAGCTGAGCGAACTCCCCAGTGCCTTGGGGAGCTCTGGAGGTGCTTCTCTGCCGCAGTCATGTGTTCCTTCCCTTAGCAGCAGAAATAGCTGTTCCTTACTTCGTCTGCTAGAAGGGACACGATTTTATTTCAAACATGATCTCTCTATAGTTTTCAGGGCTTTTTGATGCTCGATAGAACAACTCATCAGAGAATAATGGGGAACATAATACAGCCTGATTGGGTAAAATTTTCTTCCCCAGATATCCCAATTCCTACTGCTATTATCAGCAAACTATGTTTTCAGCTCCTTCAGCTGATACTTTGGACCCAGCTAGACTCAATCATTCTCTCTGCGGTATCAAATAAGTCTGCTAGACACAACTGTAACACACTGACTATGAAGGAGCAGGACTTGTTTTACTGCCTTGCAGTGTTATAGTCCTGTAATTATTGTTATGAAGGTAAGTGATATTCCTTAAAAAAGGAGAAAAACACAAATGTGATGAAAGATTTAACTGCTGTGAGAATATACAACAATTTTTAAAAATAATATCAATTTAAAATGATATTTTATACTATTGTACATTTTGTGCTATATCAAGAGCAGTACACATTTTTTACCACTATTTTTTTGGCAATTTTACTGATGTCCATCAAGAAGCCATCAAGAAACACTGCATGTGAGTTACAATTTTACCACTTTCAAGGCTAGGAAATGCAGTGGTATATTGTAACCTAACAGCCCCTATATTCTCTCTATCAGAAATGCAGAAAACACCATTTGTCCAGGACTTCAGGAAAAATGTGTTCACAGACAGCATTTGTATTTATATTCTGCCTGTGACTAGGGCTGTGCTGGACTATGCAACCACTCATGATTCTTCCATTAGTTGTCCTTCCTTTCCTCATAATTCTGATGGTACTAATATAGTACTTAAGGGAAAAAAATACCAAAAAAAAGTTAATTAGCTCTCACATCTTCTGGTTCCATTCTCTTTAATATCAACGAATGAATCTCTTTAATATCAATGTGAAACTTTTGGGCAATCTCTCTAGTCAGCAGTCTTTAGATGTCACACTGCATCGCTGAAAGGCACAGCAGCACCCATGACCATCATCATCCTGCCCACTGGAAGCAACATGATCATACTCTAATTACCAGTTGCACCAATTCCAGTGAAACCATCTGAAAACAACTTCTGCTTGCTACCTGCCAGTATGACGTAGCACACTGTCTCCTCGGCAATTTCGATTTTAATTTTGAGCATAGTCCAAAAGGTCTTAAAGCATTTTGCATCTTTATTACCTAAAGGACTGTAGCAAGTAAGGTTTTTATCTCTTACAGTACATATTATTTATTCTTATATATCTCAAGGGACAGCTCAGCAGAGATGAATCCAAAAGCCATTAATACTGTGTTCAGTCATTCACTGTATTATCACTGAAGAATTATTTACCAGAAGTTACGAATTTCTCAAGCCTGTCAGTAAAAAGAAAGGTTTTTTCAGATTCTACTGATTCTGCAAAAGCAAGATACCCTCTAAAAAATGAACAATTTTCCACCCTTTTAACTATAATCATGTACTGAATTATCTGGGGAGCCTCTAGAATGGCCAAAATATACATACCACAGCTCCAGGATCTCCTTTTGGACCCTGCAAAGAATGGAAGAAGCAGAAATGCATTAAAATCAGACCAGCATTACACAATAACATGGTATTTTTCTGTATTAGTGGATTATAAATATACATTGGTGGTAATGGAGTGCATTCCATATCAGCATAACCATCCCTCCCAGCCAGTTAATTCTGTGTAAAATTTTATTAATATGTGTTTTTGATGTTCCAGAATAGAGAAAGGCAGTTCTGTGGTTTAGGCTGAGTCTGTGGCAAAAAGCTGGTAATCAAATGAGGGCAAAGGCCTGACTGAGAGCTACAATGTATTTAAATGGTTGCCAAAATGATGATATAGCAGAACTTGATTGTAACAAGGAGGGGGACCTAAGTAAATGCTTTGGCTCTGCGGGAGCAAAGCAGCAGGGAGCACGGCTGCAGGCTGGGGCAGCTGCGTCGCCCGCTGCGCTGCCTGGGCAGAGGCCAGCCCTGCACTGCAGGCTCTGCTTTACACCTTGCTCTGCTCTGCAGCTACCTGCAGCGAAGCTGTGACAGGGCTGAGAGCAGAATTCCCGTGGCTCCTTTCTGCATCCAATATAATTCATTACAAAACTATTCCATCACCAGCTATATAGAATAGATTATACATTTCAACATACTTTCACTGAAGAGTCCAATAACAAATTAGGCACCAGTTTTGCAGACAACATTGGGGTGAAATACTTAAAATAGAACAGCCTCCCAGAACAGGCTAAACTGCTTCATAAATACAGAAAAACACAACCAATCATATCTTGAGTTATGACTTTGCCATCTTCCACTTACAAAATCAAACACAATGCCACTCATGAAAACTGCATGCAATTAATCAACCCCTCTGTTAATATTTTAATTTACTACTTCAAATTGCATTTCTGTGAAATACTTACTGGAGGTCCTGGTGGACCTGGGTAACTAGCAACACTCACGCCTCCCTGCAACAGCAAGTTTAGAAGTTGAGTTGAGCCAAGATTAAATGCTTATTGACAAAGAAAAGAATGATGAAAAGAAATACCTGTAGTTTATACAAGCTGCTCATCCCATTTCTTTCATTGTGAGGTGCACCCTACAAAACACAAAACCCAAAAAATCAGCTGTTGCTGTAGACAGTTTCCTGGGAATTAAATGGAATATGGATTGAATTCACAGAACTGTTAGGCAAAGACTGACACAGTCCTGTAGGCTACGTTAGGAAGTGGCTTTAGGGTTAGATCTGGAGCAGAAGGGAATAACTGTCCTAGAGAAAGGCCAGAAGCGGACTACAGTTTTGGCTGGGGGTATGTAGAGAGCACAGAGCTGTGGCTAGGTTGTAGACTCACAGTTCTCCCTGGACTGCGGTCAGAGGAAATCTCAGGCTTACAGTTAGCAATGGCATTTCAAGGGCTGTGATTAGGGTTAGAGACCATTATGTTCTTAATTTGGCATTAATTTTGTGTTAGGCATGATTCCAGTTAATTTTAGAGTTCACCGAACTCCCAGGACATTCCCTAGGTTATGTGCCTATAGAGAACCCGGATCCCACATATTCAAGATTTCTAAATCAACTATAGCATCCAAAGTTATTAAAGCAACTTGTTCAACCAAGTTTCTGGGATGGTTTTAGTGACCTGGACTTCTTCAGTGATGAATCACAAGGGGGAAAAAAAAAAGAAAAAAAGGAAATAGGAATAACACCAATTCTTGGCATAAAGACCTCAAGTCATGCCATTTTAAAACATTTGCTTTTTACTCACAGTTGAATTGCTTCTAACATAACATTCAAAATATAAAGTAAAATATCTTACCGGAGGCCCAGGCGGTCCAGGCTTCCCAGGAGAACCTTCACTACCCTAATACAGCAAGAGATTCATACAACTCACTCACAGAAACTGAGGTTCAGGTCTACCAACAGCCAAACTAGTGACCATAACAACTAATAAAAAAGAATTACAGTCAATGTGAGCAGATAAGATCAAGAATGAATTATCCTACCCAGCTCCTGCTTAAGACAAACAGACTAGCTTTTATTTTGCTAGTTCTATGATGCTTTATGTATAGTAACTTCCGTATGATAAAATAGTACTGATAAAATGAGATGATTTTGATTCCAAAATACAGCATATACTTTATAGTTACCAGGAGGCAGGAAAAGTTGTTGATATCAGCTTACATGCAACTGGCAGATAAAAGTTAACATTTCTTGTCATATATTCCATACTTTTTTTTTTTTCCTAAAGTCAATCTTTGGTTTGTTCATTCACAGATAAATAACAAAGAATCACAGCTTCGCAAGCTCATTTTATCCATAAATCACTGAAATGTATTGAGTAAAGTAAAGGATCTTTTCTTATTATCTGTATTTGTATCTGTAGCTTGTTCTGTTGATACAAACTGAATTGTATACTAAAAAAATATTTCAAAGTTTTCACTCCAGCAGACTATCTAAATTTTAAGGAGTTACAAAGGTTTAAGGTTTGCTTCCCTTAGAAGCAAAACATTTTCAAAAAGCCATAACTATAATTTAGCTAAAAATACTATAAAATTTTGGAGCAAGTATGTCATAATTTCACTCATTAAATCTTATTAATAACATGTTAATGAAGGCTTAGGCTGTGTACTTAAAATTGTTAACATGGTAAAAGTCAAGGTAAGGGTCCAACAGCAAGTGTTATCTTACAGGAAATATAAAATCTTTATATTCAAAGCACATTTTTAACAATTATATGAGAATATGCATTTCAGAGTTTAATTCAACCTTTTCTGACCATGTCACTGAAAATATGTTTCCAGCTGCTAAGTGTTAAGAGCTGACAACCTGCAAAGAGGAGTTTGGAGTACTTCAGGGGAAGACAAAACACTTCAGGAAGCACATTATACGACTGCTTCTCAAATGAGGTCCCCAGATAGAAGAAGCGGGTGGTAAGTGTTCTGGCTATATTTTAGTCAACTCCATCACTCATCAGTGGTCAGGCTTCTGCCCTTTTTCATCTATGGTACAGTAATTGGGGAGAACTGGTGCTCAGTCCCTCGTGTGAGAGCAAGTGGCTGCCTTTGCCTGATATTTAGGAGGTATAATTCAACGAAAATACAGGGACAAAAGTGTACAGGTGTTGAGTTGCTGATTTACCACGGCATTCTCAGACTCTGATCAGTTCCATGTAAACGCCGCATTAACAAAGACTCAGATTTTCCATGTAGTAACTTGAAAAGGAAATGAATGTGACAGACTTTTGCTATTATGATTTAGAATGAGACAATCTTCAACTAATTTTTATACTGAAATAATTCCATAGCTTTACATAATGAAGAGTTTCCTTTTTCTTACTCAAAGCAGTTAAAGTTTTGTGGCATATTTGTAGCACTCCAGATTCTGACATGGCAGCAATATGCCTGGAAAACTCCAGGCTAAAGCAGAGAGAAGCCTCAGGAATGTGTGTATTCATGTGCAAAATGGCAAACTTGTCCCAGAATGTATCTTGCAGCAGGCTACTTTTATGTCTGCTGTAATTCACTAATTTGAGGTGCCCTGAAATAAATTTGACATGTTATCTACAATGGGTACTTTCAAGTGTTTGATAAAAGAACACATAAAATACTGACGAAGACAATGCTAAAACAGTGCAAGTTAAGCTTGGAAAAAAAGGAAGCTTCCATACTTTTGCAGAACAAATTATACTAAACAACCTTCAGTATTTGTGAGTGCTTGTAAGATACGAAATTACTTTTTCTAAAATACTGAAAAAGAAATGAGAACAAGTATCTATTGATTATGTAATATTTCACAAAGGCATTTTCACTTTTATAATTTTATATCATATGTCATATTAGAGAATGTTCTCTGTAACTTACATTCACCACTAAGGTTGTACTGCAAAACAAAAGCTCACAGGCATGGCTTTCTTTGGGGCATATTTATAATGGCATAAATAAGTCAATAAAAATTCATTTGACAATGTATTGTATGCCAAGTTCTTGTTTGCACTGTATTTTTAAAAAATCTTCAGATCATCAAAAAGTAACAGGATTTCAAATCTTTACATATCTTTACCAAGACTGAAAAGAAGGAATACCTTTTCGCCTTTTGACCCTGGAGGACCAGGATGTCCAGGTCTTCCTGTAACTCCCTGCACAAATAGTATTTGTCAGTTAAGAAATGATGAAGCACAGTATTTTGCATTGCATTTATTTGAAAACTTGAACTTTTTGAAGGTCGTTTAAACTTAATTAAGTTTCTCCTCCAGGTTTAAATATTTCTCTCCTGACTGATACAACAGCTGCATCCTACTGATAAGCCCTATGAAGGGTAAAAATTGCATTTGTGGTTGCATTTTCACCTTGGCAAACTGAATGGATTGACCTTAACTAGCACCTCTTGATACTACTAAGAATTATGTTTTACTGCTAAAATAGCCATTTACATATTTAACATTAAGCTCCCTAAATGTGTTACAATTTTTGAAAGAGGGCTAGCATTAGTGCTGTAAGCAACCTAGAACTGAATAATGACCATACTGATGAACGTGATCTGCATCTTATAAGGCATAAAGCTTAAAAATACTTCCAAATGAAACGTTCTTAGAAAGACCAGCATTTTTTGTGATTGCTTAAACACATTTTTTCAGTGGTTTAAGCCAATTTATCTTCCTACTTCATGATTACTTGTTATCAGTTTTTTGAATGTTTTTAGAATGCCCAGTTACAATCATTGCTAGATTTTTATCACCAATATTATTAGAGTAACTTGGGTACAAATACATAATTATCTGTAAGTTTGTACAGCATAAGTAATTTTACCTCACAAAGTCTCTAGTAACAGAACACCAAATGCATGCAAATTACATAAACTTTAAGAGTCCTGACTGACCATGTTTTTAGTAATCTCAACTCACAACATATTTTGTTTCTACCAGAGACATTATGGGTTAAATTTTAGTTCTCTCTCAGAAGTTGAAAGAAGGCAAAGTTTCTTTTAAGACTAGAGACAAGAAATTACAAATATGAAGTTTTATTGAGCTAGCTATAGCAGCCTCTGCAGGGACAGATTAGGCAACAGATGACATCACACACTTACAGTAGGTCCACTGGGTCCTGCTACACCAGGCAGTCCAGGAACACCCTGAAGACCCTGAAAATTAAAATGCATTTGTAGATTTTTTCTCCCACATACTCTCATACCTTAACAATACTTACACTGCATGGCAACTTTTGGCAATAAGCATATAAACAGAGCTGATGGATGATCATTGTACATGGTAACAGGCAGTTAACCGAAAAACAAAATCTCAAGTCCTCCAATCTGATTGTCCTCCAATCTTTTCCACTTATACTCATGTCTTTTGTATGTTTTTGTCTTTAGCTGTACAGATAAGAGCAGGATATCTTTCCTTAGAGATTATTTTATTTTTTATCACTAGAAAGTGTTTTGCTAGTAAGAAAAAGCATCTCCTCAGATTTCTGAATGCTACCTGATGCTATCTGCATAAGGTAATGCTTTCTGATGGATTTAGATTTTGGCTTTTCAATAACAAAACATGACATTTTCCACGGTATCTAACAACCTACCCCCCCACTCTTTTTCTATGGTACTGCCTGCAAAGCAGTGGATCCTGGTATCCATTTATTAGACATACAGGAGTGTAAGTTCTTACAGAAAAGTAAGGCCAGATTTGAGGCAAGTCCGCATGACACTGAATTTGCCTCATGAAACTGACATAGACTCTGGGAGAACTTTAGACCTGTAAAAGCTAAGTGCATATGTCTGAGCCAATTGCTCTAAATTCCCTTTCTACTCCGTGAAGGGAAGGAGGTCCCTCATGGTATTGATTCACATTATCTACACCGGGTGCCTGTGCTCTGACAAGAGTTATCACCTCAGGCAATACATATTTTTCATGTTAAATACAGGATTTGAAAGAACATTGCTAAGCATGCAAAGTAAAGAAAACCAAAGAGGCCAGGAGCCCTGAAAGGCTCTGTGGGAAAGTCTGAAGGAAAAACTTCATACGGAAATAGAGAATGAATGAATGGAGAGAAAGTGGTTTCCTTATTCTTGTTCCTTCACACAGAAGACATTGATCCACTTCTGCCATTTTTCAGAGTTGCTTCCAACAGGTAATGTGTTCTTTGGCCACTGTAAATTAGTTTACTCTTGCAATAAATATTGTCAACCATCATATTCTTACGAATATGAAAGCCACCCCTTGCTCCCCAAAAGGCATCCTTCAACAAGGAAATGTATTCTAAAAGGAGAACAACTACGTTTTTTTTTTTCATGGGCCATAGTAAAATTTAAGGCACCTTAAGTAATGAGACTGACTTTACAGAATTAAATTAGAGCAAATGACCATTCTCTCTAGAGGAATGAGGAAAGGCAAACATACAACCCTGTGTTAGAGAGGTAAACAGGCACTTTAGCTTACTGCAATATTAAATGCGGATAAGATTCCATTAGAATCTTTTGTCATGATGTTATACCTGATGAATATAGTTTACACATCTCTGATTTATATGCCTATGTATTATGTTAGAGAAAGAAGTTTCAAACAAATACGATAGGTGTATTTGACAGAAAGAGAGAGAAAGAACTACAGATAAGGTTTTGAAAAGCTCATTACATCTGGACACTAATGAAATCATACAGATCTAAGAAATGCAGACCCATTCACTGAAAAGCAACTCTTTTATAAGTGTTTATATGTCCTCGTATATGTATGAAAACAAGTTAACCTGCCCCCTCATGACATAGTGATGAAATGCTGTTGCTTTATTTCTAGTCTGTCAACCGGCTAAATTTTAGAACAAAGCAGCCATGCAGATAGATATCTAGTGCTTTTTTTTTTTTTAAATTCTCATATTATTGTTTATTCTTTTAAGCCAGGGAGACTGAAGAACACAGACTTTTGGCTAATTATTCTCATTCTGCTACTATTTGAAAAGTCTCTCTCACTACATTATAACCTTAGCTCTAAAGAAATGTAAAACCAACAAAAATAATTTAATCTCTCTCCCCCACCAAACACACCCTGTAAACAAACTCAGAATTTCTTTCCTGTTTTCCAGGTATTTCCAGACAGCCCTCCAATTTACAAGTAAATACCATTTATTTATCAGGTGTCAGCTGGGTACTTTGCCTTTTCAGAGAGTTCACAAAATTATTTTTAACAGATTGCTCATTTTAACTCCTTTAGTTGACAAAGGTCACTGAAAATTTATTTACTTATTCAGATTTATTTGTTTAATGCCTTTTGCTATGTTCATTTTTTTGACAGAGTTCACTCATGAACTTTTAACTGCAAATACTTTAATTTAATATGAAAGCCATTGTGGATACTTGCGATTAGGCCCTGAAAGTTATATGACCTTTTTGCTTAACCTTGAGATAAAAATAACTCTTAATAATCCAGCACATGATGTAAAATACTGTACATATTTTAAATTCAGTCTCTTCAAATATTTTTAAACAAACACTAATTAGTGCTGATTGTTTCCCTGTCAGTATTTGTCTAATGCAATATTTTTGAAAGTGAATGCTAAAGAACTAAGACAATGAAAGCAAATTTGTTTTAAAATATGAATAAATATTTTCTGAAAATATTTGACATTTACTCATTTCTTGCTCTAGCTTATGATATTAAAGCTTGCCGTTTAAATGCTTGTGAGGTTTTGAAATATATAAATGAGCAAAACTGCTCACATGAAGATGAAATAGCTTTTTAATTGAATAAGTGCATTTAATCTTGCAAGTTCAGAATCAAGAGCTATTCATAGCAATACATGACTATTTCAGCAGTAATGAAATGAATATTTTATGCATTTAATTCTCAGCTTAGTTCTTTATTTCAGTTTGGATAAGAATGTAACTAATAGAAATAAAACCAATTTACCTCATCACCCTTCTCTCCAGGAAGCCCAGGAAATCCACGCTCACCTTTGTTTCCCTATGAAAACATAATATTCAAACAAATAGTTTCCATGAGCAGCACAACACATCTCATGCTCTGTAAAGGGTTTTACAGCACACATTTAATATATGCTAGTATGAAGAGCTTACAGCAAAAATGAGGAAACCTAAAATAGAAAAAAAAAATCTGCCCTGAAAGTTTTAAAATGGGTGTCCTATTGAGGGTGGAGGGAAATGATAATTTTTAATCCTTAAGTTAGACTAGTCAAAAAGACTGATGGAGATACATTTTCACCTTATAAATTCCAGAGAGTTCAGGTACTTGTTCAAATTAAGAAAGTGCATTTTCAAGATTATACTATAGGCCAAACCAGACAGTATTTCATCAAATCACAGTAAAGTAGAAGCTTGACTGAACTGAGTGCAATTTCATGTCCCTAAGGACCTGAGGAGTTAGTCCCAGGGACCTGAGGAACAACTTGCAAATACATGGAACAGGCCAATTACCACGTACTTAACTGATACACCAGGAGGTTCCCTTCGACTCAGCTCTCTTGCATGACCAACTTATGTAAAATAAGCCTAAAGCTAATAAAGCATTGTTGGATAATTAAATCTGAGCTATCTTTAGGTGACACAGGACAAAAGCTAGACTGGCTTGGTACCCAAGTGGGGCTAATTAGTTCACTCTCCTGAGAGAAAACACGTACTGCTCAGGAAAGAAGGGCTGAATTTTAAAAAATGTTTGAAGCTTTAAGGTGCTCAGATGCTACATACAAAGTTTTAAGACAAAAAAAGTAAGAATTTGATCTTTTTATTTTTAACAAACAAACAACAAAGCAAGCTAAAGCAATTTCTTCAAAAAAAAAAGTCTCTTACCTTTGGCCCCTCTCTACCAGGGATGCCTGGAGGACCTCTTATGCCAGGATCACCCTGAGGAACAGACAGAAAGTGAAGTGATAATAACCATTTATGTGGCAAGGGAGGAAGATCTGATCTATGGCAAGTTACAGCTGCTGTCTCCTCTCCCTGCCTTGTGCCTGTCTCTACTAGATGAGCATCCCTATTTTCACACTTACTGCTATAGAAACACTGACCTCACTATTTTTACAAACATTCCATTAAAAATACCTGGATTTTTTTTTTTTTTGATAATTAACAAAGGAATATTAAATAAATTATTTGAATAAAACATGTAGAGTTTCAATAATTAAAATAAGACTACATGAAAATGTGTAAGAAGGAAGTTAAAAAAGAAAAAGTATGGTGCATGCCATTAAGACAAATTTGGAAAAATTTGCACGCTCTTACCATACTCAACCCATACGAACAGAAGGTTTCACCCCAGTTAGCTTCACTCTTGAGAGTGAGCACTCAGAAATACCTTTACTTTGGATAGCTCCAAATTCTTATGTTTAGATTTCAGCCCATCATCCTCCTTTTACGGACGAGGTAGAGATGAAGGCCACTTGCTACTCTCAACAGTTTCAGGACTGCAGTTATCNATTTGGAAATAGTGTGATGCAGATGCAAGTCTTGAGTATATAGTCTTGTTAGAAGTAAGTCCAAATGTAGGATTTGGGCTAAATTATTTATATTTATATAAACGTTGAGACCATGGAATTGAAGTAAAAGGAAATCAAGTATATGCTAAGATAACATATAATTAATTTATTACCAGTTATCTTTATCTCCCCATTCTAAATCTGTTTTATGAGATAATGACACTATTTCTTTTAAAAAGAGATAGCACAGCATTTTCAAAACGTGAGAATGGGTTGTTCCACTTTCATTTTTTTAACTTTAAAGCAGACCCATTTTCCCTTTGAGTTAGGAGATGTTCAAGATTTGAAGATTACTCCAGTTAGAAGGAAACACCAGTGAAAATATCAGCAAGGTGCACAGAAATGTACAGAAGCTTGTTGACATGAGCAAAATTTCCTCATTCACAGCTTCCAACAGTGCTTTTACCCAAAAGGTCTCTTTCAGGCTTTTCTAATTTCTACAAAATAGATTTATTCAGATTTACGTCCTTGTCTCCCCACCTCTTGCACGCTCTTTCCATACTCAACTCACATGAACAGAAGGTTTCACCCCAGTTAGCTTCACTCTTGAGAGTGAGCACTCAGAAATACCTTTACTTTGGATAGCTCCAAATTCTTATGTTTAGATTTCAGCCCATCATCCTCCTTTTACGGACGAGGTAGAGATGAAGGCCACTTGCTACTCTCAACAGTTTCAGGACTGCAGTTATCTTAAGTTAAATGATTCCTGCTTTGTTGGGAGAAGCATTTTCCAGCTCAGTTCTAATCTTACAAAAGTAGTAACCACAAAATATATGATAAATATGGAGAATGAAGCACGAACAATCAATAAGACCGGCAGAGGATGGCAGGAGAAGCAGGACATGCACATGAGAAACAACATAGCGTTACAGTTAGAAAGGATGAGGGAAAATCCCTGTGAAAAAATTAAAGAAATAAAATTTAGGAATGACTAAGTCAATAAGCCATAAGTATATGCATTAATGAAAAAAAGGAGAGTAGAATAATATGTCTCATTATGTTTTTCATGTAAAAATTCTCTTTGGTATATTGCAGGCCATATCAAATGTTATTGTTTTTCAAGATAATGTCATAGAACTTCCAGTTATTTTCGTCTTTTGCTATATTCCCAATATCAAATGCTAGAGCGCAAAGTAGAGAATAGTAGTGACAATTCATACATGGACTGGCTGCGACGAACAGGTACCTGTTGGTAACACAATTCACTTAACATTCATAACTATATTCAGTTTTACGAAAACAAAATGAAATTTAACAAAAATATCAAAATGTTTTTAGGATAGACCAAACAGGACATCACCCAACCTATGGAAAATTGCAAGCACACATGTTAGTTTAAAAAGTATGCTCATGACAAACAGCTATTTAACCACAGAAAATTTTTACCTTCAGTATAGTACCCATGTCTCCCACAAGCGGCAGTGCAATCTGAAATTATAAAAGGCAGCTACAATTAATACTTTGTACAAATAATATTTTACAGAACATTGATTCTCATAGGTACACAAAAGTTCATAGTTGCAAACATAGTTTGATTACAAATGTTTTGTCTGAATTAAAATTCTACACAAAATCAAGGATTCAAATGCAGTTTTAATGCTAAAATCCATTGTTAATCATTTTTAAATATTAAATATTGATGTTCTTCTAGCAAGCCATTAAGAGCTCATCACTGTTGGAAATTCTCAGATACGATTCTCACTGCCTGATTATCTTCAGTGTTTTCCTTCTTTTTTTCTCCAAGGCTTTGACATTATTGTGAACTGTAGCATGATGTGCAGAGATAACAAAAATAACTTTAATAAGCTGGCTCAAAAACTGGAAATAATCCAGCTTCAGCAACACAAGTGCCAAACATAGTGTTGTGCCCTGCTTTTAAACATTAAGAATTAGTGCAAAACTCTGTGGTGCCACAGAGCAACAGCCAGATTGCTACCATTGCCACAGATACCTCAATTAAAGCTTAACTGATAGCTTCTCACTGTACTGTACTGGGTATCTGCATCTGCAGATTCCCAAGTGTTGTTGCTAATCTTATTTGGAAAGATTGCCTGTAAAAATTGACTGAACTGGTATCATCAGCTTCACTCATGAACAGAGTATTCAATTTTCAAAGCTCATTTCTTTAAATCAAGAAATTATTCTTGAAATTGCTAAAACAAAGACCTAATCCTGTATATAATTGGATGCATTCTTCCTTTTTTTTTTTTCAATTTCCTTTGGCAATTTCATTTTTAAAAATAAAAATAAAACATTTTTTAGCATATTAGAAAAAGTGCCTGTTGGTAGCAGTGGGTATCAGATACCAGATCAACACAATGCCTGCTGAACAGCCTTACAGGAAAATACCATTTACAGTGTAAGCTGGTGTAAGCTTCACCACCTTTCAAAAGCATGCTGAGAAGTGTTTTCTAGAACAGCATATTGCCACATAACACAATTTAAAAGCATACACACATAAGCTGTGAAGTCAATCCCTGACATAAATGCAGACTGACTACAGACCATGTAACTATTCTTAAAAACTTCCAATAAGCCTTAAAAATAATAAAAAACACAGATCCTTACATGGCCTGATTTTTTATCCTCCTCCTTGTCACAATTTTTACAAAGAGTTCAGACTATTATCATATCTCCTCTTGCTCTTTTTTTTTCTAGACTGCAAAACCTAATTCCTTCAGTCTCTGCTGTTTTCTAATGCTCTTGTTTAAGCGAAGTCTACTGACTTAGCTCATCATGTCAAGAGAGGGAACCCAGGCAGAAAGGGACCTGATAACACTAAGATGGCATTAATTTGGGCATAAATTTGCTGGACTGTTTCCTTTTAGAAGACTGTCTCCAAAGAGAAGAGTACTTCGAGAGAGTATTGCAGAAGGCAATAATTCTTCTATTAACATATATAGCACGAGATCTGCCTTTTTTTTTGCTGTGATAAAAGATTTTCTCCTTGTGTTTAGTTTACAAGCACACTGTGCCTTCTGGCACCTATTCCATTTTTGCATTTTGATTTTCCTATTAAACTATTTATGCCCATCTGTCTTGAGTTTCATCTTGCTGATTTTAGGCTGTCTCGGAATTTTAAAATTTGATTTTATCTTCAAAAAGCTTGCAATCCAACCCAACTCAATTGTAGATTTTATATCTATTTCATTATCCTAATCAAAATAAAATATTAAAAAGAACCAGACATGGGAGGAACCTCTCTCCCTGAGCCTGACAATAGTCTGTGCTAGTCACTCCTATTTGTATATTTGATAAACACTAACTATATATCAATTAATACCATAGCAATTTTAGCTCATTTATGAGAACATCATGAGGACAATGTCAAAGTTTTATCAAGACTGAAGTGTGTAACATCACTGCTTCTTTGTATCTCCTGAGAAAGTTAACCTGCCAAAGGTGGAAATCTGATTTATTCCATGATTATTTCTTAATGAATCATTCTAACATTTTTCTGTCTCCACAGTATCATTTATATCATTGGTATTTATAAGTCAGTTAAAATAAACTCATTTCAAATCTTTCTAGCAATTAAAGTTACATTGAGCCAACCTATTATAATCTAGTTCCTTTTCTAGTCACCTTCTCTATGAAGATATGTTTTCTGTTAGTATTTTTCCCTTCCTCAAAAGCTTCACTTCTCAAAGTGCTCAAAAAAATTACTAATAATTCAAAAAGGCTTTTCTCCCCTAGATATTTATATTGTATCTAAAAGCTCTTTAACTTATTTTTTCCATTAGATCAATTTAAATTATTTTTACATATTTTCTGAAAAGCATTTTTTTCTGTGGACAATGAAAACCTACTGAATTCTTCATGTTTCTTTGCTCAGTCTGTAATCTGATCTCAAACATTATTAAATATCTTATCGATTTGCGTCCACAGGGCCTATTTCTTGTTTTTATATTCATCTTTAATGAAAAAAAATCATTTTATATTTGAATCTTTCTGAATCTACGGTTACATGCCTCAGTTCTATCTTTATACTGAATGTTAGTGATAGACCTACCTGCTTTTACTTACTGATTTTAGGACTTTGAGGAGCTACTATATAACAATATCATAATGTCTCTTAATATTTTAGAAAAGTTTGCTACACTATGGTTAAACATTGCTGCAGCTGGATTTAAATGAGGGAAATGGTCCTATAATACATCAGAACTAACCTATGCAACATGAGAATGATTGCTGCAGTGACTGATGCTATTGCAGGAACCCATGAACCTATCGGCAACACTGAAAAATAACATATTTATTTCATCCCCCTGATCCTTGATGCTATGATATGTCTTAAGTAAACGCTACTTTTTGCAAAAAGAGTACTAGCATTGTATCTCACTGCTTTTCTAAAACCATGTCTTCGGGTAAAATCCCTTAGAAAATATAAAATCCTACTAAACTAATAAGAACACAAGCGAGCTTAACAATATTTTATTTTAAGCTCTGGTTTTGACTTTTTTCTTCCAGTCATCTACAGATTATTATTTTGCTGACGGGATGCATTCCGATAGCTGCTGAGGGAATTCTGAAAGCTTCTTTCACTGTCATAAAAGTGTCAGTAAGCATTGGTTTCTAAACAAAAAGTTGCTTTCTGAAACTTCGATGCAGTCGTGGGAACTCTTAGTTTCAGCTGATCCAAGACAGGAGCAGGAATAATGACCAGAGCCTAGCTGTTAGGGCAATTTTGCAGATTTTGCGGAGACAAGAGGCTCTCTGGACTCCCATTTAAAGCACTCAAGTATCTCTAAAGGCACAATTTGGCCTGAAGCAAGTGTTGACTTTATGGTTCTTGCAATGTTGAACTTCATAAAATCTGTAGAGCCATAGCACTGTTGCATACAAAAACATTGCTATAATACTCAAGAGGAGATAATAACTCCCCAAACGAGTTGAAGATTCAGAATTCATTTAGTTTCTTTTTTTAAAAAAACCTATCCACTTATTTTTTTTCATTAGAGTTAAAGGAAATTAATCACACTACAGGCTAATTATTTTCAGAATTTCATTAAAATTTCATGCCCTCCTAATACAGCAGAGCAAAACTAGTTTCAGAATCCTCAAACTTTCTTCTTCACTCTTATAACACAGAAACCATCAAACTATGCTCCTGCAAATGTGTACTACACACATATATATATATATAAATATATATAATTTTTAAGGTATATATGTATACATCTATATGAGTTTATGTATATACATACATACATTTTTATATATATAAAAACATGAAATAGTTCTTTTATACAGAATTATTCCTGAAACTGAGGTAAGCTATACCAAGTTAAAGCTGGAGGAAACTCTACTATACAAATTGCATCACCTGAAAACAAGGAATTTGTCATATAAATGTTGACATAAGATAATTTATACTGAAAAATAATCTAGTAAGAAGAACAAAACAAGTGCTTTGCTAATTGAATAATTTATTTAACTTATTCATTCAGATTTCCCACAAAAATATGACTACCAAATTAAAATATTAGTACCAAAGAAAATAAGGAAGCTTCCTGTGTATACATACAGGATCACCCGGAGGGCCTGGAAGTCCTGGCTTTCCATCTCGTCCTGGAGTGCCCTGGAAATTTCAAATTCCAATCAATAGTCTTATATCACTGACACGGGACATGTTACTTTTTATGGTATATTGACAGAACTGTTACTTACATTAATACCTGGAGAACCTGGAGTTCCTGGTAATCCTGGCGGTCCTCTAGGGCCCTACAATCAGGAAAAGTTGTTTTGGATTTAAGGATTTTTTTTTCTACTGTAAACTACTTAAAACTTTACATATATATATATATCCCAGAATACTTATCTCCTACCTGGACACCTGCTGATCCAGTTGGACCCATTGGACCCTGCAAAAAAACACCAAATAATGAGCAAAAACGAGCAGTGATCACCAATGTAAAAGTTCAGAGCACTCACAAAGCCTCCCACATTTGAAGACAAAACACATTTTTGCCTTTTCCACTAACAGCATGTGTTTCAAAATACCATCATCCTCGATGCAGACTAAACCTACACACAGGATGGGTTTTGCTGACAACTGCAAACAATTGCAGATCACAAACAGACACAGTTGGCCTGAAGGTGTCTCGACACGACTCGCATTAAGCCTGTCTGTAACGTAGCCAGTGACCCTCCCTTCTCTGGACACCCACTTGTGAGTGAACACCACAGATCTCCATGGGTTTATCCTGATAAGAGGAAAAGATGCTGAGCTGGAAATCAGCAGGCAGAGAAGAGTTCATGTCCTTACTGTTTATTATGCCTCATCTACAGTGATGGCCAGTGGGACCCGAATGGTTGGTGTGTTAGAGTACTTACTGGTGACCCCTGAATGCCCAGGCCAGGAGGCCCCATCTCCCCAGGGGCTCCTTGCACACCAGGTAGTCCTCGTTCTCCCTGAAAGGATAAAGACCTTTCAGCTATATCTGCTCTTAAAATGTAATCCAGCCCATTATCCTATATCCTATCAGAAATAAAATACTCTTCTTCTGTACCTTGGGTCCCCGTGGACCTGGGTTTCCAGGAATACCAGTGGGACCCTAAAAAGAAACAAAAAGAAAAAAACAAAAAACAAAAACAGAAAAACAAAACAACAATTCTATTTTGAAATCAAAGAGACTGGCTATATTTTATTGCCTAAATTAGTCAGTCTTTATAAATAAACTATGATACATTTAGAATATGTGTTCCTTGTTAAAACCACTGCAACTAGGACTATGTGTGTTGCACTAAACAATAGATTTCCAAACTGTATCTTTAATGCACTTAAAATATTAGTATTGCACAGATTTTGACTTTGGAATTTCATCTGAAATTTTTTTTTCTGATTTCTTTCACTATACAATGAGAATTCTTTAATTGTTTCCCCTAAAAGAAATCAAGTCATAAAAGCCCTTTCAGAGTATGGACTTACTGGTGCTCCTGGCAGACTTGGCCCAGGAGGCCCCACTTCACCTTTTGGACCTGGATGTCCAGGTGGTCCCATAATCCCACCAGGGTCCCCCTACAAGGCAAATTTCAATCATTAATTGGATCATATTTTTCCTTACAGAAAATACATGCCATGTACCTGTACTTTTTTTTTCTCTTCAATGTGGGTATTGTCACAGAATCTGGCCAATAATTCCAAAATAACATCTTCAGAATCTCTCTCTCTGGCTATCTATGCCTATTGCTAAAATCTTGGCCTTTGCTTTACTGACTTTCACTTT
The DNA here is from genome assembly GCA_013389825.1 of Crypturellus undulatus. Taxonomy (NCBI): domain Eukaryota; kingdom Metazoa; phylum Chordata; class Aves; order Tinamiformes; family Tinamidae; genus Crypturellus; species Crypturellus undulatus. The sequence continues at coordinate 100,313 of VWPW01031931.1, forward strand.
CAGCTAAACATTATTATTGTCCTCTTAAGACCTTCTTCATTGTACTCCTGTTTATATAATTCCATCCTTTGTCTCCTGCCTTTTCATCAGTTCACTTCTTCAGACTACTAATGGACTAAATTAATTTCCTTTGAACCCCAAGATACATAAATACATAACAAATCACATACAGTTCATAGGATGCCTCTGCATCAGCTTTCCTCCCCAGCTCCAGCTCCAACATATAACACCATACCCATGCCATTTTCAATTCCAACCAAGGGAATGCTTAAAATGCCATAAAGAGACCCCAGATATGGCTGAGATCTGGAGATAGAATAGTGGCACTGGTGCTCCACCATGATTAAGTGTTCTGGCTTCGAGGCAGAGGTTAACAGCAGTCTGACTAGGACACTCTGCTGAAAAGGTTATTCCACTTGCAGGACCTGAACTGATGTTTCTGCACTGTGTAGACTATGTCTAAGACCCCAGCTGAACCTCTCTTAAGTAATACCTAAGTTAGGATTCTAAAGAGCAATTGTATTGGCCAATTGCCCTGTAGCATCTCTGAGTAGGAGATGCAGATTGTTTTTTCTTTTTCATTTTTAAATCAATTCATAAAGTATCCAAACAGAAGTGGTACAAGAGGATGGAAGATTATTTTAGGAGCAATCAAGTATATTTAAGCATGCAAAGCTTAATTAAGAGCAGTTAAAACATACCTTTTCTCCCTTATCTCCTGGTTTTCCTGGTATCCCTTGATCTCCTGGTAAGCCCTTGAATTAATTAAAAATGTAATTTTGCATTTCTACAGCATACTCCCTTAAAGTTTATCTACAGTTACAAATGAAAATGAGCTTACCAGCTTATTTACCATGCATTAATACTGGCCAGATGTTGAAAGAGTTCAAGCTAATAAATGCTAATTTATTCAAATATATGTATATTTTTCCTTTAAATCAATATTTATTACTCAACATTATTTCTAGGTCCTATCAGAGCAGAGCAGCAGAGTCTCAAGATTCTTTTTAATTTAATTTCAAAACAATCTCAAATCTTGAAAATCAAACATATTTGAGGGAAGATGGCAGCAGGTACAAAAATGAATTTCAAATTACAAACATGGATCTTTTGTTATCAAGGACTCCATGATTTCCTACGTTATTTATGTAAATTTCTTTCTTCAAAAAATCAGTAAGTTCCTACTGCTGCACATCACTTAATTCCTGTTTCAGGGAGTATAGTAAAATACTTTAGCAAAATAACTGTATTCCATCCTTTTTTTTTGCCTGAGCCTTCTTTTCATCTTCCATATTTTGCTTTTAGCTTCGCTATATCTTTTTCTCTGTTCATCAAAGAGTTGGTATAAATGCAGAGAAATCAAATCCAATCAAATCTAAATAGAAAGTATTCCAATAATTCAGAAGCTTAAATTCATTGCTGATGTTCTCTTATATGTTGGAACAAATACAGAAAACTTTTCCCATAACTCTCTTCAATGCTATTCAGACAATGTTTTTATAAAGCATTTTGTTAGAAACCCTGGTGGCTAAACTAAACAGTCATATCCACGGATTACATCTGCAAATGGAAAATGAACTTTCTGAGGAAAAGCCACAGAAATCCATATCACTTTTATTTTGCTTTGCATCATTAAATATTGCTTTGTGAGAATCTGTGTATGAAGGATGGTGACATTTTCATGTCGGTAATGATGGTTCGCCAGCTGTGTGCTCTCTGCTGCACTCTGCTATAGACAGACAGCTGTTTGTTTCACACAGTCATCCAAATTAAAAGCATGAGAAAAAAACGAAATGGAGCTGAATGGAAAATATTCTGCTTTTGCTAACATGAAATCATTACAAGAGTACATGGAAATTTAAATTTACCAGTTATGGATCAGACACTGTGTCCTGCCCTACCCCCTTTTGGTATTGACATAAAATACATATGCGGTCACTCTCTCTTCTTTTCTAAGGATTTCTCAGGGTTTCTTTCTACCCCTCCTTTTTCTTTTTTCCCCAGAACCAAGAAGAAAAGGCATATCTACAAGGGAAAGAAGCAAATCTTATCTGTGGATGGTTCTTTCATTATGTAAGTGAAGGTAAATTATTTTCAATCTTTCATGATTCTTATCATGTTGCATAGGACAAACGATGAGAGTTGTTAATTTATAATGTTCCACATTTAGCACGTAGGTGATACAGGTGCACTGGATCTCTGGCCAGGCCCCTGCTGGCACGAGGGACCTTGTCCATCAGTGAAGATCCATGTGGCTGCGTGCAAAGGCCGCAGACACACGAATTTCCTCATGATGGCCACATTTAGCTCGACGGGTCCCGACCAGCTGGCAGATGGGTACCTCTTCCACCTTAGGGCCATAATAGGTACCATGAGATGAGAGTTTTTACCATGCTTGACCATCTCACACTCTCATTCGCTTCCAGGCAAGTGCTGTGGATATTCCCCTACTTTCCTGATCTTTCCTCCAGCCAAGATCTTCATTCAATTATTTGTTTGGGTTTTTTTCTCCCTTTCTTCCTTCCGAAAGTACTTCTTCCTTTTGGGAAGCCTCTTGCTTTTCAGCACTGCTTCTTCCTTCTGGAATCCCAGTCCTGTGGTTCTTGCAATCTAAATAGTCTCCGTGCGGGAGCACAACCAGTGATGAGCCTCCTACTCGGTGGTCCTGACCGGTGCCTCTTTCTTAACTGGAGAATTTAGGATGTGCCACTTTTGTGTAGTCCAGATGCTATGAAAATTTACAACCAGTTCCCGCCAGCTGCAGCAGGCTTGAGAGTTCAAAAGTTCAGTTTGGGACATTCACTCACATATACACAATTATCTGCTGCCTGTCAGCATTCACAATTTCAGCTATTTCTCACCTATAACAGTCATATAAAGATTTATGGTAATTTGTAGTTGTCAGCAACCCACTACATAATTAAATTGAAATACCAGCTGAGAACCATATGAATAATCTCTTATTACACCTTCTGCGCAGCATTATGGCAATTTACTCTATTGAACACTAATTAAGGAAAGGTTTCCTATTTATGGATAAATATTAAAAAACGGATTACTGCATTCTACTTAGGTTGCAGAACTAAATGTTCCAAGTTTCAAGAAAATTGTGGAAGAGATGAGCCCGATTGATTCTGAGTTTCACTCACAAATCTGACCTAAATGTTAAATAATAATGTTAAATAATAAACATAACTGTTTATCTGGTTCATCTCATTAATCTTCCTCATTTTTAATGGCATGTGTTTAAATCCTTAGGATATTCTAACTTTCCCTGGTCCTTCTCATCTTTCTTCAAACACGTCTTTTCCACTTCACTGTTTAACATCTCTATTCAAATGCTAGAAATCCTTTCAGTTTTTATCCTACTCTTTTGAAATAAGATTTAGTAGAATTAATTTTCTGTGAATAATGAAAAAAATTAACATTCACATTAGCAAGCTTACTTGCTTGTGCAGATGGTAACACAAGCATATTGCAGATCTCTATCCTGAGCATAGCACTATGCTTCAGAGACTGATTTCTGTAAAAGAGTACCAGTGATGTTATCACTCATGTTATCACTTGCTGCATTGGCTAACTGTTCATACCCTCCACTCCAACAGGTTGGTGAAAACACAGAATACCTACAGCTCCTCCTGGTAGTCCCCTTGGTCCAACAGGTCCTGGAGGTCCTGGCAGTCCCTGTGGGATGATACAATACACACCTGAGACAAAAGTCCCTGTAGCACTTCAGTATAAAGCATTCTAATAAACACACACACACACGCCTATAAATGCGCACATACAGTTTTGCTCAGTTAATTTTGCTCCCCTAATCTTCTAAGGATTAGTCCCATAAATCTTCACATAAAGGCACTATCTGAGAAAGACCAAAGGGGGCTGCATCTGTTCAGCTTGTGACTTTGCTTTGATGAGCTAAGAGACTTGGCTACTATTCCACTGCCTTAGTATTTGCAGGGAAGAGCTGGAAGCGAAGTTAATTACTGGGGTCGGAGGTACTGCCCTTGCTTATGCCTGAAGAAGGTACCTATTCACTCCCATATGGATCATCAGAGACATGAATAGTTTTGAATGGTTACTTTTGTATTTCCTTTTCTACCTTTACTTGATAGAATTAAAGAGGCCATCTGAATTCCTGATGAACAAATGTTGCTTCAGTTCAGAGGAATAAACCATTTTCTTCAAATCAAAGCAGTGACTACTTTAAAATTAGCAATTTCACAGGATTAAAAATAAGAAATGCTAATGTACCTGCACTGGTTACTTCTTGCGTCACTAATGGATAAAGCAGATAAACTAATCAGTGCATTTGTGACTGAAAAATGGGTGCTTATATTTTCAAATGCCCAAATAAAATTTGAAATTTAAAGAAATTTTCCTTATTGATTGAATAACTTTACAAACGAGGAGTAAAATTGCTATGGTATTTGCACAAAGCGTTGGCATAAATTTTTGTAGTCTCTGCCCTTTACTAGTAGCTAAAGTGTTATTAGCATTCAGGGTCACCTTGTTTTACAACAAATGAAGACTATTGTAATTAATCCCACAAAAATACCTTTCACCTACCTTTGCTCCTGGACTTCCCATGAGACCAGGTGGTCCAGGGTCTCCTGCTTCACCCTAATGACATTTGAGAAAAAAAAAAAAAAAACTTTCTGTCAGATCTCCCACTACCGGCTATACACACTAGCTATGATTACAATATGTAAAACTCAAAAATACCTTATTTCCTTTTGACCCCTGCACTCCAGTTTCTCCCTGAAAATAGAAGATATGACCATAAGAAGTTGAAACTTAAAGTAAGATCAACTAAGGCTTTAATTCACTACCTTAAGTTAAAAAATGCCGATGCCTTGTAGAAACTTTGGAATGCATTAATCTTCCACAATAATTATCAGCTTTTCCCTGGTGTCTCCCAGAACATTTGCATGAAAATAAAATATATTTGCTTAAGAGTTTCTCCAGTCAAAACTTTATTCTTCCCCAATAAATCACTATTCTATTGGTGACACAGCACTCATCTCCAAAACAACATATTACTACATTATGTCTTATTTTGGATATTACAACATGATTATCACAAGTATCTAAGCAACCTTCATTTTTGTGTTAAACAACATTATTATCTTCTGTCATATCCCACAAGAGAGGACAATAGTTAATTAAAAACAAGCAACACAAGTAAACTGTGTGTTCTGAAAATATCCCCCCAAACAAAGAAAAATTAGGCACACAAAAAGAAAAATGGCTGTAAGAAAATTCCCTGTGAACTCTTTTTGGAGCTTCCCAATGAGATGGTTGTATTATCTGTTGCACGTTTGAACTGTTATACTTCAGGTTAAATGCTACATTGTGAAAACTGATAAAACAGTTAAAATAGTATGCTTCATTCCACATAAAATTCTGTGAAATAACTGAAAGACTGAAAGAACCACCAAGAAAAAAAAAAAAAAGGTAGTAATTGACCCAACTCAGTTCAGGGACACAGGGCAATCTATCTGTCCCAACAGAAATGCTGACGAAGATGACACTGTGCATCTCAGTGCACCTCTGATTTTTACTTATAACCCATGTGAATTTGATGCACACATAAGGAGACAAAAATAAGTCAACCTATATAACCTCTGAACCTAATGAAAGTATTAAAAAAACAAAGAAGATCACCGCAACCACAGCATGAATACAGTATGAAAATCAGATCAAACATAGATTATTCAGATCATCCATTCAAAGTTTAACTATACTTACTGGATCTCCCTTTTCGCCTTTTTCAGAAGGCTCTCCCTATGGAAACATCCAGAAGATGTTAACACTCGCAGTGCTACCTCAGATGATAAAGAGTACATCTGGCATCGCTGGTTTTAGCGAATAACTTTTGAAATAACTGGTTTTATACTTAAATAAAACACAAATGTGTGGACTATGAAAGTTCATTTGAGGGATAATGTTAATCTAATTAGAAGACTATGAACAGAGGGAGAAAACAGGGTTCTGCCATGTTTCAGCTATAAATTGAGTGACAATGAGCTTAAGCCTGTAAAAAACTGATGAATTCTCAAGTAGAAGTGCTTTATATTAACCAAATAGATAAAGTTTATTATTGTATGAAAACTATTTATATAAAAAGGCATGACCAAAGAAACCAGTTAGAAGTGTAACACAGCTAAACAGCAAAAATGCCTGCTATTCTGAAGGGAACTGGGAACATCTTTCCAGAAAAAGGCAATACATTTCTCTTCCCCAGTAGCATATTCCCTTCCCACCTCTCCTTTATTCTTCTGAAGAAAATCAAGCTGAAAGTAAAAGAAAATGAGCCAACAAAGTATATTTATAAATTTTAATATTTTAAAGAAACATATCTTTTTATATAGATATTGATGATCATGCTTTATATTTTATGAAATGTGAGAGATACCTAATCTTCAGGCATAAGCACATACAAATATAATTTTAAATTGGCATCCACTAAACATCTGAACATATGTTAAGTTAAGGACATGTGTGAGCAGTTGGAGCTGCAAAAAGTTGTTGCAGAAATACCCTCTCAAGATGGAGCTTCAGTAAATTACTAAGGATATTCAGAGCCCTACAACATTTTTGTGTATCCACATTTTTTTTTCTTGACCCTGGGTTTATTTGCCAAGATTTGATTCATAATCAGTCCATTCACCCATCTTCTAGTACCACATGCAAACAGAGAAATAAAGAATTATTTTACCTTTTCTCCCTTTTCACCAGTTATCCCCATTTCTCCTTTTTCACCCTTTGAACAAAAGAAATAATATTTTAAACATTAAAAAAAAAAAATCTATTCTAACAAATGGAAAGAAACTGTGTTGGACTGCGTAGGGCACAAAATCTTAACTTTTATTGCAATGGAAATTTGCGATTTGAACATCTTCAAATTAACTTAGATTACTGTTTTCTACAGAAGATCTACAGGCTTCTCAATAAAAAATAACTTGGCAATCCTCACACATATTTGGGAGGGCTTGCCTCTTTTCTTCCAAATTTAAAAGGCATCCAATTGTCACCAATTCATTCCAGTCTTTAAACAGGGCAGATGCCTATAAAAAACACACTGTCAAAAGGTCTAGATTCAGAATTTGACCTATTTTTGACCTTCTTTGACCTAAAATTTCCCATTTTTTACAGTCTGATTATAAGTATGTTTTGTTTAACATTCCCATTGTACAGAGAAGCTACTTCAAATATTCATGATTTACTATTAAAGATATTTTTTTTAATTTCAACTGCTTTTTCCAATGACTTTTTCCCCTCACTGGTAGCCCATCCCATTTGCCTTGTGCCCAGTCAGCGTCACAGAAACCACACACGATTTTCCCTGAATCCTCCCTTTCTGGCTAGCACATGCAGCGCCTGCAGGCTGGCACGAGTTGGGTACTAGGCAACATAGATCAAAGAGCCAGCCACCTATAAACTGCTTTTCCTTCAAAGAACCATCATAAAGATGGCAGAGACAGGCTATGGAAGTGCTTTGAAATTTCTCTGAATTTCATCAAAACTACTTACAACATCTCCCTTCTGGCCTTTAATTCCAGGTGTGCCTAGTAATCCGAGTTGTCTTGTATCACTCTGGGAAGAAACAGTGTACGGAAGATCAGAAAACAGAATGTAACACCATACGTGTATTATGCAATTAACATAACAATTTCATGCAGTTTACCAGTGTATAAACTCAAAAACCCTAACTTACCAGTAGAAAGGGATATTGAATTCTTCTGAGATACAGAAAAATAATGTATTGCAGCAACAATTTGTCATATTCCATTCATACTAGTAAGAACTAAAACAATTCAACTATAGCAGCAAGACGGAAAGAGATGTAATGAGCATAATCAAGAGGCTCCTCAGAGAAAATAAATTTAAGGGAGAGGGGTTCAGCTTTTAATCTTGCTTAGATTCCACTGCACTGCATCTATTTACTCTTCTGTATAAGGTAAACACACAGTAAAATATAAAGTAAAAGGTTTCTTTTGAACAGATACAGACTCATGGCAACACTACATGAGAGGAACATTTTCTTTTAATAACAACAGAAAAAGAAACAACAAAAAGTAGTTCAAGCAGCCAATGGCCTTGGAAAACGACCTTGAGTCTGGCCCCAAAGAGTCTGAGTCCTAGGACATCTGCCACTGGCCTGAATGGGAACATTAAGCAAGTCAAATTACCTTGCCTTGCTCCAGTTTCCTTACTGGTAAAATGTCATGATGAATGAAAGTGAATTTAAACTCGGTTAATAATAAAAACTACGTAGCTGCATATAACCTAAATAAAATTCTTAAATACTTTATAAATGTTATCCTCCTGAAGATATCCTTCTTCAGTTTTTAGGGGCCATAACACAATTACAACAACTAATTGTCAAAATCAGCTCAAGACATACAGAGAGATGCTCAGTGAAGGGAACGTGGATACTGCTTTGTAAGAACTGACTACCACTTAATAGGTGTTTGCAACCATATGATAAGTGTACTCTAGGTTCTGATTTATTCCCTTGAGCTGTGCATTTACTTTGCCTATATGAAAAATACAACCCATGTGTAAATAAACCATGACCAGTAACTATTTTTATAGATCATTCATTTTAATGAAAAAAGTAAGAAAAAATGCGAAAGAAAAAAAGTGCTAGGAAAGTAATATTTGATTATTCAAGAATCAACTCAGGTTCTGTTGTTTTGTTTTTTGTGGTTTAGTTTATATTTTGATGTTTTGGGGACCATTTTAGATTTAGCAGATTTGACTAAAGTTGCCTAATGTATATGTATGTATGTTGAGATGATAAATGAAAGATTTGGAGCAAGAATACAAGCACAAGAGAGGCCTTGAAAGCACAGGCAAAGGGTGGTAACACAGGCTCCAGAGTATATAAACACAAATCAGGGGTTGTCCTAAAAGAATGTAACCAAGAGTGCAGGACAGACCAGTTTTGTGGCATAACAAAGAGAACAAAATTAATGTATTCAGCACACGCAAGGCGTCTTATTTGTGGTGAAAATACAAAAGACATAACAAGAAGGATTACAAAAACAGTCACATGCCATGACAGAAAAGAGATGTTACTAAATAATGATGTGTTTACAGGTCATTTCTTAGAGACCCCGTGCCTTTCTTGGTAGGAGTTTTTGTCATGATTCCAAGAAATACCGCTATAAAGAAGCCCCACAAGTATCCTCAGGGAAATCTGATATTAACATCTCTACAGCAAAGAAGATCTGGTCACAGTTTAAATACTTAAAAAAAACCCTAAAAAACGACTGTGAGATACTTGAACATGTGCATTAAATGTTGGAAAACTACAGAACCATACCCTGTGCTGTAAGGAAGCTTAAAAAACCCTCAGAATATCACAGAAATATCACCTTACAAGTGTTTTTAATCTTGAATCACACTGCAAATTACATACTGGAGAATGAAAGATTTTTGGTACCACCAGGGTACAGTGAACAAAATAAGCACTCCTCATATTACAAAACAGTGTGAAAAAAGAGAAATTTACTGATGCATGCATCTGTCTTGGCAAAAAGCAGTTTTGTGGCAAAGTAGAAAGCCTCTCTTATCTAGAGAGGTTCCCATTCCTCTCATTAACTGCACATAACCTAATTCATATGCTGCAGCAATTGCAGGTTTTAAGTTGACTTTAGTGACATTTAAACATGTCATTTCAGAAAATCTGGGAAAATCCTGCTTAAAACCTGCTGCTTGAATCAGTAACCCTCCGCCTCTCATGTGAAACACAACATTTACACTTCCCTGTTGAACAGTTACTTCTTACAAGCAAGTCATTAAAAACTTCAATATGGACAGCTGAAGGAAGGAAAAAGTTGGTGAGTGGCAAAGGATGTAAGAATGATTAATTTATAGAAACAGAGCAACTGGTCTATATTTTGTCAGAAGATTTAAGACACCGTTGGATTTCTTAGAGTCTTACAATTACAAGTAAAGTGATTCTTAGAACTTGCTACTTGTCAGAAGATCATCCATTTGTATTTCTTGTTGCTGACCTAAACTTTCAAGGGGTAATGATCTCCTTTAACTAGAGAGGAAGATTAATAGCTCAGATGCCTGAAATGAGTTACAATAATTATGATATATTAAAAGAAAAACAGATTGGTAGTGATGAAACCTGGTTTTGGCAAGAAAAAAGAAACTTTAAAGACAATCGAAGGCACAAATAGACAACATATAAAACTTCAACACACACACGTGAAAAGGCACACCAAGCACAGGAACCTCTGGGGAGGAAAACATCCCTGCCCAGGACACAACACCAATCTAGGCTTAATTCCTAGCACAGCTAATGCACGAGCAATGCATGCCCTAAGGTGATATACTGATTTGGAAAGGATTAAGTATCAGAAATATCAGGGAAATCATTTCAGTGATAAAAGCAACCTGAAGACATGTTTGATGGCAACTGGACTCCAAAATCCCTTTGAAAAAGAGATTTTAGTACTCATTTGGGTGTTATATAAGAAAAATGGCCTGAATTCACCTGCTCTCTATGGTTCTGCATTTCAACACTAAAAGAAATATCAAATGTGCCCCAGGACTGACCTGTGTGATGAAAAGCATGAAACACACAGTAATCTTTGTATTAAGCAAATATTCCTGTTTAATTGGTCTTTGAATGGTACACAATTTTCTGTTCAGATTCCTTTTTTTTTAACTTAATTCAGCATCAATTAAGAAAACTAGGGAAATCTCTGAATCAGTGCCTTACAACAGCAAAAATTACAGTGATCTGAGTAAGTGATAAGTGATCTGAATCACTTATCACTGAAGTGATAAGAATTTAAAGCACAGTATGGCAATGCTTTCACTTAGAAGTGTGCACGATGTTACAGAACTAAGATAGTATTTATATTAGTTAATAATTTAAGTGTAAGGACAATTCTTATAAATGCTAGTGGATCTTTTTATCTTCTACCTTCTTGTCTTTCTGTATACTTCTCAGGATCATAGGTTAGGTCAGAAAGAAGAAACACCAGGTGTGCTTTAGGGAGATTGAAATCTTGTACGAACAGCGAGGTGGTCCAACATTTTTGAGATCGGGAAGGCAAGAACATGGGAGTAAATGTGCGAGGGAGGTAACACAAATAGCAGTAGGTGTGTGACCTAGTCGTGGCCTGGGCCTAAATCAGGATGCAAAAAGAGGGTAGGGAAGGGCCTACCTTTAGGATGGATGAAGAACTCGCTATATGGTTTGTAGGGATTGAAACTGTGGCCATTCCTATCTTAGACACTTCTTAAACATAAACACACACACATACATACACCAAATCAAATCTCCATACCTCATTAAAATGCTTGTTCAAGGACTCCAGAAATCCTGTCAGCTCAGAAGGACCCTATATTGAAAAACATGCAGCAAAAGGTCATTTTAATTTAAATAAGGCTTACTTAATTTAAATAATGTCTACTTACCTGTATTCTAAAACACTACTTTTGTAAAGGGTTTTAGATTGTTATTTGATCATATACTAATTTTCTTTTTTCTTTTCTTTTTGTAAATGCATTATGTATGTATTTCTGGACACACAGGAGAAGCAGAGTCAGTTTCAAAATCCCTGGGCTTATAAAACCAGCAGCTTCTCTCAAAGTGAGTCAGCCAGGCAGAGAAAGCAAAGATGACATTTATATTGAATGAATGCATTCTGGAATGAATGGAGTCTGTGTTTTGCAGTATCTTGGAACTTCTTTCCACAACTGAAAGCACGGGTTTTAAAGTAGAAGCAGCTACTCATGCAAGTAAACAGATTTTAAATTAGAGTATAGAAAGTGAAATTGCCATAAATCTTTGGAAGACTAACTTTACATTTTCTATTTGTCATACCATGAAGAATTTCGGCAAAGGGGAATAAACTTCTTACTAAAAATTGGGTTTAGAATGGACCTAGATTAAAAAATACATATATTTGGGCAAAATAAAACATGCTTAGACATATTCTCCACTAAAGCAGGCCCTCCGTGAGATTTTTTAAGTATTGTAAATCAGGACACAACACAAAAAGTTGAGTAAATTATGATGAACTTTAGATTAAATAAATTTAAAAATTAGCATAGTATCTCTCTGAAAGTGGAAATTTGCACATTATGCAATAAGAACTACAGACGCTCTTGATCACTCTGAGAGACTACATTAATAAAATAAAAATACGCTGAGTTGCGTGACCTGGAATGACCTCCAAATGAGCTGCATTTAACAGAGATAGAGCACAGTGGCAACTCTTTTTCTAGAGGTCTTTATACTTACAGACTGTTACTGCAGTCTGCAGCTTTTGTATTAGTAGGAAAAGTGTAGCCTGCAAATATGGTCCCTACAGATTGCTGTATGATGCTGAATTCTCTTTGGCTTGGAATAGGGGTTGATCCTCAAGCAAACGGAGTTCATTTATTAGCCAGAGGTTCTGTGGTTCAAAGAGTCTGTAACCAAAGACACCCTCAGGCAATATCTTCCTTATGAGGTGTCATATTGGGAGGACAGAATCATACCACACCAACAGATAATGAGAAACCTCCAGTTTTTCAGGCAGCTATTCAAGTCACTGAATTCTTCCTTTTGAACAAACACCAAACTGATAGCTAAGTACAGTAGGAAATATCTTTCTGGAGAGGTTATCTTGGAATAAAGCATCAAGAGGAGTCTCCGAACACTTCTGGTTACTTAAAGTCTTTTTGATTTAAGGAATAATGCTGAAGTATCTGGCTGAACTTTATTTAGAAATACTATATTCTCTCTATGTAAATATTTCCTTTGTAATTTCAACTAGACATTTTCACATCAAGTAGTAAAAGTTTGGGTGGGAACACTGTTTCTTTTGAATAGTTACTCCTGAAGTGAAATATTGCACATGTAAATGTCAGTAATGGGTGAGATAAACTTTGTTATTTTATCACACATTTTCATTTTGCATGTCTCTGTTAAGGATGTTACATTTTATACACATACTTACTACAGAAATATTTTAGTATTATCCATCATGAAAGGAAAGAATCTTTTTACCCTTTCTGAATAATAATCTACGGGAAATTTTTTCCATGCTAACAGACTTGCAAGACAATTACAAAGATCAAAGAAGGAAAATAATGTCTCATCCATGATAGAAGTAGGTCAGCATGAAAATACAATTGTTTTCAACTGGGTTAGCCTTCGCAGCAGATTTTTTCAGAACTAGAACTACTTTCTAATTCAATGTGGTGGCACACCAAGACTCCAAAACATTCCTAAAATAATTCAGAAGCCTTCTAACCATTTTTTCATCTGAGGAAAATGCTGAAATACCATCTATTTATCTGGGTAAATGTAAGCTAAATAACCAATCACTCTATTTTTCAAAGGAGATAAAAGATTTACTACTTCGGAGATGCCACTGTATGAAACATCACACAACTCATGAAAATAGAAAATTAAGGGAACAATTTGTCTACAATAGTTTTGTCATAGACATCGTTATTCATATCTGAGAATACATATCTGAGTTTTGATATGTAAAGAGGATGGTGCTCGTGAGCTGAATGTGACAGACAATATTTGTTAGTTAAAAGTGATGCTTTTGCATCATGGTACCAGTTGTAAAGATTATAAAGACGTAGTGAAGGATTTGGGAAAGCAGTGTGATCCAGCTCTGAGAAAATAATATGTTTCATGAGTAAGAGAACTCTGAAAACGTCTAGAAAGAAATGATACTGTTATCGTGATGAAACTGAAACAACTGAATTCAGAAAGCCACTCAGAAAGCTATGGGGGCACAGGTAGGCAATTGTTTACAAACCACCACTTTTATGCAAGGAAGATTATGCCTTGTAAATATTATAATTAACACAGAAATTTAAATACATTATTGAGTGAACAATTAGTAGGAAGAAGACACATCACTGATCAAGAGGCATGTTCTTGTCTAAACACTAAAATATGGTAAGGATATGGATCCTCACAGCAATAACTCATGAAGATTGAAAAAGGCCTTTCACTGGTGCAACTATTCTGCAGAATTTCTCTTAGCAGAGGACTACAGTACCCAGCCTTGTCTGTTGACAGGAGGCATTGAGAGAGACAGTAGGTCATATCAAAACAGGTAGTTTTCTCTTTTCTAGCTCACTCTTTTGGGGAAAAAAAGAAGGCTCAGTTTTTCAACATGCAGAATTCCTACATACCTGATCAGGAGTCACAAGGTCTTCTTCCTAAATCCCAGTAGCAGCAGAGCCAGTAGATTACTCTGAAGAACTGCTATTAAAAGCTTCAGAATTGCCTCAATATTAAGCAATTGTTTGAAGAGGGTGCTGCTAATTCAGTGATTTTGTCTGCATGATGAAATGAGATAGCTACTCTGAAGATGTACATCCCGAGAGTAGTATTATTTGGCTCCTATGCAATCACATTTTGAAGTCCTCCGAGAAGGCATTTAAATGGCAAAAGGGTATGTTTTGCATGTTGACACTACAGCCTTCTCCTGCAAGATCCATCTATTCTGTAAGAGGACACAGAATGGCAAGTACACAATTTCCCCCCAGACACAGAGCATCTTTCCTCAAAATCCCAATGCTGTTCCTTATTAGAAAAGCAACTGCCTTAAGCTACAATACTTTAAAAAAAATGAGGAACAGGACCATGGTTTTGATTAATCAAAGTGAATGTTGCTTCCTGAGTGAAATATTCTTCACTTCGAGGAAGCTCACTAGTGAAAGGAGGCCAATCACCAACTCCCCATAGAGTTTGAAGGTACATAAACCTAGAAAGCTGGTAAAACCAAACAAAAGGAAATGAGCAGAAGCTATTAAAAATGATAGATAAGACTGTAAGATTGGGCAGAACATTTCTGCATCGTAAGAGAACAAAGCAGGTGTGTTGTGAGATATAAAAAGGAAATCCTAAACATCTCAATCAGTATCTTTGCAGAATTATGAAACATTAACCCCTTGCATTTTACTGTGATTACGCTGGTGAAAGACAGACTGTGATACTTCAACAGGAAAGGCCTGAAGACTTGGGAGTCAGGAGAAGAGGAGCCTGCAACTATACAGGCCTCTGTAGATGGCAGAGACTGACAACATCCATCTATGTTGTAAAAGTGCAAAGAAAATATCATGTTTTGGCCTCAGAAACACCAAGGCAAGGTGAAAGAGGACAGCTCTAAAACTGAGGGCCCCACATCAGAGCTGGATGAGGAATTTGCCTCCTCCTGCTAATAGTAGTGTAAACTGCACAAAGTATTAGAGCTACATTACACTCTCTTTTTGTTTTCCAACATGGGAAGGGACACAAAGCCATATTTTTTTTATTCATTTTATTTTGGGAGTGATTTGTCATTTTATATTTACACTGAAAAATGCGATAAATATAGCCATGATGTTTTGACTGTGATGCTCACTCAGCTATGATTTCTAAAGCTAATGGCAGAATTTTTCCTCTGATATCTGCATTAAAAAAAATGGCACTCCAGAACTGGGACTGAGCCATGCTGCTGCTGCATGCTTATTAGATGTCTCAACTTTAAAGCTGTTATAGTCTAGCAAGAATGCTGTAATGCTGAAAAAAATATGAATTTATCTTCCCTTCTCATTTGCCAGTCTGACATTCTTTTTACTAGTTTTTCACAAATAAAACTGCTGCAACAACACAACCCAGGAATGATCATATGCTGTATCTCAACCAACCCTGACCTTTCAGATAGTATTTGTACATCAAATAAATCATGTATGACAAAATGGAAAGCTGCCATGTCACAGTTTTGTAAAACTGACATAAGCTCAAAGAGCCCCAGAACTGTCTTGTAAATAAGGCAGGCAAGTGGGACTTGGAGCATCTGAGCTGCATTCTTGGCTATGCCACGGGCTTCTTATCACCAGAGGTAAATCATCTCTGTTTTCATCTTTCCATCTTCAAAAACGGGCAGAATCTTCCCTACTTTAATACACTGCATCTTTTCAGCATTCATTCAAGCATTTGGTTTCTGCATTGTTGAGCCCCTTTGTTAAGCCTATAAAAAAACTAGTGTTCAATCACAGAAAATACTTCTATTTTAGAGTGCTTTCTAAATTTTGATTTCTTTCTTCCCTTCCCACTATTTCTTTCTGCTAATATGCCTGCATAATAGACTCTCAGGCCTCTAAAGATGAAAAATAAGTAGTACTAGTGGTTTGCAAGAGTGGGAGCAATGAGATTAATGGGAGTTGAAAAATTATTGTCAAGGCAATTTCTGTCTTTTGAATGAGAATTTTGCACATCTGCCACTTTGGACATTTTTCAAACTTGCTCTTTTGCGTATACCAATCAAGAGCTCACTTGAGCAGGGTTTGCTTGTTTTTGGATTGTATATCAAGTTGTGTAATTGAGGGAACTCAAGCACGGAGACAGCATGGTTGTATGAATAAGGAAAAGAACTGAAAATGTGCCCTGATTATCTTCCAGAATTACAAACAGGTTTCAGATGCTATTTCTGTTAAACAGACAGGAATAGAAATACAGGTGCTTAAGAGGAAAGAGCTACAAACTGTGTAATTACTGTATTTTACAATATATTTTCTCTCCTAACTTCTGTATCTCTTCTATAACTTCTATATCCTAGTTTCTATATCTGCATTTCTGTGAAGGTGAGAATGGTGAAAAAGTCTATCCTTACAGTCTATGCAATAAAACATGTAGCAAGTAAATTGTATTGTTTCACCAAAAGACCATTTCTGAGAACACAGCACTGGGAGAAAAGCTGCATGGAATCTTTTGTTCATCTTCTTAAGATCCCTGCTATTCATTAAGATCTTTTTTTTTGATTACTGTAATGTAAAAATAAGCCATAAAATTTATCAGTGAAGACCTATGATATGGTGTAACTATTCCAAAAAAACAAATGGAGAAAAACATGAAGGCATGAGGACTGCCACAATAGGATACATTAAATAAATTGCAATTTGTTACAGATTATAAAGTCTTACATGCATAGAAACAACTGTTGCCAGCCACTCCTGTCCTACTGCGTAAGCAATATTTTTTTAAAAAGCAACATTAAGCCCTACAATACCAGAAATGCTACTGGCAGTCTTCACATATCATTGCTTTGCTTTTCGGTTTATTGCAATTAACTGATAACATTCATACATTTTCACAATATTGATAGAATGACAGTATTTCCTGAGGCAGAGGAAACAAGATCCCAAGGCAAACTACTGGCTACTTAAGATAACTGGCTGGTGCTGCTGACATACACAGTGAATTACAACAGTCCAGAAGTATTTGGAATTAAATGGAGAAATTCAAGCAGTTTGGAAACATGAACAAAGATGAAATACTATTTAGCTAATCTTCCAAGAAAGAACGATGGCTGATGACAAAGAGATAAAGATTGGGCCCTTGCAAAGAGAAGTTATGAACTGGTTAAACAGTTCTTCACATAGAATATCTGGTACCTCAGATCACTGAGGAATCAAACTTCCATGGAGGCAGAAAATATGAAAATTCCACAGCAAATGTGGAATAAATCTATTCTGGTTGCAGGCAATAAGCTGGAATGTGTTGGCAGAAAACAAAAGAGAATAACAGTTTTAAGAGGATGGATAATTTTGATCATGGTACACTAACCTGTGATTCAGGATACCCAAAGTTTATTTCCCTGCTGTGCTACAGATAGATAGCTTCCTGACCAACATAATACTTGGCCAATGCATATAGTTACCTTAAAAAACCTTAAAAAGCAGTGATGACAGTATTCTCCTGCACAGTAATACTGAGCAGAGTTCATACCCTGTCTCACCCAAAACAACACTGTTATGTTGGCAGAAGTCTGTAGCACAACTCCAGCTTGGCGCTCTCTATTTTTTAAACAATCTGGTGTTCCACCACAATAAACATGAATTATTGAGAAGTGGAATTCCTCCAGACATCACAATTCTGGTGGAGATACAGAAAACTGAGAGAGAGGAGATGAAATTAACCTTTTTCTTCTGTCCTCTAGTCTACCTAGAGGATAGGTACACTCTAGATAACTCATAGAAATACCCTGCTGCTGGCTAGTGTGAAAATAAACAAGTATTGTGTGCGAGTAAAAGCTAAAATAAAATACTCTGAGCCTTAAATAGATTTTGTTAGTTCTGTGCTGTTTTCTTCAGTGCTGCATTTCATTATCAATAATGCCCACAAATAACAACATTATGCATAAGGCCATGCCAGACACCATGCAGATTGAAGCTATTTCCTAAGCAAGCAAGCGATAACCTACAAGACCTGCTCATCTGAGCAGAGATCCTAAATGTAAACAGACAGGCACTGGTAATCATCCAGGAATTCTACAGTCCTCGGCCACAGCCCTAGGCCAGAGAAGGGTTTCATCCAAGTGATGATCTGTGATCTGGGCTAACAGCAATAAAAATACTAAATTCAGATCCCAGGCTCTTCCCATAAAATTATTTTTAAATTAAAAAAAAATACTTAGGACAAGAAATTCTACATATTATACTTATTTTAAAAATAGAAAAAGAAAAAAAAAGAAAAAAGCCATGCTTTGCTGGCAACCCCTTCTGTGTTGCTAAAACCTGTAGATATTTGCATTAGTGGCAGTTGCAGAAGAGAGCTGACAGTTCAGTTCTGCAGTAAGATCAAAATATAAGTGCTTGTAACCTCACATCAGCATCTTCAAATGTATTTCTTTTTGTTACATAAAAACATTTTTTGATTTTGAGGAAGAATCACACAGATGAGGCTAACAGCATGTGAAAGAGATTTAAGTGAAAGAGGTCTTAACCTAAGAGGTTAAAAGCAAAGCAGAATATGCTAGCAAGAAAATGTGTAAAATGTATTTGAAGACTACAGGAATTTTGATTTAAAAACTGGAACATTCAGCATGCTTCTAAGCAGTAAGGAATAATTTATATTTGGTTATATGTATATATGTATGTATATATGTATGTATTTTTGTTAATAATAATTAAGAGAAGCTTCAAGCCGTATTCCAGACTCTTTAAAGGGGAAAGAAATCAAAAAGCACTAGAGGGAGCTGCTGTTCTACTTAAACCACCTGGATTCCTGGGTTTCAGAAGCATGAATTGTTATGGACCCAAGAGTGACAAGTGTTAGCAGCACATCTCAGCTCTCCAGTATTGAAATAACAGAACACTCAAAAGCAGCATCAGGCAGCAAGGATCAAAACCATGAGCTCTGAAACAGAAGGGTATAACAGAACTTTTTTAAGCAAGTTGTACAGTGTATAATAAACATTAAAAAGCACTCAAAGGAGTTGATGACGATCCACGGAAAACTGATGGGAATATTTATATAATACATCAGTAAAAATCCTCACTGACTCCTGTCTTGTGTGGGCACAGAACTTGCTTCAGAGGAAAAAAATGATTCAACATAATTGACTCCTGGAAGAAGATGCACAGAGAGTACCACTTTAACTAAATTATTTCATGCAATAGATCTACACTTTTACACTGACATAGGTTCTTAACCAAAGATGTGCTGATAATGCTAAGGGAATAGAAATTCACTACAAACATGAATTTTACTGAAAAAAAATATAATCAGAAATTAAGTTAGAAAAGAAAAATGCTGAGCCACTAATATCAGGTTAGAAAAATCTGATTGGAGGCAGATGAGGATATAGACAAAATCTTAATTGTTGCTGACTTGCACCTCCGCCTCAAAAATGTAAATAATAACAATAATAATAATTTTCCAAAACTCACACCCCTGTCTAGAGTCCAGTTTGACTGTGTGCCCTTTTGGTTGTTCAGAAAGTGGTCTCATAAACTTTCCCTAACCTCTGCGGTTTTTTGGACTGACTTTTATATCAAATCCCAAGAGTCAAAACAACTAGCTTCACTAGCTCCTTCCTCAAGGAGGCAGACCTTTCCTTCTCAAGGTTTCTCCTATCATTGCTGAGCAGTGGGCTGCTTTCCTAGTATATAAATTAACTACATCTTTATTAATTTCAAACACTCAGTTTGCTATAGCTCAGTGTGCTATAGCTACCTTAACACTTAATGATTAACCCTCAGTCTTCTCAAAACCAAATTTCTTATTTTTCTGAAACAGTAATCAAATATCTTACTTCTTGCAGAGTCTATTTTTCACATGTTAAGTCAATCAGTTATGCATTTTGCAATCTATCTATGCCAATTATATGACAGCAACCATCCCACAGGTGTGATAATTTTTGTTGCATTTGGGAAAGTCAAGCCAAAATAAAAGCTGACTATACATCCATGAGCATGAGGGAGCTGGCAATACTTACTATTAGAAGAGAATGATAACTGGAATGGCAATATAGGAGAATTTAATATGGTTTGAGGCTTAAAAAAGACAGGAGGGATGACAAATCATGTTAAAGTCTTGTCAATATGTACAAGCTGTAGCACTTTTACTATGGGGATACTGCCAGTGCACGTAAATGTGTACTGCTGCTTACTGTATGTTTGGCATATGTGCTACCTCCTCAGTTTTGGAAGAGGACTACAAAATGTTGGTGTAGGCGTATGCAAAGTAAGTATTGTATCAGAATAGTTACACCAGAGAAAAATACCTCTCAACAAGATTTCAGCCATGACTGTAGAGGAATGATATGTAGCACTTCTATACTGTACCCATATGGAATTCATCATATGGATGCCATTATACTGACAAAGCTGAGCTCTGATTGTTGTAAAAGAATCTGAAATAGGTTTCAGTAATAAAAGCACAGTTTTGCTTCCACAGAGATTTCTGGCATGTCTGTGAAAGATCATGCACCTTCACACGCCTGCCTGCCAGCAAAGCCCTAATGGCAGGATTCTAGAGTGAGAAACAGCTTCAGAATGGTTCACATGGAATTAAGTTGGTTAGGGTCTAACCTTGACTTTGCTATAGCTCATCTTTTTTTTCTTTTAACAATCACCTTTAGTATTTGCACTAAGAAAGATTCTGCATTGCTCCTTCCCTTTGTTTGGATTTCTGCAGTCCACACTTCAGAGTGAGGATTCCCCAAGCTGTACAGAAGACTCAAATGCATAAGGCTTCAATATGGCTTATGTAGGAAAAGAGAGAGGGATTTTAAACTACTTTTTGCAGGAGAAATGGAAAAAAAATCAGCTTCCTTAAGGAATATATTTTTAAACATATTTCACAAGGATATAAGGAAGAAATACCATTTATAGAATTATAAAATTTGTGCTATTTTATTTTCAGATAATTATAAATGAGACCTATTTCCTTTTATTCTTTCTATTTTGTGCTGCAGTCCACTATTCTCTTCTCTAGAAACAAGAGAGTGAGGCTGAAGTAGATCAGCCAGGATATTACCCACATCCTATTAGCCTAAGCAGAAAAAGGAATCACAAAATCTGNTCAGGATATTACCCATATCCTATTAGCCTATTTCAGGTAAGCAGAAAAAGGAATCACAAAATCTGTTCTGGAACAACTGGAAAGAATGGGAAGCAGCAGAAGTTGACCTAAACCACAAGCAAATAGCTCTTTTGTGTTTCTACATGATAGCATTTTTAAAATATAATATATAGGGAATGGTACAATTATGATCAAATTTTCTTCTATCAAAGGCTGCATTCATTCAAGCCCTAAATTGCCCAGACCCATGCCTGACTTGAAGTTTGAAATCATGTATCCTTTAAAAGAAATCTCCAAATCCAAAAGTACTTAGATGTGAACTAAAACCTTTAGCGCTTCATTAAAAATCCTTTCATAGAGTTTTGTATTTCTAAATCTTCTAATTCTTCATAAACTTATTTGATCTACAGTGAGTGCTCATTCCAATGCTGGGTATAATCCTCCCTAGCATTCAGACAGTTGACACATGCTTCATATGGTCCTTCATCTTTCAAATTACCCCTCAGAGAGAGAAATTATCCCATCTTAAACAGAGCATCATGCAATTTGTAAACCGAATGAATGCACAGTATTGACATTGAGCATATACGGATAGTCTTTCTTTGAAATGCCAGACAATTTGTTTCTTCCACTGCAGTTTTCATCTTGCTCTTTCTGTCCTTTAATCCTGTATAGTCTCTTATGTATATCCTGTGTCCTGTCTCTTATTTGTGGTCCCAGTTCTTTTGCCTTTGCTGTAGCAGAAGGCTGGGAATGGCTGCTATGTGATACAGTGGAGTGAACACAGATCAATTGTTTGCAAGTGTAATTATCATTAGGTAACCTGATATAAGTGCTAATAAAATTCATCATCTTAGGTTCGAGCGAAAATTTCCCAGTCGCCTTGTTAGGTACTCACAGGAGGTCCTGGTGGTCCTGGTTTTCCAGGGGGTCCTGGTTTGCCTCGTCGACCCTGGAAACCAAGAGAAAAACAGATGTTTATAAAAATAAAAGCTAAAGACTGATTTGTAATAAGAACTTTGTTTAAAAGGAAGACTCATTGTTGTGTTCACAAGCAAAAGAAAAAAATCAACTACTTTCCAAAATGAATACTTTATACCAGTTACTGTAACAGTATTTTAATTCTACTACTTTTAGGACTGTTTTTAATAATTACAACAAGCAGTATATTCGCATCACTGTAACATTGATTTTCACGGTTTCAAGCCATGTCTCAAAGTGAATGCATATTGATAGGGCTGTAACATACAGAACATCTTGATGATATCTAATGAAATTACATCTGAATGTCCTTTATTCTAAATAATCTTCATTGCCAAAATGAGATATGAAGCACATTTTTAGAAACAATAGCTGAGAACAACTATTATATAGGCGCCATGGTAAAAAAAGAGCTATATCCATGAAGATTAAATTTTGCCCTTGCATATGATAAAGTTAAATTAATAAAACACATTACAGAAAAGCCTAGTGAAACTCAGTCTATAAGGTTAAAAAAACATATATGCTGGCTGCCAGCTCACATCCCTTTGTTTAGGCCTACCTCTGTATATTATTAAATAGCCATCACACACCAACCGCAGAAATACCGTAAGGAGCACAGAGGGGAAATCCAGCCTTGGTCTTTACAGGGGAGAAAATGTTGAGATTTTCTCATCTCTAGAAAACCATTCTTGCTCTGCTTTTCAGTGATCTTAAACTATACTCTATATAAACAACATGACAAAACTAAGGTTGGAAAACCCTTCTTGCTCATTCCCTGTAGCAACCTCTTGCCTATGTATCAGGAGCTTCCTGAGAAGCATTTCCACACAAAGGAAGAGCCCAGCTAGGTGTGCAGGGGCACACTGCCATCACTGGACTAGGACGTGCACTATGTACACCCCACCGCTGCTTTGGGAAGGTCCACAGTTGGACAGTATGTCTTAGGCCATGCAAGAAAAAAAAAATCAGCATATTTTGAGTGCCAAATTCCTGGGTCTTAACTGCTTGAGACACATGCTATGTGCTTAATCCTGTTGGTAGCTGCACATGCGGAGCTATAAGTGGGGCTGCACAGGGCAAGCATTCAGCGGCGACCCACGGGGCCCAGTGCCTACACGTGGGGAAGGCCCCGCTGGCCCTCAGCACAGGCCCTCGTGCTTGGCCATGGCCTGCGCTTCACGGCACGGATAGTGCTGTCCACGCTGCCTCTGATGAGCCCCAGCAGGAAAGCACTTGGGGCTGGGGACCACTGCTGGGGACCACCGCTGGGGAAGATCTTTGATGGGCTCCTCCATTCAGCTTGCTGCCTAACTGCCCTGGGAGAGGCACGAGGAAAGAGGGTCTGCTGTTGGCCAGCAGCGCTGCCAAAATAAACACTTGAGAAGCTTCAGGACACACCGCTTTGGGCCTTGGTTCTTCATGCCAAATTCCTACTTAGATTATAATTTCCCAAGTTGAGATGTGCCTCTTTGGACTGATCTCCAGTCCAGAAACCCAGGGGGAGATCAAAGCTTCCCAGATTGTTTGAAAAGCAGTAAACTTGCATTAGAAGCTATGAAGAACAGCCTGGTATTTAATGATCTAAGTAATAAATATAAATTGTTTCATACTTTTTAAATAGTGCCTGTGAGTTACCATGAGCTATATTGTTGACTTTTTGAAACACCTTCCTTTTCCTGTTTGGATTTATTTAAAGTATACTGAGGATGACACTTAAAATCACAACAGTCTAAACAAAGTATCAAGGAAGTGTCAAGGGAAAGACTGAGGGCTTTGACAGGCAGACACAACTGCGAACGAGGTGTTAATTACACAGGAAAACAAGGAATATGTTTGGAAGGCGATTTTTTTCCTTTACAAGATGAGCTATGATGTGATTTATGACATTTTGCAAAGTGAAAACTGAGCAGATGATGAACTTTCTGGAAATCGGAAGCAAAACAAAAATATTTTTGTGTAGTTATTTTTGCCCTGTCATTTGTTAATCACTAGAACACTTACCCAGCGAGGCATAAAATAAACACTTTCCCTACCTTTTATTCAATCAGTACATTATTAGACAGTAGAGTACATTCCACATGTACAAGAAAAGATGTAGAATAATCACACACAAATCTGTATATTTAGAGGAGAAAAAGTTAATGAAAATACCACCCTAAGGGAAAAGTTCTAAGAACTCATGTTGTATGTTTCTATAATATGTTTCTATAATATATTCTTCATTTTCTTTCTACATTTTTGGCAAATGTAAAAGTAGACAAACCATCTTCTTTACTGATTCATAACCATAAACATACTTTTACAAACATGAAAATTTTTCTTTGAGTTATTTTGCAATATGCATATAATGTGGGGGTATTAGCCCTTTTTCTCCATTAGCCCCAAAACTACTTGGTTTTAAGAAACAACTGTATTACGACCAATGCAGTGATCATTATGGACTTGAAAAAATAAGTAAATGTTTTTCTGAAATGAAGCATCAGCTTTTTCTAGAGGAACAAAACTCAGGGAAGGAAGGAAGCAAGGAAGGAAGCAAGCAAGGAAGGAAGGAAGCAAGGAAGGAAGCAAGCAAGGAAGGAAATCTCCCAAGCCCTTCCTGGTTCACAGAGTGGCTTTAGCTGGGAGCCACAGCTCCAGTCTCCTTTCCAGAGGCGGGTATTAGCTGCATTCCTCATGGCTCTGCTGGCCCAGGAGGCCAAAGCAGCCCTGCTCCCTTGCTCCTTTGCAAGCAGAAGTGCACAGATTACAATAAACAGAAAAATAAAGTGTTGACCACACCACATTTTGGGCGACACACTACCTAAAATCACAAATTTCAAGAGAATTCCATTACTTGTATTTATCTGAGTTCGCTGGGCAAATAAAACATCTCAAAAACATAAATATAAAAATAAATATTCTAGGTGCCACACACTTTTTTTTTTATCTAATTAAAAATGCAATATCACCTAATCGGACTTAAACTAAAAAAGTGGTACCAACAAGTTTTCTGAGACTATTTGGAACTATAGTAGCTAAAGAAAATAAAAATACAACAGCTGTGAACATTTCCTTTGTGTTGCATACATTTTTGTTGGACATCAATATGATAAGAAGTTATCTAAATATCATTAATATTTTATAGCAGTTCCATTTAGACATTAAATGCCTGTTTTCAACTAATGATAGGCTACATTCCTCTTTTTCTCGGGACAAACTTCAGTCCTCACACACACATAAATGATTCAAATAATAACTGCATCATGAGAGGCAAACAGGACAAAAGATAAAGACAAAAGATAAAGCGATTTAAGATAAAGGAACCAGCCACACCCAGCTGAGCGCCTAGCTGACGTATGCAGACAGCTGAACTTTGATTCCTCTCTTGCTCACTCCTTTTGCTAATCAAAAAGACTTGACAAGTTTTGCCTCAAACTAGATGGAAAGCTCTTCAGGAAAAGGCTCTGTGCATCCTACCATATGTTCGAACTCTGATTCTGCCTACAGCCTCTGAGCCCTACCACAGCCTTTAATAAATAGTGAAAGAAGTACTGTAACTTTCCACTATATCATACTGCAGCTATCTATTCACATATTGCTAAGGACAGAAAAGTAAGATTACTCTTAGCAGCTAGAACAAACTGCAGGTAATTTCGGGATTATTTTAGTAGAGTTATACACAGGAACTTTGACATATTTGTGAAAGAGAATTAACAATTTAAAGAACCCGCATGAGTATGAAGGAAAGCAGTTTCTGAAACACATTATCATATTTCAAAACAAGAATTAGTATACTAGAGAAAGTAGGAAGTTGGGTTTAAAGTCTTAAGTACTTCAGATACTAAACAAGATAAATGAGGCTAATTTCATCTTGTTTGCCAAGCTAAACTAGGATTCTCTCTAATAAACTTCAAAAACCTGATTGACAGAGTGACAAATACCCCCCAAAAGGGAACAAAGTGGGAAGGAAGTCATCCGGACTCGCCATCAGCCCGTTAGGCACCTAGAAGCACAAACATGCAAGCACCATTCTGAGTAATTGCAAGATTATTTCTCGACATGCTCAGAGCTGCCACTGCGCAGCCTGGCACTCCTCAGTGCCTGCGCTAATTCAGAAGACACAAATACACACCAGGGGCTTTCCTTTGCCTTAGCCTTCTGAGCTAACTAACCCAATGGACATTCTCCGAATACGTCTAACCTATATAAATAGAACTGATCTCTCTATATAACATAAAATACTTTCCTTCATTAACATTGGGAAAAAAGGAATGACATCAAGGTGCTTTTCTCAGTCTGTGACCTGTGTGACCAGTCCATGTAGCAGCTTAGCCCTGCTTAAAGGAAAGATGTTACTTAGTCTTCCCATTTTCCCTATCTGTACTCATGACTCTGTTCACTGCTTGTAAAGCTTGTAAAGCCTGGAGCTTGTAAAGCCTGTCAGAGAAAGTCAGTTCAAAAAGTAATTGGAAAAGGAAGATAAAAATCAATTATAAAAATCAGAGCAATCACCCATCTGACCCTATGCTCTTTTCTCTGACTGTAACAGAGACAGATAGAAAGAGCTGTAATTATGGGAGAGTGAACATCTATTTGACATTTAACCACCTGATTCTGCACTGCTGCTCTTAATAGGAGTTCTGGCACAGAAATCTCACAGTTCTCCTGTCACCTCAACTGAGAATTCAGCCTGTAGTTGACAAACCCCAATTCAGTAGCAGGACTTAATTGTACAACCCCTTCTGTCTTTTGAATCTTGGCCTTAAGGATATATCATGCTAATCAGAATACTACAAATTAACCTCAACATTCAATATTTAACATGAATAAACTTAAACTTGGGGAACGACTTACAATATATAATAATTCCCTTTTTTGTATTTATAAAATGCTAAAAAGATAATCTAGACAGACTATATATTGTTCCTTGTACATATTTAATAAAAATTTAAAAAGTTCTTAAAAGAGGGGTAGCATTGCCAGCAAGTAAATTTCTGCCACTTAAAATCTCTGATGCCTAAATTTGTAGGATTCCAACAAATTCAGTGAACATTTACAAAGATTTTCCAGTGTGTCATAGTTTTGTTTGTGCTCACTAGAAAGGCTTGTGATCTCACACAGTGAATCAAGCATTAACATAAAGAAAGTTCCTTAAGGTAATTTTACAAACTCACTCTAAACACAGTTTTGGTGAGATCAGTGCTGAAACACTAGACATGGCATCCCAAAGGACTGTCAGTTTTATAAGGCATTAAATTTATTACTAAGATAATGCTAACAATAGCCACCTCTTAAATGAAATATTTGATATTATAAACACAAAAACTGCAAATGAGGAAGTTGTTTCAAAAATATTTACTTCAAGACACCTGCAACTTTCTTTGGAACACACAGTCAGGAATAGGGCTACAGATTTGTAAATTTACAAAGACTTCCAGATTTGTAAATCTTTTGAATTGAATTCATTATTAGAACCAAGGAAGCCACCAAAGTGGAGAGTGAGTCAGTTAAATACATACGAAACATTTCCAGAAATCCTATTACCCATAAAAACAAAGTTGTTGATAGCTACATTGAGAAAAATCTAGAGCTAGTTAAATTAAAATAAAGAATGCAAAATGAACCACTTCTAGATTTCACAGTGAAGATATAAGGAAGTCAATTTGTAGCTTTGCATTAAAAGAATTTTTGGAACTAATTAAATTGCATATAAAAAGTAATAGCATTTCCATAAATCATTAATTTACCAAGCCTTTGGAATTTTACTTTGGAAATAAAACTTTCCCTTCACTGTATTTGACACAGTGAAGGCAGACCCTGGAAAACTCAACGCAGTCTCTATTTATAAACAGTGGAAACTTGAAGAAATTAATGTAAAAAAAATAAGGACAGAAGAAAAATGCCTTACATGGGAAACTGAAGTACCTCAGTTCGATTTCCTTGAAAATAAATGGAAAGGTGATTTGATTACCGAGGAAAAAAAAGACATTAAGTATGTCTTTAATGTTATTCAGACAGACATAACAAAAACCAGTTGCTGGAGGCTGAAGCTACATGCTCAAATAAAAAATAAAAAGCACATTTTGAAATATGGGAATGACTAAAATACACTGGAAAGAACAGAGGAGAAGCCTGGTGAAGTGTCTTGCTGATGCCTTTCAGGTGGAAACTACTTCAGTAGAAAATATGCTTAGCTAAACTATAATGCTGTAATTTCTGTGGCAGTGCCAGAGTACTCAGAATAATACAATGTCCTGCCAGGCAGGAAGCCAGAAGAGATAACACAGTGGTCTGTGGTGTTTAAATTCCATGCAATGCTAGATCAGCACCCAAACTTCTTTTTTGGATAGTAATATTGGACCATGGACTTTTCTAGGTAACATCTCATTACCTTCTGAAGCTCCTCGTGAACACTGGTATAATAGTACCAAGTTATTGTAGCAATAATATGCTGCTCTGTGTGCCTGAAGCCAACAGGAGAAACACTGTAAAACTACACAATATCCACAGAATAGCCTAGTGCCTCTTGTCCAGGAATGGGCAAGATGGAATGAGTAGTCATCTCTATCGGCCCATTTATCCCAGTGACTCCAGAATTAATTATCTCCCAGAATTAAAAACAGAGAATATTGCTTAGCAAGGCCTTATGTCTCAAACAGGCATAATAATCCATTTCACTAAAGATGACAAAACCAAAAATTTGTACAAATTCACTAGTGGTAGAGCATGGAGGAACACTGGTCTTTCTATTAAGTATAGGGAAGTTTTGAGGCCGGCTGGAGATGAGATAAATAAACCCAATCAATACATTGGCAAAATACTGGACTATTAACATATTTATTTTTATTCAAAAAATATTTTTTGTAGGTTATACTACTGCAACAACATGAAAGAAGTGATATGCATATGAATTCCACTTTTTCTTCTCCATAATTGCACCACTTCAAATTTTTACTGGGTTTGGGATTTTCTTGTAAGTGAAGACAACAAAATAGAGCATGTATTTTAATATACGATCCTGTAACACTGCACAGATCCAGTCTAAAAGCTTTCAGGGTTTCATCTCTCTTGTTCTGAATGATCTCTCTACACTGCATTTCTGTAAACATATCACGTTAGTGTACACTTTTTTATGCAAGTCTTTCATCCTTTGGGAGATCTGTAAAGCATCCAGTAGGAGCAACTTAGACGTAAGACATTTCACGCACTTTTATCAAAAAAAAATGTTGTAAGGTTATCTGCATGTCATTGTTTAAAAGCAGAAGAACCTAAACTGGTCAGTGACTGAGGAGCAAGATCCTATACCAGCATGAGGTATCAGATCCTCAGAACACAGAAAGTAACACAATTATGATTTTAATATTCATATATTGACTCAAATGATGTGACAGAGTTGCATCTATAACTTATCAATTAGACAAAAGTTATTAACATTAGATTTGAAATAATGTAATGATATCTGTTTTGCTCTTGGAATAAAAGCATATAATCATCATTTTATTCAGTGAGATTGTAAATCTGCACTTGTTAATAAATTTCATATATGTGTCAATAAATTTTTCAAGCTTGACATAAATTTGAACTCAGAATCTACAAAGCATTATTCTTTATCCTTATTGTTATGTAAGTTTTGATACAGAATTTTTCCTGTGAGGTGAAAGAAATACTCCTATCCAGGCTTACTGCTCTTAATGGTAGAGATATTTGATCTAGGTTCCAGCTATAGTCAACAGACTTTAAGACTAGTTTCCACCTTCAGTATCTGTTGATAGTTCTAACAATAGCATCTTGGATGGTATTAAGCAAAACCTCATTTCAAAATAATATGAAAATGAAAAGAAAATGCATGCCTCAGGTCAAGTTGAATTAGAGAGTAACACACTAAAGCATGGTGTTTCTTCTTCCCTTTATATCTCATTTTATGGTCTCATCTAATGCACTAGCTCTCACATGAGTCTTCCACATGTTTCTTCAAGTTTGACATACCACCATTAACACAGTAAATTTTCCACATTTTCTTAGATCTTATTTTTATGCATATGTTCAGAGGCTTCTAATTTACATGTTTAATATTTCCTGTCTGCATGCCTTATTAATCTTCAAAATCCAATCTTCCAAAGTGCTTAAGAACACTTAAAAATGTTACTGAAGTAAGTGGAAATTAGAACTCTAAATATGTCAAGTACTATGCAAATGAAAAGTATACAAAAATTAAGGTTCTCTAAGGTAGCCAAATGGAATATATATGTTCCTTTTTAAATATGCTATAATTCCAATCTGTAATAGCAAATTTAGATCTGGATATCATGCTGGATAAAAATCATCAGTTAGTTATACACTCAATAAGGTACCTTAATGCTCAAAAGAAAGCCCATGAGAAAACTTGTAATTTCATATAATATGTAAGATTTGGATGATCTGCTACAAGTGTAAGAGGGGAACATGACTTTTATAATTAAGTAAAAAGGAATATTAAATAGACATTAGATGTGTCCTGTCCTGTTTGTCATTAAACAGAGCAGAGATCTTGTTAAAATCAGTATGTTATTGTATAATTAAATGTATTTGAAATGTAAATCCCCATGGGAGCTGAATAAAGACTGCAAACTAAATAAAAACTGCAAACTAAATAAAAACTTGGGCGGTGGTGATGGTTAGTAGATTATTTAAAAAGAACACGAGTATTGTTGTGACCATTTCACTGATAAAAGATAAAGACAGATGCTGAGATTCTGAAGTCTGCTGTTCCCATTGTTTGGCTCAAGGCAATTGTGTGCAATGCTGAGATTATAAAACAATCATCAGCTCTCCTGTTTATACATATATACAACAGTTTGATTTTAAGTATGAACAGGAAATTGCCATTAAAAATTTACCAACTCCATAATTTGCATTGTAAAATGGAAAAAAAAAAGCATTTCCATAATCATTTTTCCACCTTTATATATATTATTACACGTTAACTCAGAATCTGTGCTTCAGAATATTATGAAATTTGAAGAACTATCTGTCTCTAAAGCACGCTCATATTTAGAATTGTTCCCAAAGGAGAAACACAAAACTCTGTATTTTTGCAGAATCAATACTCCACAGAAAAACTTGCTAAAGCTAGATATCTGCAGCCTTTTCATACCTGATATCTCTTAGAAGCATAGCAGTAATAATAACTATAAAGCCCTAACAGCAAATCCATAATCCCGTGTTTATCTCTACACAATGCCTGTTACACCTTTACTATGCTGTTGTCGTTTTAATGGATTCCCTATCATTACTTTGAAATTCAAAAAACCTCAGCTTTCAAACATCAATGTTTAACTTAAATGAAATTTAGTATTATTTTTATAACTTCAGCTTCAATGTATAACTTCAACAAGCTACTGTTTAAAGAAATGCTAACATAGCTTCTAGGTCTAAAGGCCATTAGTCATTTTGTCTTATGTCAATATTATTACTATTATTAGAATGACTAAATTGTCCTCTAATAATTCCACTAACCATAAGTCACTTGCTGAGGTCTTGTAACAATAAATATCATTATATCATAATCTTTTCCACAGAACTACCGAATTCAGTAAGTCAGGGAAAGTAAAGGTGTAAGAAACAAAGAGAAACCAGTCAATTACTTTATTATATCTAAAACTTGAGAAACCAAAGTTTATTTCAACCCTTGAACATAATTCTCAACTGTTTCCTCTCCTATCATTTTTCTTCTCTTTGTACATGTATATTAGGCCTTGATAATCATGTTGTAGTAACTATAACAAAAAATGGGTTATTAGTTCTGGTTTCTGTTAATATTTCAGTAAAGATCCCTAAGTCAGATTTTCATACATCCTGGCTATAGTGAGTTGTGGTCTATTCCTGCAATAAATCTAAAGGTTTGGAGTAATTTTATTATTATTTCATTTAAAATTAAAACAGAAACGTGTTGGGCAAATGGCAAGACCTGCATCTGTGCTGTCAGTCATTAAAACATTTTGGATGATTTAAATCGTTAAATCTCCTTCAACTGAGAAGAAACCTCAAATGTCAGAGCTCAGTTTGTTGTCAGCATGTTTCATACTCAGCTGCTACCTTTCAATTTTTTATTAGTGCTTAGCAAGAAGTAACACATCGAGGACAGTTAGCACACCCGCCAGTTGTTCAGAGTTTACTCACCCTTTGACCTTCTTTGCCAGGTGGACCTTGGGGACCCTCCAATCCTGGCAAACCCTGAAAATACAAACATTAAACAAATATAGCATTCAATGCTATTTTCACCCTGCATTATTCTTTTCAAGTGAGACTATGCCAAAGAGCCAGATGTCAGGACAAAGCATTTATTTCTAATAACAAAAATAGGTTAGCCATAATAATCTCTTACGGGGTGATGTTACATTCAAGACTGGAAAAAATGCAAACAGTAATTATTAATCACATTCCTCCATCTACAGGCTGAACCACTAGGAAAAGAAGACATAAATCAGCACTAAAGTAAATTATAAATATAATAAGCTACAGTTTTATATGAACAGTTGCTTATCTTCTTGTTAGGATGTCATAAGAAAACAGAGAAGCTATATTAAATGAATGACAACTTACACTAAAACTCAAATTTAGATTTAGGCAGTGGAGCGAAAGGGGGATGAAGGGGACATGCTCACACGGCCTAAATATAGCAGGCGGCCTTACGCTTGCTCTGCTCTCAGAACCAGGTCTCTGCATTCTCCCCAGAGAGCCCCCTCTTTGCTCTCTCCCACGAGCAGGCACAGGAGCTCTGGGTATCTCAATACGCACTCTGCTTCTCATGTCAATGCAGGATCTATCCTTCCAGTCACAGAATTAGAGACTTTCCTGAGGCTTCAAGGTTTTAATTTTATGTCTGATTAACATACAATATAATCATAAAGCCATCAAGTAACAGCTTTGTGCTTAGAACAATGCCCCCCTTGCTTTATCAGTCATCCTGGAATACAAATACTTCTTAAAATGACTTTGGGGAAGCTATCCAATTTCCATCTCTGTCATAAAAGGTATAAAATGAGCTTTGATATAATCAGTAAAGAATACAGATATGCTCTACTTTGTATAATAAGAAGAAGAATAAAAAAAACCCTGCACTGTAATATTGCATACACTTTCACGGTATGCAAAATTAACTAGTTTTTAGTTTGTTTAACAACAGCTACTACTTCAGCTCTACTTATACATCTGGTGAAATTATGAGCTCCTTATTTAGAATCAGTTATGCATCTTTACTCTGTTTCCTCAAATATAGATAAACCGAGGCTCAATAGAACCACGTTTTAACAAAAATGTTCAGATTTCCAGAAATGAACTTAAAAAACCTTTATCTGGGGAATTAGAGATCATAAACTTGAAAAAACTAATCTGACTGTGTCAAGATCACGTCCTTCAAGTGTCATTATCACTTCATAAAAATGAACTCTGCCTTCAATTTTAAAGTTAAGAGTTTTTCTTAGGATTTCTCCACCTTCAACTATTGAAATCAGAAGAATATGTCAGACATTATTTCATTATAGGGTATATTTCTTTGTTCAATTCAATATATAATGTTAATGAAGTAAGATGCAGGATCTATTACAAAACTGCTGCATACTTTTTATTTCCTTCATTTCCCCAAAGTTTATGGAACTAAAATATGTATGACAATGAAAAATACGATGTGTCCAATAAATCATAATATATTAAGGTAGAGTTATGTAGCTTATACATTGATTATATAGTAATATGTGAATATGAGCTCTGAAAATCTCATTTTCTTTCTCTCTAAGCTAGTTTGAAAATTTGTTAAGAATTCTCACTATTACCAGTATTCTATTTTTCTAAAAAATTCTGGGAATTCAGGAAAAAGTGGGGTTTTGTTAATATTTCAATTTTAGTGACAATTTGATGTAGGCAAATGAGATGAAACTCTGCAACGTCTGTTTTATGAAGGTGGAAATACTTAGCCTCACATATCTGTACAATGAGGTTCCAAGGGGATAAGAATTCTACAACAATGTATCTGCACAATAATGATAATTAATAGCCATATTTTTTAATTCTGGACTTTTATTCTTTTTATTCTCTTTCTACAATATTATTGTCAAGAAAAAGGAACCAGATAAGAAGGTTTATCTTCAAGGAAAGGGAGGAGAGCTGCTTACAATTGGTAACTAGGCAGGGAGGACTACACTGTTCAAGAAGCCATATCCTGACATTGAAACTGAGGTAAAAGTTCACACTAATTTCAGAGAGATCTTTGGTTTAAAAAGTGATAGGACAACATGAACCATGTTAACTAAAATGTCTGTAAAACTGTAATAAATTAGCAATGGTAATGAACTAGCAACACTACCACGATCTCTGTAAATAGCTATGTAAAACATTGACAATTTCCTCTAAAACTTAACAAAGAACTAAAAAGTCCATAATGAAAAAGGAGTATGTACAGGCAGCCCAAAGGCAACTAAAAGTATCTACTTCATCTTTTCCTTACTTAACCTCTGGAGCTCTACCTCTGGAGCTTGGAGATCAGATTCTTTATTTAGCTAATCTGTAGAAGTAATGAGTGGGGGACAAAACTTCTTAAAAGAACTTCCTTTGGTATCTTTCTTTGGTCAGCTAAGTCTCTTGGATTTATGTGTCTGAAGCTTGATGAATATGAAATGGAAATATGTTTCAAACTTGATAAACAGCCAAACGTGGGGTCGTACAATCTTGAAAATGATGCTGACAGTGGAAACTTGTGAATTCCATAATGAAGAGGTAAACTGTAACGGGAAGTTTGGGTAAAGGAAAATATCCTGGTTATGAAGTCAGATAAAGAAAAAACAAGTATGCTCATGGATATTTAAATAAAGTTGTGATGAATACTTGGACTAAGGGTTAGTCTAAGGAACAGGGAAAAAGTGGTGGATTTAAAAAATGCTACAGTCAAATAAGTGAGGTTTTAAATTAATTTGCATCTCTCATTGTAAATATTTGTAGCAAACAAACTGTTTATTATGTAGTTATGACATCACAAAAATATCAGGACTATGAAGAAATAACTAGATATATGCTTTTTGAGCATCTTAGTTATCTTGATCCTTGAAAATTAGAAGAAAATACTAAAATTAGAAGACAATGTGCTCTAGGTTGACATTTTTGGCAAGTAACTGAAGGTACAACCTTATGAGAGTTACTAAACTTGAGATGGAAGAAGTGAACTATGTTTGGAAGGTAGATGATACAGAAATATCACCTAGAGCCCAGTCAGTTAAACTGTTTTAAGTTTCATAAGGTATCAATTTAAAGACTACTAGCTGGCATGTCTGTACGAGAAGCTATGTACTACAGGAGAAGGGCTAAAATCTTGTCGTATGATCATACAAATATAAAAAGAAAAAAAAGAAAAACAAAAAGACCTTTAACTACCTGCTATATGAAGACAAATGTCCACAGAGGCACCTTAGACAGTTGGTTCATAATTTAACAGTTCAAAATTACTGCCTAAGAACACACTCTGAACAAAAGTGAAGCATTTATCATGACTTCTTGGTCAATTAAAAAAAACAAAACAGCTGAAGTGGAAGAGTGAAGTTACTTCAAGTTGTTATTCATATTACTTCCTCTGGAAGCTTACAGCTGAAGCCAAAAGCATATTCAACAAGTACTACACAAGTGAGTGTATTTTTAGTATTCTGAAAGTTACTTCAAAACGCACCTAATAGTTTTTGAAGCAGACAGCTAGACAGCTGCTTCATGCACTGTTGGGTAGTGTTGTTGAAATAGATTCCAAACACTAGAGCCTCTCTTTCCCAATACAAAATAGATAAAAATGCAAATGCTAACAAAGGCCTCCTTACAGCACAAAATGCATTTTATCATAGACCTTTACAGATTATTTTTACATCTCCTATACATAAAATTGATTTCATCCATTTTTTTTCCTCACTGCAAATTCAGGCTTACACATGATTCAGATTTTTATGGAATAAATGCGACTACACAGGGAGAAAGTGCATGAAGTTCAGTGAGGCAATTCAAGCAAAGACAAAGGCTAAATTAGCTATGCAGAAACATCTCTTGCAGCAGGATAAAAACAGGTCATTTTCTGTCATCTGACTATGTGAGTTTTATAACTCGCTACTTTAAAAATATTCAGCTGTCATAGACACTATTTGTCAAAGCACTTTTGAAATTTTATGTTTATAAACAGAAAGGTGTATATCTCTACTGAAACATGCAGGAAGAATTATCTTTTGTAAGTGGATTGCTGGGTTATTCCCACAGCCGAGGCTTGACCTAGTTCTTCAACGCACAGATCGGACTAGTATAAAGAAAAGTTCTGGCACACTTCAGATGAACCAGCTATATAGTGATCTCTCTGAAAAGTACACAGCAGTATATGCTCTCATAAACCAACCGTCAGGTAAAAAGTGGCCACTGATTTAAAGGAGAATCCAAAAGTAACATCATGTGGGAACACAGTAAACAGCTGCAGCCGCAAAGAATCCCAGAGCATTCCCCAGCTGCCGAGTACTGCATGAAGCATGGACAGGGCGGCTGGTGCTGCACTCAATGTAAGGAGGCCTCGGTGATGCAGCAAAACACACAAAATGCATCAGAATGCAGTTGAGTTATGATTTAAATTCATCCTATTCTCTGTGCCTGTGTTCCCAGGAAGTAAATTTTACTGTTCAGGTCATGATTTTCTTCATCATCCTTCTAGCCTATGTTGAGGGTATTTCTCTCCCTGGCCTGTTTCCACCAGGGAAATCTGTGTCTTCCATTCTTTTAAGATTAGGGATTACACCCAGCAAGCAAAGAAGTCAAAATATACCTTTCCCAAAGCAAGGGTCACTACAGCGTTGCCTTGCCACATGGGACGTCTCCAAGTCACTCTCTTTCCTGTGACTACCGCATTGCCCTCCTTTAAGTAGCCCAAATGGATGGGAAAGACATATCTTAAATATGGCTATGATGTTTTCCTCTCCTTGATCGTAAGATTGCCCATCACTATGCACCCAGAAACCCACAGGCCTGTAGACTCACTTTGCGCCTACAGAATTTTACTAAACTGGAAAAAAATGTCACAGAGAATTCACAAACAAATGGCCCATTTTGTTACTGCATTACCATTTAGGTGAGACAAATTTGGCAATTACTTCTTTCACAATCTTTTGACAATTACTTATACACATCTTCAACATTTCCTAATGTGATCTGGTCCCACTCACACCCCCACTGAAGTAAATGGGGTTGGCACATTGAAAAGTTTGGGGATCTCATGTCTGAGGGGATTGTTGCTCCTGGAACAGACTGTTTAGCTCTTGAGTTTGAAGTGGAATAGACTTCATCTGCTTTCAGAACTGATGCCAACCCATTTGCTTCAGTGGAAAACAAAAGACAGCATTTAGCAATAAATATTTCAGATTGTATGAAAACATAATCAGCAACATTTTTGTGTTAATTTATTACTAAAGTAAATAGAAGATAGGTTTGATCACATCTACATAACTTGAAATCTGTTCACACTTTATGAACCAAATACCTTTATTAGATATGGGTTTATTTTCTAAGTGAAAAAAAAGCATCATTTAAATTCCATTGAATTCTTCCACTCTTTACACGATGTCTACTTTTAGTAAAAAAAGTATAGAGAACTTCTTAAATCATTCTTCTAAAGAAGGACATGTAAATCATCTTCATGCCAATTTTGTAGACTGCAAATTATTGAAAAACATAAATCTCCTGTGAGGCCAATATAAGAATCTTATCTGCATAAAGAAGATTTAAAAAGGACTGAAAGTTCTGGAACATCTTCTATTTCACTTAATAGAGCTACCGTGATAGGATCTGCTTCCGTATTTAGAAAGCATAAAAAAAAAATCTGACGGTTAAAGATCATGAGAGCTAAAGAACAGAATTGTTCAATATTTTCATGAAATTAATACACTTGCCATTAAAAGGTTCAAATAGTTAAAATTCATATTTTTCTTTAGAGGGATATATATGAAGATATACAAGGTTTAGAATGAAAATATAAAATATTTTTCTGTCTATACTTTCTTGAGTTAACTAGCATGCCTCTCTCCTTACTTTACCTCATTATGCAAAAGGAATGAGAGGATCATATTAGCTGGGACACTTTTCAGCAGGGCTACCCTTTCTAAGTAACGGAAGCTATCCACAAGACAGGTCTTAGTTTTCAGTGTTAATAGGAAAGAAGTCATTTGCCTGAGCTGAGGTATGCATTCAGTGCTTGATATTTCAGGGAGAATATCTGAAATACCCTTACCCATTACAACAGAAGAAAACACATGGACAGCATATGTTATCTCTTCCGAGCTCTGCCTAAATGCCAAATAACGACACTTCAATTAGAAGTATTACATAACATGAATTTGTGAAAGTATTTTCTGAGCGATATTGCTGGGAATGAGTTAGGATTTCAGCTCTCCACAAGCCTGTACAGCCAATACCCCAGGAGAGCTGCTGCTGCTGTTTACTGGGCATCGGCCAAAAGTGACCACCAGGCTTGCCGAGACCTGAGCGTGCAGCTTCCTCCCGCAGCCGGCACCGCGCTGTGTTTGTGCACGAGCTTCCTCTGGCTCGGCTGAACCCGACCTGGGAGCCAACATTTCAGTTATCTGTTTAGTAAGCAAGTCTTGAGTATGTCTGCCTGTGACTGCCTTAAGCCTTGGCCGCTGCGTAAACACTTGGTGCCATCTGCACGAGTATTTTGTAACTCCCGAAAGGGATAGGTTCACAGGAACGTACAGACGGACACTCGTTTTCCTCAGGAACTAAAGGCAGCGTATCGAGTGTCAAGAGAAATACTTTTCATATATTTTACAAGAGAGATTGCAGCACTACCTTCCCTCACCTGTCACTCTTTGGACACGATATGCACTGGCTTAAGCTGTGGATGCCAGAGTGAGCGAGCGAGCAGCTCAGACAACTGGGGCACTTACTTCAGAAAACAGTCGCTGGCTTAGTGCACTAAACCCCACATTTTGACAAAACTGCACAACGGAACAGTGCAATCCCCACTGTTTATTCTCTGAAGGGCCCTTCATATCAGGAACAATTTAACAGGAAACTTAAACACTGAGAGACTTAAAAATAACACATTCCTGCACAAATTGGATATAGTTACATGATTAGGATGACAAGTTCAAAATATATTCCTAATGTGCAAGACAGCACATTTGAAAAATATTAAAAAGAGAAATCTGGTTCCTACAGAGTAATCCAGAAGATTAAAATACCAAAAAAATGAAAGGCACCATAAATGAAGGATGAGACTTTGGACTCCCACAAGTGAGGACAGAAAATACAAACACATATCTTGAACCATGAGGTGCAAATGACTCCATGGAAACATTTAAAAACTTCAAAATCATTATGAAAAGTGCTCAAATATGTACATACATGTCAAAGCCAGTGATTAGGGAGAATGAAATGTATTTGCATGAATAATGCATGAGCTAAATGAATACACTTTAAACTCTGTGATTTCTAACTTTAACAGGATTCTACACAGACCCTGTATTTTTTCATATATTTCTTTTTGCAATCTAGTTTATTTTGCATTACAATGCTGTTCCTTTTTTCCCTCTGATTTCATCACTTACTGTTTTATTAACAAAACTTTCCAAATCTAGCTTAAAGAAACACATGGGTTGCAAATTCTAATTCCAATGCTGTTAACTTCTCAAGTATATGGTCAGGTATGTATTTAACAATTTCTTTCTCACTCCTTCGTTATTGCTTCAAGCAAAAAGGTTTTTTTAGAGGTGCTTGCTTAAGGATTCTGGTAGAGATGTTCTCTTAAATTGTATCAAACTGGACAAGGTTATTCAGAGCACTTAGGTTTTGACAGATCAAAACATTTCTGAGCTATGAAATTTGCATTTCAAACAGATTAAATCATTTCTGTATATCCAAAAGCAGTAGCATTATTTCCCCTTTTATATAGTTTGGCAGGTGCTCATTCACAGTATTTTACAGCTGCAGGGAATTCATGAGTTCTGCCATACATATAACTTCTGAGTACCCCTTACCCACTGAAGAAACTATACTGGCTGTATCTGTCAGTTGAGCACTTTCTAAAACACAGGTAGGTTTCTCCTTCAAGCTACCTTCACGCTCTTCTGATTTTAATTCTGTTACAAGTTGGAGTCCAGAGAGCACTGCTATATTTATGAGCACCACAGGATTCACTCTCAGCAGTTCCTGAGCTCTTTTAGATACGTGAGTCACTGACACCCTTTAGATTTTCACAGGTACCATTAGCAAGGACAAGTGGAGAAGAAGAGTTTTTTTTTACTGCTGTTTACTGCTAGATGCTACTGTAGATGACCTGTAGAGAACTCTCAGTGGGCTCAGGGACCACCACCAGGTCTCAGGGGCTTCCTGCAGAGGCTTTGTCATGTTCAGCGCCCTGGCGAGGAGGACAACCCTACAGGATGGATGGTGCCTGGGGACAACTCCCCGGCTTCAGCTCTCACTGCCTCCCCACATCCCACATGTGGACCAGTGCACCGATGTGGGAATGTCTGTTTCCAAAATACTAGTAGGAGACCAGGAGCCTTGGCCTAATAAGCAACTTTCTTCATCTGACTAAGCCTACACCTTGCCAGTACTAGATTATATTTGCAAGAGCAAAAATGCTGGACTTTCCCCAGTTTATTTCGCTGGTGTATGGTTTCTATAGAAATATGAGTAGAAGAGCAGCATAGGGCAGCATTGTTTCGCAACGGCATCGTTTTCCTGCTGTCTCATGACAGGAAGGTAGTGACCAGTTTTCCTATATAGCCACAAGCAAGTCCCTTTAAATATTCCCTCCCTTCCTCCCCAGACCTGGAGAGCAGTATCAAGTTATTTTGGAGTTAGCTCTAACATGCGTCATTTGTGTGTCAGTGCGTCATTATTTTTGCTTCTCTCCCTTCCCAACATAATAATTTGTTTTGCATTTCTATAAAAAGAAAATAAAAATAATTTTCTCACTAGGACAAATTAAAAATGATTCCAAATATAGGATAAATTTATGACATTATGCATGAGCCCCAAATAAATGAAAGATTTTAAAACTCAGCTCATAACTGAAACACTGATGTCACTTTTTGGCTGTAACAACATGAGTAGTCCTGACATAATTAGTTCTCATTCAGTGACATATTAGTCATGATATTATCTGACCTATTATTTATTTATGGCAAGATAAGATATCCACCCTTTACACTTATGTATCATAAAAGTCATGATGACACAGAAGTCACACAAATAAGTAAACTATGAAGATCAGATTTTCCCCTAACCACTATCATTCATGTAATTCATATTCTTTTAATTCTAGCCAACAGAAATACATGACTATTTACAGTGGCAGAGAGAAACAGAGATGTCCTGCTGGGTCTTGTATTCCCACTGCATTGTAATCTGTCTTCAAATTTCTAAACTAATTCACCCTCCTGCTTGTCTCTTCCCTCAGTTAACAGCCACATGTTTCAGTACTTTGGGTACTTATTAAAAGAAGACTCACATCTTTTTTTGCAAAATTTAAATGCTTCCTTTTAAAAACTGTGAATACAACCATTAGTGGCTGTACCAATGCACTGCCATCTTGCTGTGCCTGAATCAATTGATCTGAAACATTTGCATATTGTTTTATAATCAAAGAAATTTAAATATTTCACAGTCCCTTTTATTAATGTGTATCATCCAAGCTAAAGAAAGAGTATATTCAGTCAATTCAATTCAGCAGCTTTTGATTTTCAGTGTTGGAGTTGCCAGCCTTTGAATATGAGTTTTAGAAAAGCCAAGTGCCCACAATAGCCCTGAAAACAATGCAACAATACACAATCAGATCCTCTAGAAACAGACCTAACATATCCAGGTGCTGCTCTGAGAATAGACCTAGTCATTATTCTGCCATTTACACAAGAAATATTTAAAAGGATAGTATTGTGATCTGTAACACACAGAAGATAGATATTCTCCACTCTTTTTCTTGTGTCTTATCCTCGAAACTATCATACTTCTATCTCAGTGATCCCTTCAAGGCGTGTAAGAATCTATTTGAAACATGATCTACTTTCAGCAATCTATTACAGCAACATTCCTAGAATCAAGGGCTGTTTAATTAATATTCTTTACCATTAATGGTTCCAACATGTCTTTTTACTGAACGTAAGTAGAGAATAATTAATAAATAATTAATAAATTGAGTTAGTCCATAAGTGGTGACTCTTGGGGAGGAGCTGGTCATGCTGTGGAGGTACAGCTTGGGAATGCAGGAGTTATGATTCATTTCTTTCATGGTGTTTTGCATCATTCTCAATTGCTTTCACCCAAATGAATTGACCTTACTGGGTGGCCTTTTCATTTTATTTTGTGGATGAAATTACTTGGATTCAGACAGGTCTTACCACTTTCATAAAACAAATCTTACCCTAGAGAGTTCTGGGGAGCATTTGTCTTAGTCATGGTACATGCGTGGGGCAGTTCAGATTATTGCAAGTAAATAAAATCCCCTTTCTATCATCTATATAGCAGTATCTGTCTACAACAAATGCACAGGGCAAGAAATTATCCAGATTTTCTTTCCAGTGCACACGTATCAAATCCTCATAAAGAAAATATGTTTGATCCATGCTCAGTAAATCTGTTTTTGATACTTGGGAGACAATCATGTATGACCTCAGCTATTCTTTTTTTCAGGTAAGATACAAGAAAGAGAACAACATACTAAGTGAATATATATCAGAACTTGCAATAATTCCCAAGTCTTACACACAGAGACTGCAAAATGCTTTCTGGTCATCAACTTTTTTTTCTTTGTTTTTTTTTTTTTATGAAGATAAAAGATAGGTACATGTCTTTTCTTTTCTTTTCTTTTCTTTTCTTTTCTTTTCTTTTTTTTTCTTTTCTTTTCTTTTCTTTTCTTTTCTTTTCTTTTTTTTTTTTTTCTTTTCTTTTCTTTTCTTTTCTTTTTTTTTTTTTTTTTTTTTTTTTTATGAAGATAAAAGATAGGTACATGTCTTTTCTTTTCTTTTCTTTTCTTTTCTTTTCTTTTCTTTTCTTTTCTTTTCTTTTCTTTTCTTTTCTTTTCTTTTCTTTTCTTTTCTTTTCTCTCTTTTTTCCTCTTTTTGAATTGTAGAATCAACAGGGGAAACTGAATTACTGAAATATTGTTTTTGTAAGAATTTAGAATTCATAATAATTTGTAAGAATTTAGAATCCATCATTATTGTTAGTCTTTTTTTTATTTCTGTTATCTGTTATGCTTATCTTGTCATTATATAAGATAACAATATTGTATAGGTGTTAAGACGTACACATGGACAAATTCTTGTGTAAAGAGATTTTTGCAATCTCTTTTTTTGATAGAGAAGGCTTCATACTGATCATTGTCATCCTCAACTATTATTAGACATTTCTATGTTGCAATTATAATTGTTTTAATTACTTTCATTATCAGTAGTAGCATTATAATGTAATACAAGG
Source organism: Crypturellus undulatus (assembly GCA_013389825.1). Lineage (NCBI taxonomy): Eukaryota > Metazoa > Chordata > Aves > Tinamiformes > Tinamidae > Crypturellus > Crypturellus undulatus. The sequence continues at coordinate 144,096 of VWPW01031931.1, forward strand.
AACGAGAAATGTGTAAGGTGTTTCATCAAAGAAAATCAAATTATATCTCTTACATAGTTTTATAGTACCTCTGTTAAATTCAATGTTTTAACCTATAAACGCTCCAATAGTTGCATGATTGCACCTAATTTCTCCCTAAGATGCTACAATCACCTGGCTCTAACTGCAAGATAGTTATTCAGTGTTTACAATTTAGAATATCTTTTGAAATTTACATATATACTATTATATGAAGGGTTTTTTTTCTGTATTTTTTATGAACTGGTAAAAGAATTATATCACGACTAAGTAACTATAGTGGCTAAAAAATGCATGATCAAAGACTTCTGCATATGTTTGCCACCTAAAAACAGAAATTATGTTCCTTGGTTGAAAATATTTTGTTATGTATTCTATAGAGAACAGAGACTTTCCTTGCTCCTCACAGACATAATTTAGATATGTAAATTCCTGTTTTTATCACTTTATCACAGTCAAACATGCATCCAATATTGAGAGTGAAACGGAAATACTTTTATGATAACTAAAAATACCTATTAAAATTATTATAGAATCATAGAATGCCTAAGGTTGGAAGGGACCTCTAGAGGTCATCTAGTCCAACCCCCCTGCACACACAGGGCCACCTAGAGCACGTGGCATAGGGCTGCATCCAAGCGGGTCTTGAAGGTCTCCAGAGAAGGAGACTTCACAACCTCTCTGGGCAGCCTGTTCCAGGGCTCTGTCACCCTCACAGTCAAGAAGTTCTTCCTTAAGTTCCCATGGAACTTTTTATGCTTCAATTTATGGCCATTTCCTCTGGTTCTGTCAGTGACCACCAGTGAAAAGAGGCCAGCCCCATCCTCCTCATTGCCTCCCTTGAGGCACTTATAGACACAGATCAGATCCCCTCTCAGCCTTCTCTTCTCCAGGCTGAACAAGCCCAGCTCCCTCAGCCTCTCCTCATAGGGCAGATGTTCCAGGCCCCTGATCATCCTAGTCGCCCTGCGCTGGACTCTCTCCAGCAGCTCCACATCCCTCTTGTACTGTGGGGCCCAGAACTGGACACAGTACTCCAGATGTGGCCTCACCAGGGCTGAGTAGAGGGGTAAGATCACCTCCCTCGACCTGCTGGAGACGCTCCTCTTAATGCATCCCAGGATGCCATTGACCTTCTTGGCCACGAGGGCACACTGCTGCCTCATGGTCAACCTGTCGTCCACCATGACGCCCAGGTCCTTCTCAGCAGAGCTGCTCTCCAGCAGGTCGGTCCCCAGCCTGTACTGGTGTCTGGGGTTATTTCTCCCCAGGTGCAGGACCGTGCACTTGGCCTTGTTGAATTTCATGAGGTTTTTGACCGCCCAGTTGTCTAGTCTGTCCAGGTCCCTCTGGATGGCAGCACAGCCCTCTGGAGTATCCGCTACTCCTCCCAGCTTCGTATCATCTGCAAACTTGCTGAGGGAGCACTCTGTGCCTTCATCCAGATCGTTGATAAATAAATTGAACAGGACTGGACCGAGGACTGACCCCTGGGGGACTCCGCTCAACACAGGCCTCCAACTAGACTCTGCACCGCTGATCACCACCCTCTGAGTTCTGCCATCTAACCAATTCCCAATCCACCTCACTGACCACTCATCCAGCCCACACCTCCGGAGCTTGTCCAGGAGGATGTTGTGAGGGACGGTGTCAAAAGCCTTGGTGAAGTCAAGGTAGATGACATCCACCGCTCTCCCCTCATCTATCCAGCCGGCCATCCCATCATAGAAGGCTATCAGATTAGTCAAGCATGATTTCCCTTTCGCGAATCCATGCTGACTAGTCTTGAGCACCTTCTTGTCCTCCATGTGCCTGGAGACAACGGCCAGTATGAGCCGTTCCATCACTTTTCCAGGTACGGAGGTGAGGCTGACCGGCCTGTTCTTGCCGGGGTCCTCCTTCTTGCCTTTTTTGAAGACTGGCGTGATATTGGCCTTCTTCCAGTCCTCCGGCACCTCCCCCGTTCTCCAGGATCTTTCAAAGATGATGGAGAGCGGCTCGGCTACGACATCCGCCAGCTCACGCAGAACTCTGGGGTGCATGCCATCGGGGCATTATAATAACAACTAGTAAAAAAGTCTACTGCCCTTATAAGATGATGATTAAAACAGCAAGAGTGTATGCTCTTGAGTTAAATCAGATTTAACTCAAAAGACTACATGGTAATATAAAAACTTAATCACATGATCACTAGCTGTAAGAGGTTGCGAAGAACAAAAATTGTTACTTCAAGACTAGCCACCACAAAACTCCTCAAGTCTGCCTACAAACATTATGGCATGGAGCTTAGCTACCAAAAATCTGTGAACTCCCCTCCCACTGGTCTGATCCCATCTACTCAAATAACTCTTATGTGAGCAGTTCTCTCATCTTTGATATTAAGTATATACCATAATAGCACTGTATTTGCTTAGAGAACCAGTGTTGAAGGAGAATTTACAATATATTTGCAATATATTAAAAATATGAATTAGTACTACAAGCTTTCACAAAAGTATGTTTTCAGGATAAGCATCAAGGGAATTCTCACACTTTAGCTGGTCTATATTACCTATACAAAGAAAAAGAAAGACTATTGCTCATGGTGTTTAATAGTAAACATTTTTAAAATATGATTCCTCCTCCCTCTCCTGTATACTTATGTATTTCTCTCTTTTCTCTGCTTCCCAATTAATTTTGAAAATGTAAAGGCATTTTAAAGAGAAAGACTTGGCTCTTATTTAATAATGAAAACATCTGCATTGCAAAGAAGTAAAAACTCCCACATTTCTAAGTGTTTTCCATTCTTTTCTTTGTTTTATGGATACTTACACTTAAGTCAGTTGGTCCTGGAGGTCCTGCATCTCCCTAGTGAAAAAAGAGCACAGAAAAGTCATCAATCTTTCCAGTCATGCATTTTTCATCTCTGTGCATTTAAGAAGATATGAACCATAAGTAAATTCAATATAGTCATGAGTTGCATACTCTAATTATGAAAATATGTAGTATTTTTTTCAATAATAGCATAAGTGTAAACCACAGATTCACCACAGATTAAACATAGAAGAAAAAAGGCAGACCGCTTCACAAAAGAATCACAATTTTAAAAAGGAATTCTGCAAACTTATTTGCATATGTTTAATTATAAGCTGCAGCTTTCATGCATAAAATGGTCACTGAAGTCAGTGCAACTGTTCACAAATGTAAAGACATCTAAATATGTAAATGTTCTCAGAATTAGATAATTGGGGTTTGAATCTTGCTGTGAGACCTTCAGGCTCAGTCAATGGGAAGGAACCAGAATATGCAGAGAGCTTCAAAACACGTAAGCTGCATTCCTGGTCTGAATGCCTCTGAAAAGGAGATGCCCTCCCTTCTGCAGTGATGGCAGTACTTGCCCTCTGTATTTACAGCTCTCCTGTATTTATGTTCCTCAACCCTTAAAGGAGACAGACGTCAGCAGTAGGTGTTCCTCACGTACGTGTCGTTAAGGCGATGTGCAAGTACTGAAGATCCGTCCTGCACACTCGTATATGCATGCATCTTTACAGGCAATCAGTACCTTTTCTCCTTTAGGACCAGCCACACCAGGATTACCAGGGTCACCTTTTAGTCCCTGTGCAAAGAAGAAAGTATATTTGTTGTCAATTAAGAAAGTGATGGACAAAATTCTGTGCTGCTGTGAGCTAGCCTATAGCAGCCAAGTCTTTAAATATTAGCATATCATTTGCACTACTGTATCATACCGATTTTTCCATTATTCTGTGAGCAGAGAAACATCTATTCAAGACCATACACCCATTCAAGGACCTTCAACACATAATTAAACCTATGAAGCCAAGCATCTAGTCTTGTGTGCTGTTCTGCCAAGCAACACAAAGAAATGGAAAGTATCTTTGCAGTTCCACTAGGCATGGGTCTTGCATGGTCACACGGGGTGAAAAAAAATGCTAGTCCTAGGCCACATTGTCTTAAACTCTGTTGGAACAGGGAGAAGTGGACAGGGAATGCAGTGGATTGTGTGTTGCAGTTACCAATGCTGAGCTGGTGTATTCTCAACAGGGCAGAGCTCACAGCAGCTGCCACCTCCTCCAACACGCTGATTTGCACCAGGGTTTGAAAAACGAATTAGAAATAATCAAGGGCTTCACACCTCCTTCCCCAGTTCTGCCTTCAGCTGGAGAAGCAGATTTTTTTTTCNGAACAGGGAGAAGTGGACAGGGAATGCAGTGGATTGTGTGTTGCAGTTACCAATGCTGAGCTGGTGTATTCTCAACAGGGCAGAGCTCACAGCAGCTGCCACCTCCTCCAACACGCTGATTTGCACCAGGGTTTGAAAAACGAATTAGAAATAATCAAGGGCTTCACACCTCCTTCCCCAGTTCTGCCTTCAGCTGGAGAAGCAGATTTTTTTTTCCTACATTAAGAATGCAGCAATTCCACAATACAGCAATTCCATCCACCCACAAGAACTCAAAAAAGAAATGCCCTCATCATTACCAAATGATCCCTGCTGTTTTCTCCTTGCTGTGAAATACATGCAAAAGGGAGAGGTTTAGAAACACATGCAGAACATTCAAGCCATTCTGCAGTAAGGAATGAGGTTTGTTCTGATGCTGAAACTACCTGCCAGGAGCGACTTTTTGTTTAAATCGAAAGATCTGTCTTACGTATTCCCCCAGTCACTGCTTTAGAGACACGGCAAAGGACAGTATGGACAGAATGGAAGCCCAAGATTGCTCTACAGGTTAAAATATTTTACTTGGACACCAACTGGCAGCTAAGATAGGCACTAGAGTACTAAGGCATAAGGACATGCTCCACAAACAGGTCACCGTGACTACTATAGTGGAGGCTATAGCGGAGGTGGGCTGAAGACGGAGAAGATTGACTGAATTTGCATAAGGATTTACTAAGTCAAGGTCCTTCTAGCCCCCCTTCTGTCCTTGCAAACTACGCTCCTCCGTTTGCAATAAGTGTAAAGATAGAGACAACTGGCACTGAAATGATAAGCAACATCTGTGCCTTGGTGGATAGAGAAACATTAAATCAGTGAGTGTTCTAAATACTGCATATTTGTGCAACTTCACTTCCTGCTAAAATTACATTAATTCACCATCTGGAAGGAACATCATTTAGAACTATATGAGCATTTTAAGTACCCACTTTGGCTTAAATTTGTGGTTGTTGTAAATACCTCTGATTTAGCTTTGATTTGTCCTTTATTAAGCTTGCCAAAAATGTAAGAGTTAAATCTCTCTTAAAAAAAAAANTTAATAGTAAACATTTTTAAAATATGATTCCTCCTCCCTCTCCTGTATACTTATGTATTTCTCTCTTTTCTCTGCTTCCCAATTAATTTTGAAAATGTAAAGGCATTTTAAAGAGAAAGACTTGGCTCTTATTTAATAATGAAAACATCTGCATTGCAAAGAAGTAAAAACTCCCACATTTCTAAGTGTTTTCCATTCTTTTCTTTGTTTTATGGATACTTACACTTAAGTCAGTTGGTCCTGGAGGTCCTGCATCTCCCTAGTGAAAAAAGAGCACAGAAAAGTCATCAATCTTTCCAGTCATGCATTTTTCATCTCTGTGCATTTAAGAAGATATGAACCATAAGTAAATTCAATATAGTCATGAGTTGCATACTCTAATTATGAAAATATGTAGTATTTTTTTCAATAATAGCATAAGTGTAAACCACAGATTCACCACAGATTAAACATAGAAGAAAAAAGGCAGACCGCTTCACAAAAGAATCACAATTTTAAAAAGGAATTCTGCAAACTTATTTGCATATGTTTAATTATAAGCTGCAGCTTTCATGCATAAAATGGTCACTGAAGTCAGTGCAACTGTTCACAAATGTAAAGACATCTAAATATGTAAATGTTCTCAGAATTAGATAATTGGGGTTTGAATCTTGCTGTGAGACCTTCAGGCTCAGTCAATGGGAAGGAACCAGAATATGCAGAGAGCTTCAAAACACGTAAGCTGCATTCCTGGTCTGAATGCCTCTGAAAAGGAGATGCCCTCCCTTCTGTAGTGATGGCAGTACTTGCCCTCTGTATTTACAGCTCTCCTGTATTTATGTTCCTCAACCCTTAAAGGAGACAGACGTCAGCAGTAGGTGTTCCTCACGTACGTGTCGTTAAGGCGATGTGCAAGTACTGAAGATCCGTCCTGCACACTCGTATATGCATGCATCTTTACAGGCAATCAGTACCTTTTCTCCTTTAGGACCAGCCACACCAGGATTACCAGGGTCACCTTTTAGTCCCTGTGCAAAGAAGAAAGTATATTTGTTGTCAATTAAGAAAGTGATGGACAAAATTCTGTGCTGCTGTGAGCTAACCTATACCAGCCAAGTCTTTAAATATTAGCATATCATTTGCACTACTGTATCATACCGATTTTTCCATTATTCTGTGAGCAGAGAAACATCTATTCAAGACCATACACCCATTCAAGGACCTTCAACACATAATTAAACCTATGAAGCCAAGCATCTAGTCTTGTGTGCTGTTCTGCCAAGCAACACAAAGAAATGGAAAGTATCTTTGCAGTTCCACTAGGCATGGGTCTTGCATGGTCACACGGGGTGAAAAAAAATGCTAGTCCTAGGCCACATTGTCTTAAACTCTGTTGGAACAGGGAGAAGTGGACAGGGAATGCAGTGGATTGTGTGTTGCAGTTACCAATGCTGAGCTGGTGTATTCTCAACAGGGCAGAGCTCACAGCAGCTGCCACCTCCTCCAACACGCTGATTTGCACCAGGGTTTGAAAAACGAATTAGAAATAATCAAGGGCTTCACACCTCCTTCCCCAGTTCTGCCTTCAGCTGGAGAAGCAGATTTTTTTTTCCTACATTAAGAATGCAGCAATTCCACAATACAGCAATTCCATCCACCCACAAGAACTCAAAAAAGAAATGCCCTCATCATTACCAAATGATCCCTGCTGTTTTCTCCTTGCTGTGAAATACATGCAAAAGGGAGAGGTTTAGAAACACATGCAGAACATTCAAGCCATTCTGCAGTAAGGAATGAGGTTTGTTCTGATGCTGAAACTACCTGCCAGGAGCGACTTTTTGTTTAAATTGAAAGATCTGTCTTACGTATTCCCCCAGTCACTGCTTTAGAGACACGGCAAAGGACAGTATGGACAGAATGGAAGCCCAAGATTGCTCTACAGGTTAAAATATTTTACTTGGACACCAACTGGCAGCTAAGATAGGCACTAGAGTACTAAGGCATAAGGACATGCTCCACAAACAGGTCACCGTGACTACTATAGTGGAGGCTATAGCGGAGGTGGGCTGAAGACGGAGAAGATTGACTGAATTTGCATAAGGATTTACTAAGTCAAGGTCCTTCCAGCCCCCCTTCTGTCCTTGCAAACTACACTCCTCCGTTTGCAATAAGTGTAAAGATAGAGACAACTGGCACTGAAATGATAAGCAACATCTGTGCCTTGGTGGATAGAGAAACATTAAATCAGTGAGTGTTCTAAATACTGCATATTTGTGCAACTTCACTTCCTGCTAAAATTACATTAATTCACCATCTGGAAGGAACATCATTTAGAACTATATGAGCATTTTAAGTACCCACTTTGGCTTAAATTTGTGGTTGTTGTAAATACCTCTGATTTAGCTTTGATTTGTCCTTTATTAAGCTTGCCAAAAATGTAAGAGTTAAATCTCTCTTAAAAAAAAAAAGAGTTTTGCTGTTTTAACTTAAAAAAATAGGCAGATGGATCCAAAAACAAGCCAAAAACTGCTTTTTTTTTTAAAATATGCATATTTATGACTTAGTTTTAATGCTGCCCCCATTTACTACATTTTACTTTTCACTTCTTCATGAAAGTGTACATAAAACACTAACACTCCATATACTGAAAAAGCAATTTCAGGGATTTTTTTCAGGTATCTCAGGACTTTCCATGTTACTAGCCCATGTTTTACTACCTGCTGTTCAGAATCAACAACGTGGGAGAATCAGCAGTGCAACAGTAAGTTTGCATTTCAGTTCTGTGGCTGTATATTTACAGAAGGGGAAAAACAAACAAACAAAAAATCAAAAAAAAAAAGAAAGAAGCAAAAGAAAAGAAAAATAAACAAAAAAAACCCACCCAAGGATAATAGAAAGGACAGGAGCAGACAGAAGATATGGAACCAAAGCCATGCACTGTCAGACAGTGAGCTTTATTTTTTTCTAATTGGCATGTTTCTAGATTTTAGTAGTCTTCCTGCAGCGCACCACAGTGAGGTATGTAGTTTGACAGTTACTGCAGAGATGATGACCACAGAGGTCAAACTCACATGAAAAGGACAAGGGGAAACTGTGTTTGACAACAAACTTTACTGTATTTGAAACAGGATTTTATAAAACCCAGGAAGATTTTTTACAATGTGTTTATTTTATAATGCTTGAATTAACTTTCAATCACAGTTTATATCCCCAAGAAACAGAAAAGTAATACCAGAAAAATAAAAATCCTTTAAAAAGTTAACCCACTAGAAGTACATCTTGTTCTTCCACACACTATTTATCTTCTAAAATTGTAATTATATTAACATGTTCCAGACATAGTGAATGCCTGGAAAAACACATCTGGCACTATATTATCCCTGTGCTTCCCTACAGGCCCCCTTCTAAAGCTGATCAGAGGTTTAGTTGCTGCTGGCTGCCCCTGAAATTACATAAGTAACGAGAATGCCTCTGCTAGGTCAAATCTGTAGTCCCTTCCAGTACTGCACAGTATCCTGTCTCTGGCAGAGACCAGAACAGGATGCTACCAAATCCATGTGGTTATCTCAACAGATACAGATTGAATGATTTTAGGTGAGGCTTTAAATTATTCATTTAAATTTGTCATTTTCAGCAGTGCATTAGGAGAGAAAGACGTGAGCTTTGAAAGCAACAAACAAACTTAATACTGATCCAGGGAGTCTGTTTTCAGATTTGCCAGAATTTCAAGACCTGAATAAAAATTCCAGCAGCTCTCATAATAAAGTGTAGATGAATTAGGGAATTCCATCCAGTTCTAACTCTAGTTTTTAAAAGGCAACACAGTAATATCCATTTGTGAGTTCAGGAACTCATTTTGCCTCTTTATTTATGGCCTTCAAACGGTACTTTTTCCTCCCCTGTAAGGACTATAGTTTGAGCTCTCTATAAGTCAAAATAAACTTAACTTGAGGTGACTTATATATGCATGCAACTTAACCAGCTTATTACCGCAGCTTGGACCAGCACAATAAATCTCCTTTTTCAGCCATACTAGTGTCTGTCTGTCTGCCGTGATTGGGAAGGACATAACACGTTCTCACTGGTGAGGTTGAGGGGAGACAGGGAGCGCCCTTAAGCCCTATACAAGGGAATATCTGTAAGGTACGTCTAACAGCATCACCTCACCTCTTCCTTTCCTCAACAGTGTGATTTTACTCCATCTGCAATACTCAGCCACCTGAAACCATGAAGAGGTTTACTATAACTGAATTAGACAGAAATTCTAAATTCTCCCCAGACCTATCCTACAAGCATGTATTTCTTCTGGTGGAAGCAATCTAAAGGAGAAGTTGTCATATTGGTTGGCAAGCCATTTTTGACATATCTTTCATTACTCTCGTTTCCAACATTAGTTTACTGGAGCCTGTAGCCAGTCTACAAAGTCAACTGTCGCTAGGAAAAGAAGACAGCAGTTAAAAAAATAAACCCTATCCTTTAAAATTCTAAAAATGGTCTTCATTTCATGAATTGCTCAAATGATGGGATTTATAATTGGTACTCCACCGCCTATTGGCATAAAAGGCAACAGCTTTACTATGTGCATTTTCCCTTTAAAATCAAGAAATGACTCATATGAAGCATACTATGCTTTGGAGTTCCATAGCAAAAAAAAAAAAAAACTTTACTTAGCGATTTGATGAATATGTTCTTTACCAACTCTCAGAACATTTTATTCATTCAAAAGAAGTGCCAGGTATTATTGGAGCCAACTAACTAAACAGTTTTTCAGTTCCTATGGTTTCAGTCATTTGGATAAGATTAGAACAGTCAAAGATTTTGAAAGAAAAGGGAATTTAACAATTTTTTCCCCTAAGTCAAATAGCCTTAACTACAATTCTTTTGTGACAACTTGATTCACAATCCAGTACTATTACCCCTAGTAAAAGCTACAGAAGATGAAGAGAACAGAGGTTCGTATCTTGCTGCTTGTGTTTGCAATCCATATCTCATTTCTTAGTAGTATTTCAGAAACTACACTGTCTGGCTATTTAGACCTCTAGCCTATGGGAATATATAACTGGTAGTATCCCATTTTCCTACCAACACCACAGACCAAAAAACTGACCCGATGACAAAAGGAATCTAGGATTTTCAATGTTGAAATATTTCAATTCAAATTTAACTGACAGTAGCAAGCATATCACCCAGAACTTACTCCACAAATAGTTTCATGATTATTTGCATTGCATATGTGTCCTTGTTTCATATGCAATATGAGTGTGATAGAGAAGTAATCATATGCATCAGAGTATCTTTCAGACAATGTGTCCATGAAGACGCACTTGTTACAGGGATAAAAATCATAGCATTACTAATGTCAGGAGGCTATAAAAATCTCAAGGGAAAAAAATGCAAAGATACTTACTGAAGCAAAGTGAAGATTTTATTATATAGGTAATTATATAGGTAAACAGTTGCTTGCAGCTGTAATGCAAACACATTCCACAGGAGAACTACATTGGTAATGTAAGCTATTTATAGCTACTCCTCGAGGAGCCAAAAACAATGGCAACAGTTTTACTGGTATTTATAGTAAGTATTTGCACTGTCAGATGAATTTTGAATAATATCCCAGTCTGGAATACAGCATGTACATCTTGGCTCAGATTCATGGAGTGATAAACTGGGAGATGTGCACAGCAGTTAAATATATTCACAGTTCCTGCATCCAAACCTTGTTGTGAACGGGATCAACTGAATCAGACAGCACAATCAGTTGCAGATGAAGAGAGTAAACCTTTGGGGTAACCCTGCACTAATACATAAAGACAGTCTCCCAGTGACATTTATCTTCCCATCATGTCCTCCTACTTCATCCTAGTATGAACCTTCTGTACAGTTAGGAAAAGTAACAACAATTAAAACATTTTTTTTTTCTGTGACACTTTCTCTCCTGATTTTGATTTATAGAGATTCAAATATATTTCCACCATTTGGGCAAGGCAAAATGTTCAGCTTTCATTTGTAAGTTTTTCAGTTGGGAGTACGGAAATCCAGGAACCCTCAGTCCCCTGGGCAGGGAGACAACAGCTGCCAACAGCCGCTATGACCTACTACTTTATGTGTTTTCAGGCTTTCTTTATACAACACTGCTGATTACACCAGTGCAAGCAGATTAACTTCATTATTTTGGAAATATCAGATGTTACATTTATGTGTGTGGAAAGAGTTTGGAAGATACTGATAGCAACCAAGAGCCAATGATACACAATCCTTTGAATTTAAACATAATGACTGGCATCTCCATGCTATCTGGTGATAACTGAATCCAAAGCATTTTATTTAAGTGGTCTTAAAAAGGAGTTACATGTCGGTTTGAATACTATAACGTTATATTGTATTCTGTAATATTACTTCAAAAATGTTTTAAAGACAGTTCTCATGATGGTAATCTGCCATATTTTTACACATTAAAAAAGCTGGATAAATATTTCAAAATATAAAGGTTTGATATTTTACATTTCCACAGTGCCACAATGTCAAATATGTTTTAGAGTTCACCAGATACTTGGTATTCCTCACTCAGCCTAAAAGGTTTATGGAACAAGATCCATCCCACGTAGTAAAGGAGATCATGTAAGACCAACACAGAAATGTCCCCAGAGCTATGGAAAGAAACACAGATGTGTTTTTCCATGCTGTCAGCATATATATATGCACGACACAAGTATACAGTTCACCTTTACAGACAGGCAGGCTATAAGAGAATACCTCTTTGAATACCTAAACCTAGAGTCAACTCAGTACATAGTATACATTTTCATATGTAGGACATCCACTGTTACCCCAAAATAGCTTCATTTATCTAGTATTAAATTATAATACCCTAGAATAGAGGGAAAAAAAATTCTTACTGCTACAGTGTGCATAAAAAGCCAGATGACATAAAAAGTGTCATAAATAGGTAGTTTGTTTTAAAAGCTGTAGGATATATCTGTAGCTCAATGCAAATAGCTACATATTTCACCTTCATTTTTAATAAGCATGGTTAGACAGCCACAGCATGCTGATGTGAAAAGATGAACCTTTTGCTCTTTCAGTAAGGTTGCTGACTAAGCCTGGCTGAACTCTTTTTCCAAATCCCCTATCTGGTCCTTGGGTAGAATTCCAGTCAAAATGCCATTTGCTCCCAAAAGAATTTAGACAGTCAAGTTCAGATCCCTCTGTGAGATGCCCTCTGCCTTCAGCGGAAATGTTTTGCAACTGGAGAGCCAAATAAACCCTGATTGACCTCTGCTCAGGTCAAGCAGGAGACTAGAGGGGAATAAAGAAAAGTGGTGCCTTGATTTAGTGGTGTCTTTTTCTTTAATGCTTCTTTTCAAACCACACTGGTTCACCATTTTAGTATTGTCTTATTATTGATAAAACCACGAGTTTCTACTCTCTCATCTTACTTCTCCTATTTTAAAAAATGTATCAGGCAAAATTAAGGATTATTAAGGATTATTACTCTGCATACCTGCAGTGTCTACTCAGGTCCAGGCTTGAATGTGAACTCAAAGGCCAAGATTATCTAGATTTTTTATACTTAGGTTCATGCTCTAGTTCGAAGATGGACCAGATCAATTAACCAAACTGGCAGTGAAATCAGGCAGAAGAGAGAAGTGAATTTTTTAATCAAATTCTCTATTGTATGAGCTACATGGCACAGTGAAGGACTAGCTTTCCTCTGTCTTTAAAATCCTTTGGGTTTTTTTTCAGTGGATTATCCACAAAGGAATCATTCTTGTCTATGGTGTACTGCTTTCATCCCCAAACTGCTTTCAGTTTATGTCTAGAAACCTCAAGACAAATATTCTCACCTCACAACTCTCCTATCCAACTTTAAGAATTAAAAATGCGTACCTGGTATGGATGTATCTCCTTTCGTTGTAAGACTACATATTTCCTAAATCTACCATTTTCCTTCCATAAATTCCTAATTGCATTGCTTTGCCATCCTCTCAAAACTTTATAACTTGACTATTTTATTATCCTTCACCTTACCTCTCTTCCATGAATACCTTCTGGTCCTGGTTCTCCTTTATCTCCTTTTTCACCCTAAAAAAAAAATTATTTGTTTAAACATATGCATAAAATAAATATTTATAACTGGAGAAATATTTTATAAATAAAAATATAATTAAAAATAAAAAACATTTTTACAATAAGAGTAACTGCTGTGCTCCACACGTCACACTATGTCATTCACTGCACAGACAAAATTATTTCAACAGAAAATAAATGAATGTGAATAATTTCTCACATTCTGAGAACTAATGCTCTCTGTACTTACAGCACCTCTGAATATCCATAAAAGACTAACCACAGAAAAATATGCTAGATTTTCACAGTTTTCCAAGAATATATGGTTGAATAGAACTTTACAGAAGGGAACAGTTTTCATTTTTTAAAATCTTAATATTGAAATGAAGCAAATTGATTTCATATTGGTAATGGTTTTAATAAATAATTAATGCTTAGATGACAGAACTGTCCTCATATTAATTTGACTTTGTTTCATAATCCTGTATGGCTATATACTATGTGACTATTTCGCTGCACTTGAAAAAATGAAACGTTTTGGAAATTATTTAAAATAAGGATAAATATGAGTGATGTGCACCTAAACTATGAATCACAAATTTTAAAAAAAAAAGACAGGAAGGATGCAGGATTCTGTAGGATCGGCAATACTGACTTCCTAGGCTTCCTCATCAGCCACTTACAACAAAATACATTTTTTTATTTTGTAAGACACAGGAAAGGAAACAGTTCTGTATTTTCCCTACCTAACCACACTATTCTAGTTAATACAGATTTCATTCAAAGTGAGCAAAATGCATCTGCTTAAGAGGCATAATTAAAAGGAGAACATATTCCAGAACCAACAAGCCTAAACAGCTCTTTAATTGCATCCGTGTCACCATGAGTTTCACCATATTATAAAAATAACACAATTACAGAATCACAGAATGGTTAATGTTGGAAGGGATCTAGAGATCACCTAGTCCAACCCCCCTGCTCCAGCAGGGACACCCAGGGCACACAGCACAGGGTGGCATCCAGGCAAGTTTGGAAGATCTCCAGAGAAGGAGACTCCACAGCCTCTCTGGGCAGCCTGTGCCAGGGCTCTGGCATCCTCACAGCAAAGAAGTTCTTCCTCACATGGAGTGGAAATTCCTGCATTTCAATTTATACCTGTTACCCCTTGTCCTGTCACTGGCCACCACCAAGAACAGTTTGGCCTCATCTTCCCTACATTCTCCCCTCAGGTACTTGTGCATATTGGTAAGATCCCCTCTCAGTCTTCTCTTCTCCAGGCTGAACAGGTCCAGCTCATTCAGTCTTTCCTCATACAACAAATGCTCCAGTCCCTTAATCATTTTCGTGGCTCTCCGCTGGACCGTCTCTAGAAGCTCCACGTCCCTCTTGTCCTGGGGAGCCCAGAACTGCACCCAATACTCCAGGTGCGGCCTCACCAGAGCTGAGCAGAGGGGCAGGATCCCCTCCCTCCACCTGCTGGCAATGCTCTTCCTGATGCAGCCAGGATCCCATTGGCCTTCTTGGCCACCAGGGCACATTGCTGACTCATGGTTAACCTGTTGTCAACCAGGACTCCCAAATCCCTCTCTTCAGAGCTGCTTTCCAGCAGGTCAACCCCTAATCTGTACTGGTGCCTGTGGTTATTCCTTCCCAGGTGCAGGACCCTGCGCTTGTCCTTGTTGAACCTCACGAGGTTCCTCTCTGCCCAACTCTCCATCCTGTCTAGGTCTCTCTCTGAATGGCAGCACAGCCCTCGGGAGTGTTTGCCACTCCTCCCAGTTTGGTGCCATCTGCAGACTTGCTGAGGGTGAACTCTGTGCCCTCGTCCAAGTCACTGATGAACAAGCTGGGCCCAGTACTTACCCCTGCGGGACACCACTGGCCACAGGTCTCCAACTAGCCTTGGCCCCATTTATCACAACCAACCAGGAACAGTCCTGCATTGAATTTTAGTTATCTCCAGAGGTCTACACTTGTCTGAGCAGAACCTATTCATTATGTCTGCATAATCTTCATAATCCTGTTAGCTAAATGGAACAGAACTGAGATCATGTTGCTAACTCCATTTGAGACACACTCATCATTCAAAGCTATTCCTGCAGTGGCAATGACAGAGGGCACTTCAACTAATAATCAGTTTTGCAAAACGAGCCTTATGAGCTTGCTCAAACAGATGAAGCCTACAAGCAAGTTAGCAAGCACAGGTGGGAAATTTAATAATCCTGTAGGGAAGATGCCTTTAGTAAGTCCTTTATTTTTCTCTTAATTCTAATATATCTTGTTGATAACAAACCTAGAGAGAGTAATAGTCTTTCTTCATCAGTTTGGAAATTAATAGTTGAAATCCCAAACTGCTTATTCTTTTTTTTTTAAATAGTCCAATTAAAACTTTTAGAAGCAATTTCAAGAAAGACATTTTGGTTTTCAGCACTGTGAAACACCAGACATTTAATACTGCTTTTATGATCTTCCAACTGGTATCAGCCACATTACAGTACATATACATATGTACAGTCATATATTTGCCATAATTTCTCCTTATTTTAATATATTTCCAGGAGACTTAAAAATCTTTTTGAATTATAAAATTGTTTCTATTCTGTGATTTGTGTTTATCCACTTATGTACTTTAACCGAAAATGGTACTTATATGTACAGTTTTGCTTCAGAACTAGAAGTATTCGATACATTCCTTAAAGCGTATCTGGAAACCTAAGGTATTTGTTGTGATTTATTATACAAAATCTACATTTATATAAAAAACATGCTTTTACAGAGGGTCCAAATCAAATGAAGACCCGCTCCTCACCTCTGCTTATCATTTGTCCTTATGTTAGAATAATAGCTCGTGTATCGGAAATCATGGCTCCTTCTTCCACAGCAGGCAGAAATTACTTTTAGAATTGCTCCTAAGCAGTTCTAGACATATATAAGAACATACACACGAAAAAAGGAAAAACTCTGTTCGTTATGGTTTTTAAGATACTCAGATTTAAAATGTTTGACAGTTCCTTACATAAAATCACTTTTTTGGGCATCCAAGGAACAATGGGCACTTTGCCATATCATATGATTTTACTACGAACTTACTCTGATTTTTTAATAGAGTAAATTATTTGTTTTTGCCAAGCCTATTATGTGGAACGTCTACATCTTCTGTGAAGCAAGAATTCAAGTAAAACACAGTTCCAATTCTTACAATTTATTCTTATTTAAACTGAGCCAAGTCACGCTCATTTCTGCCTTTATGGGAGCACACTGTACTACAAAATTAACAGCTTCGAACGTAGCCACTTTGTAGAACTGCTCAAGCCACTCTACACTGTAGATTGGGCTGTTAATAACATTGTGGATTATCTTAAAAAAGGTGTTAATGCCATTTTATGTCTAATGTTTCTGCCTGCTTATACTATATTTAAATGAGAAAATTAAAGACAATTTAGGAGGCAACTGGAAAAACAGGATGACAAAAATCTGGAAGCACTCTGTCTTGTTTATCAGTTAATTAAAACTAATCCAATATAACACTGAATTATTTGTATATAATGGTTGCATTCTGCTTTCAACAGTACGGATGGAAAAAAATTGGCATGGTTGCTTCAGTGTAAGTGCTGGGAGGGATTCAGTCTTCTGTAACATCGAATACAGTGAAGCCAGTGGTGAAACTTTAATTAGAGCCAGAGGTTCACTTGTGCCTTCTTCAAGACCAAAGTACCAGTCCTTAGCTAATTTGTCAACTTTAAGACTGCCCAATCCTCTCTGTTGGTTACTTGCTTTAATAAAGTAATGTATCAGGAAATAAAATACATTCATACCAAAAAATTTCAAAGGTAATTTTTTTGGAAGTACTACCTTGTTATTAATAATAATCTAAAATTCCTAATTTCCTTTGTCCCAAATGTTTTTAAACTATCATTGTTCTCAACAGTTGATATACTCTCCCACCTACGCACTCTATATAACAACACTGAATATCATACCTTACATCCCTTCAAACCTCACAGTTTTTACCTTTTGAAACTCTATGACTGTGTTGCTTGACATGTGTTTAAGCTAGTTAAGGCTAGCTTTGCTTTTAAATATATTTTTGTGTTTTATTAAAGGTCTATTTCAACAGAGTGATCTATAAGAACATTATTTTCTTGTGACCATTTCTTATAAATTGAATCTAGCTAACAGTAATGTTTACGATTTTTTCCTACGTGATTTATGAATATAACACATTAGAACCTTCTACACAAATCAGCCCTTATGGCTCTTTCTAGTTTTACTGACATATTTCTGGACAGTTGGGGTTATGAAGGGCATGATCCCCAAAACATTATTATTGATGACCCATAATCTTTCTACAGAAAGGGGGATAGAAGACATCAGGGAAGTAGCAATACCCAAGGTGAAGAACATCAGGACAGCTGAAACACTACACATTAAAAAAAAAAAAAAAACGGAATTAAGGTGGACTAAGGATGCTGACCCAGTTCCAACTGGGAGGAGCTATGCAAGGAAACAAAAGAAGGACATAGGAAGCTTATTTCCAATCAGGTTATGACTATGTAGCACACAAGACCATTATCTAAGCAGAAAACAGAATAAAACTTTGCAAAAACACTTCCATTTGTGGCAAACTAAAATTACTAATGACAGCCTAGAAGAATGGCACTGTGAGGCCTGTGTCTTTCCAGTTCCACCCATTTAGGACACTTGGAGACAACAAGACAGATAATACTGTGCTCATCTTTCCAGGAAAACCAAGAGAGATTCATTATTTAACTCAATTATGGCAAAATGCATTTATCTGAAAGTAGAAACCAGACCTTGTGCTGATTTACGAATTAATCCATTTTTAAGGATGCACAAAAGATCTCACCAATTCCTTCTGAGTTACACTGTGCATTTTCTACCCACACATTTATTAGTTTAAAGTCTCCCTATACTCTCCTCTCACAAGGTACCTCTGGCCCTAAGTGAGCCTGAACGAGCGGCATCCTGAGTGAGTGATCAGTGAGGATCTGATCTTTAGACATTATAGGGGAAATAACAATTCAGCTGTTTCACCAAGCAGACTAACATTAATAGAGGCAATGCCCTCCCAGCCTCCCAGGTGGAAATCAGAATCTAGAAGCAAACAGGAAGACTCAAGTGTTTCACTAAACATCATATCCTGCCACAGAAAAGAGACCCACACTATGAAAAACAAGGCACATTATGATATGATGCTAATTGTTATCACAAACACAGCAACCCGCAAGAGGCCTGTGTTTCATATACATCTCTTTGGCTTTTGAAAACCTTGGGCTTAGAAAGTGGAAAGACAGAGAAACTGCTGGCAGAGAAAATGGCTGATGTAGACAGAGGAATTAAAATTAAATAATCAAAGCTATTCCTAAGGCAATATCATAGGTCATAGAAATATTCCTACTAGCTTCAGTTTGTACAACCAAATCAACCCAAGTTGCTTTCTGGAGTGCTACAAAGTTTATTTAATCCTCAGCTTAACTCAAAGCAAAACACCACGTGCCGTGAATAATTCTCTTCTTCTGCATAAAAAGATCAAAGAGTTCACAAAGCTCCATAAGTATCGGCAATTCACAGACCTCACTAGATGGAATTATCTTTTCCTTTTAGGAAAATCATGATTACAAACTATGCAATCGCTGGCTTATGAAAGAGCCACAACAGGTCTCATGCCTGAACAAGCCAAGGAATATGTTACAAGCAACACCTCCTTTCTGCTTCCTCCAAATGGACTGAGCAACACTGGAGAAGTTCATGTAGGCTAAATGGCCTAGTGTCAACACTGCATCTCTGAGTATGCTCATGGATAAGCAACTATCACCTCAAATGAGTCCAAAATCTTAAATGCAGAATAATCTAAAGCAAGGCTCATAGATTGACCCAAAAACTACACAGATGAACTGTATCTTCCTGTAAACTGAAAGGAGGCAGTCATCTATTTTATTCTTTGTAGAATAACCTCAAAATGCAAAATGATTTTGATCAATCAGAGCAGTGACTACAAAAAAAATCAAGTTAAATATCACAATGTAGCACACTTGGAATGGAGAAATTCAATGCATAAATAATAAAAAAAAGAATAACTGATTATATAACAGTACTGAAAAAAATGAAATTATTACAGAATGCATAGTGAACAAAATCCATAGCTATTTTTAAAAGGGCTAAATTTCATTCTAGGATGTTTCAAGTGCAAACTGAAAAGAAACAGTTCTTTGGGTTTACTTATCAATGGTGAGAATGGACACCGTATTAATGAAATACTGAAAGGTAATAAATAACCTAAATAAATAAATAAGAAACAATAATCTATGTAGAATGTATGTAAAAAACATTTTCATCTAAGAAGAGAGTTGTTAGGGTAAAGCATACATTAAGACGCAACTTTATCCTTTTGAGTTATGTATATTTTCTGTTGGTGTTAACTAGCAAAAGAAGAAAATAATTACTAACGTTTTGATAATTCCCAATTGTCACAATTTATACAAAGCAAACCATAACCCAACATCTAGCTTTATTATTCAGTAATAAATTCCCCAAACGAAACATACTCAGGAATGTGATGCTCACCATCTTTGCTTTTTGCCACGTAAAATTTAGATGTGGTGGTTTGCAAATTTTAATCTGTGTGCTATTATCACTCATCTTGTCATCATTATTTCACTTATTTTTTCAAGGGGAAAGAAAGAAACAAACAGAAAACAAAATCTCACTCCATTCTTTCCAGCTATTTGATCATAATAAATACCCAGACTAAATTCCCATGAATATTCTTAACCCAAGATTAAACTTTTATTCATAAGAAAAAGAAAAATAAATACAAAGTAAAGCATGTACTATACAAAAACAGCGCTTCAATCTCATTATTGTGTTTTTAAAAGTCCCTTGAGTATATTAATGCTATCTTCAGAGAAAGCACAGTCAGATAACTTCTATTTATAGGGCAAAGTCACTATGTGCTTTTCATTGCAATCTACTTCAAAGCACTAGTTGATATTTACTTACACAGGTTTTAATGGTTCTGAAGAGCTTTCTAAAATACTCAAAGCTTCCCAAAAAATTAAATGTGATGATTCTGTCAACAACTTTCAAAGACAGAGAGAAATCACATAACATACAATAAAGACCCTACCAAAAAAAAAAAGAATTTCAAGTGATGCTCTGTTTTTAACTCACTCCATTTTGGTGTTTTGTACTGTACGTTTTATAGATGGAACATCATCAAAGTACCAGTATTCATAGTGCCATACATTCCTTCACAAAGCCAAAAGCAAAAGGCTTTTCAAGCTACAAAGGCTTAGGAATTCAAGACAAATAATACGGGCAATTTTCTATGAAGAAGTTATACAGAGAACATTTATGGTCCAGTTTTCCTCTCCTTCCGTACCCTCTCAGGCTAATCTTATCTGCAAACATAAAATCAGCAACCATGATTTACATTTCTACTCCAGACTTGCCTCCCGTCCAAAATAAATCTTGACTTAACTTGCCAGCATCTTCCTGTTGATTTCTAAACATTCAAACTGGAGTTCTAAATGTTTCTTTCAAGATTTTTTTTCTTGACAAAACATCCTCTTTTGCTACTGGAAAAACATTGCTTCTGTTAATCACCAAGTACTTGGAATCATCTCAAAGTGGAGCTCTCAGATAGCTTTGCCTCATCTGTAACCTACTGAGCATGGCGTCTCCCAGATATTTTCAGAGCTAAAACTTTCATCCGGATTTGATCATACTCTTCTCTCTGCTCTTAACAAATGCTACTTGACCCTGCTCTTACCCACTCATGCCGAATGGCACTGTTGAAATTGTATTTGTCAGGTATCTTTGCCTTTGCTGCTTCTCATGCACACATATTTAAATATTGGGAAACCTAAGTTCTGAGCTCAGGCAATAAGTGCACTAATTGGCACTTCAAAACTTGCAAAAAGTTGTATCACTATCCTCACTCAAGGCCTCCTCTTCTAAAATTCTTATCTAGTATAAAGCTCATTAGATCTTGACAGTGGGTGAAGCATTATCTTCCACTCTTTGTTGCTCTATTAAGCAGCCAAGTCTGCTTATACTGTAGGTGTCCATTTTGTCTCTTCAAACTTGTATCTTAAATGCAGGAGATAACTGAGGTAACTTGTCTGCTCTATCTTTGCACAGTCTGTCAGAATAGAATTGTAATGCATGTTTTGGACCTTTACAAATAGGAGTTTACAGAGAATTTTGGTATTCAAAGGAATTTAATAGCTGAATTTGGCTCCAAGTTTCAAGCACCAAATTGTTCAGTAATTTTGCATTTTAGTATCTTGTGTATCTGTCTATAAATTAAATATTGAAAAGAAGTTATGTGATTTAATGAGAGCAGTATTTTTCCAATACTTAAATAAATACCACAAATGGATTTGACTTTCAGCTGCAATTGTTTAAAGTTCTATCTGCCTTTTAGTGGGGAGGTTTCTGTTTATACTGGCTTAGTGTTAGTGTTGAATGAAGATTTTTCCGTAAGAGGAATAAACTAGTCTTTTTTCAAGGCTGGTCTCCTAAGGTAACCTAAATTGTTCTTGTCAGCAGTTGACAAATAGTATTGCTTTCACAGAATGTAGTATTTTTTAGACACCCATACTTTCATGGTTTTGGCAGGCTATTGCTATTGTTATTTAGACTCGAAAAGATGTTCTGCAGATGGTTAAAGCAATGTCAAATGTTTGCACAAGCTGATGGTCTGCTATGCCTTTTCTGCAAAGGCTTTAATATTCTTTTCCTACTGCACGCTGACAGAAATAAAGGCTTTTTCCACTGTTACTATGAATTGTGATCAACAGGCTTAGTCATATAGAAATATCTGTTATCTCCTTTTTCCTAAACTAAGTAGCTTACTTACTAGGGTCATAGAAATACATAACTCAGAGCAGCGGCTTTTGGGCGGGTATCAGTAATACTTTTGTGGATCCTGGTACAATCTAAAAGTGTAATGTACTTAGTCTTCTGAGGGATATTTTGTCCGAGCAGAAGTCTTAATGTGTGTTTATAGTATCACATCTTGCTCAGACTTTTCTATGCTCAGTTCAAAACAGCTAGAAAAGCAGGTAGTGGCTGCCTTTTACAAAAAAAAAAAAAAAGAAAAAAAAAAAAGTTTAGTGATTACAGCTTTAACGCAAGTTTTCTCCCTTTTGGAGAAGGTCTGTATCCACATCACTTTCGTGGCAACTGTCCATATCACCAGCTTATAGGATACTGTGTGTGAAAACAACCAACATTTTCCTGGATTAGCTGAGACACTGTGCAGCAATGTGTGAAAATGAATGGGGCTACAATGAACTGGACAACAGCAATCTTGGCCTTCATCTTCAACTTCTGTAGCCTTCTGAAGAGGATGTGGCATGTAGAGAAAGTGCATCCTGTGATAGCTGAACTGTACCTATCAGCCAGATATTGACACCAGAAACAAGCTTCATTGAACACAGGCCTTCAACAAAGGCGTAAGAGTCGCATGCAAATCAAGGCAAAACTCTAACTGTCCTCCAACTGTCTGTGTCCAACACATATTGGCCATCTGATTCCAGGAAGACCAACTATAGCGTTCCTGGAGGTGGCAAAGACAAATCTGCACTTATTGTTATCAAATCTCTGAATGGCTCTTGTAAAGTAGTTGCTTCTTTAAGCTAGCTTCTTCAGTTTCTCAAACTAAACTTTAAATAGATTAAAAAAAGTTGAGTGAATGTGCTGCACAAAATAGTTGCTGGTTGCTGGCTGTGCTAATGACATTAAGCACATACTCTGTACAGTTCACCACTCTAACTTTTGGGCAGATCTTTGATAAGAGCCTTAATATGACTGACTTACGTGCATGCTAGATCTCGTCTGTTCCAAGATAAGAATTGCCTGGTTATGTCAACATTCACTAGCCTGAGCAGCCATTAGCAACTGGAGCACCTTAGTTTTGTTCCTAAAAGTCATCTTTCAGCTTAGCTTCATCCAGAAGGAAACATGCTGTTTTCCTTCAGCCCTTGATGACCATCTGTATAGCCCACAGTACCTTCTGGTCCATAAAAATGTTGGTCTGTTATTCTCAAATACCTTGGCAGAAGAAAAGTGGAACAGCAGCTTGCTGAGATATGACCCAGTAAACTGAGGGGGTTTTATGGCTGAAACAGTACCCTGATTGATTTCGTTTATTATGCATCACAGGAACAGTTGCAATGGCACTGCCGGGGACAGGAAGGAACAGCTGGGAAGGAGGAGAAGGGAGATGAGGGCTGTTTTTCTCATTGACAGTATTACCTTAATGCACATCAGCTACAGCTGAAGCAGGTAAAAATGCTTTAAAGATTTAAATGCACATAAACATTTATGTCACATTATCAATAGCAATACCCAAAACTGCCCTTGCAGGCTGTAGAAACTTTTTTTTTATCCTCCAGAAAAACTGAATTTTACTTCTGGTCTATTTATGAACAAAAGTTTTATCTTCTCTTCTTCTGCATAGATCAATGCAAGTAGCCATTCTGTTTTTTCTTCTTTCATAATTTTTTGTTCATGGATTCTGTTCCTTAATCTAACTGTTAATAATGCTTTTATCAGCTCTTAACCCATCCAGAATTACAAATCTGATTTAGACTGAGTCCCCTGACTTAAACACAAGTTTCTCACCTGCAAATTTTCATTTAGCATTCATACCTGTTGTAGGAATATCACAGAACAGAATTAAGAAATCAGCCTCACAATATGAGGCTAAAATTAAAACACAAGTGTGCATAAACACACATACAATTTATGCTAAATTACATTTTCTAATGTTGCAGCATCAATATTGTTATTATATTTTATTAGATTATTATAGCTTCTTTTTAGATAACTGCCAGTACTTTTTTTTGGAAAGTATAATCCTTTTTTGAAGTATAATCACAGTGCATAGAGCATCATCTCACTGATAATAGCAGTTGCAGTATACAGGTGGCTTCCTTGCAGTGGATTCTTTCCAGCTCAGTCTTACAACATATCTCTGCTCAGCAATTCCCAAGAACTGGGAACTCCAGCTTAAAAGAACTAGGAAGTCAGTAACTTTATTGAGTTTGCTCCATTAAAGTGATACACTGCACCTGCCACTGATTATTCATTTGTGTTTAATCCCTATTACTCTAATCCCTTCTTCCTTTCTGTCTTAAAGTTCTTGGTAAAGGAAGCATTTCCTTTAACAACTGCATTGAAACTAGATCAAAAAGTTAGTGTGTTAGAAATTAAGTTAAAAATTAGCACGTTAGAAGTTGTGCAATGAAAAAATATTACTTTGTATGTTATTAAATATTTTCATGACAGTATTACATTATGTTTCTTAAAAGGGGACGATTATATGATTAATACACACATAAATATGTCTGTAAATGTATGGACATATTCATGTAAATGAACACTTTCAATTGGAAATCAAGCAAATTCATTTGGTCAGAATCAAACCAATTACAAGATCTGGGATCCAGAGGAAATTTTCCATCGATCTTATCCTGTCAGAGAATACTGAAAATTACCACTCTAGACAACTACTTTAATTTTCGGTCCTAGCTAACTGTAAGATGATATTACCCGAGTTTATTCATCTTATTGTACACCACACCTAAAAGCTTGTCACAGCACTTGCAGTAAAAAACAACTCTTACTCAAAAATATGCAAAAGTACTAGTGAAATGTAAACATTTGGAAAAGTGAAATAAAGAAATAGAATGTAGAAATATGTGTATACGTGGGTGTTTGCACAAGAAGCAAGGTAAAACATATCCTAAAAAAAAAAAGGAACAGAGAAGAGAGATGGTAGAGATAATCAAAAACAAATAGAGAAAGTAGTAAAAATAACAAGCAGCCAAAAAAAAAGACACAGAAACAGTGCTATTAAAAGGAGTTTGAAAAAAAAAATGTGCAGATGTTGAACTTAAACCAGATCCATTTCTGTGAGACTATCTGGGAACATTCATATGATGGGCCCTTTCCAGGCCTCTCCTTAAGACAACTGAGGCCACATTTAGTTTGCAAATGAATTCTATTCTGGTATTTCTTATCTTTCGACACAGCAATACCACCTTGTAAAAAATCTGTCTCTTAAGCTGGTGGAGTCAGAAGAGAGAATATTTTAATTCACAGCAATGAGCGTTACCACAGGAGCTGAGGGGTTAACAAGCTGCAATGATGCCAGAATGAAAGCTAGAAGATGACTCCCCTCTGCTGCTTGAACCAAAAGCACAGACTCAGTATGAGACAGCTTCTACTCATGACAGAATATAAAAGATTGACTAGCCAAAGAAAAACAGGAAAATCTGGAATTCTGGATTCTGCTTTTGACTCTGAAATGGAGTTGGATTTGCTAGTTACAGGTTTCACGAAGGCACATGCTTTCTGAAAAGCAGTGCAAGCAAAGAGCACATAGGACATACTATTTCACTCTCTTGCTTTGAAAATGACACACCCTCACTCTGGCTCCTGACCTACTCTGTCTCCTCAAGCTCCCTCAGAACTACACATACTTACACAGACCCTTCTTCCTGTATTGCCTGGTTAACAGCTTTAGCACTCACTCCCTCCCCTTTTGGAAAGCAATACATCTTTTCTAGGCACCCATAAGACGCAGTGATACCTGACTGTTCATTTATGGACATATCTTCACAGAAAACTTCAAGCGAGCACAACACCATTACTAGAAGCAGTATGTCAAGTGACCTGGCACTCTGCTTGTGCAGACTTAACTCCTCAATAGTAGCCACTAATGAGGCTATGATGCTTCTGATACCACAGCTAGCTTGCTGAGAACAGGCTTGGATATTTCTGCAGAGCACTGCATGGGTCTACTTATCCAGAGCTCTACATACGTGCCTGGCGTGTAAGAGGCTTCCTGTGCTCTGGGAGCATCAGCAATTTGGAGGGCTTTGTGGATTAAAATAAGGTCTGGCTTTGTGGATTAAAATAATGAAAAGCCAGCTCTTTTTGCAGCTTAAATCTGTAACAAATACTGGTAGGGATAAGTGAGAACAAACAAGACACCTCTGTATTGTAAAGAAAATGCACCTGTTGCTGAATGTTAGATTTCTACTCCAAGGCAGAAAGTTTTAGAGTTCACACTAGCATTTAAGAAGATATTGGCAAAGTTAGCTCTCTCCGGTCTCAGCAACATAAGAACTGTTCACACTCACTCTACAACGAGAACCACCCTGAGTTAGCAGGCTGGTATGCAGTACAGCTAGAACTGCTAGTGTTTAGCAAAGGTAAGGGGGTCCATGATAAAAGGCAGTAGGCAACTTTACAGTTAGAATTCTGTTTTCAAACTACAGATTTTCTCAATCAGATGTGTTGGAAGTAGAACACTTCCAGAAAGAATGTTACTATTAACTTACACATACACAAGCTCTTTAAAAATCAAAGGCAGCATACACAGATTTACATATTTTTCCATTTCTGTGTTACTATTACTGAGAAACTAAAATACACTGTGAGTTGTAAATATAAAAACACTACACTGAAGTTTACATTTCTTAGCAAGTTTTGAGAAAGAAGGTTACCTCTCAGTTGACTTGTTCATGTTTACATTGTTATTTCTTTAGCTCAGGGGATCTGGGTATTTCAAGAGGTAAAAAGCTAACTAGCCACAGGCTATTGCATGTATTTCTCAAGTCTTCTTTCATTCTTCTACTAAGAGAGAAATATGGCACCAGTAACTCTCCTCTGCTGCACTAAACCACCTGTATCTCAAATAAAACTCACATGGCGAGTATTATTTGGAAAGGTTTGTACACACTGAAGTGATCTCAATATTTATGAGAGCTAGCCAAAACCAAAATATCGTATAAACTTGTGTATTAACAAGTAATCAGTTGATACATAGGTTAGATCCTTTATTCTTCACAGCAAGGGTCCAAAAACCACAAACACATAATCTTTAACAAACACATTTGTTCAAAGAGAGAGAGATGCCTTAATCAGGAAGATGCTCAGAAAGCACCTAAGGAAACTCAATACCCACAAATCCATGGGCCCTGATGGGATACACTCTAGACTGCTGCGTGAGCTGGTGGATGTTGTAGCTAAGCTGCTCTCCATCAGCTTTGAAAGATCCTGGAGAACGGGGGAGGTGACGGAGGACTGGAAGAAAGCCAATGTCACGCCAGTCTTCAAAAAAGGCAAGAAGGAGGACCTAGACAACTACAGGCCGGTCAGCCTTGCCTACACCCCTGGAAAAGTGATAGAACGGCTCATACTGGCTGTTGACTCCAGGCATGTGGAGGACTAGAAGGTGCTCAGAAGTAGTCAGCATAGATTCACCAAGGGTAAATGACTAACCTGATAGCCTTCTATGATGGAACGACCATGTTGACCATGACCAGGTTGACCATCAGGCAGCAGGGTGTCCTCGTGGCCAAGAAGGCCAATGGCATCCTGGGATGCATTAAGAGGAGCGTCTCCAGCAGGTCGAGGGAGGCGATCTTACCCCTCTACTCAGCCCTGGTGAGGCCACATCTGGAGCACTGTGTCCAGTTCTGGGCCCCCCAGTACAAGAGGGATGTGGAGCTGCTGGAGAGAGTCCAGCGCAGGGCCACGAGGATGATCAAGGGCCTGGAACATCTGCCCTGTGAGGAGAGGCTGAGGGAGCTGGGTCTGTTCAGCCTGGAGAAGGCTGAGAGGGGACCTGATCGGGAGAAAAGTACCTCAAGGGAGGCAATGAGGAGGATGGGGCTGGCCTCTTTTTCAGTTGTGGTCACTGATAGAACTAGAGGAAATGGCCACAAACTGAGGCATAAAAAGTTCCACGGGAACTTAAGGAAAAATTTCCTGATGGTGAGGGTGACAGAGCACTGGAACAGNTGGCCCTGCGTGTGCAGGGGGGTTGGACTAGATGACCTCTAGAGGTCCCTTCCAACCTTAGGCATTCTATGATTCTGTGTTATCTGAATGACTCTGGGTTCATCCTGACATAACTTTATGATTCTCAGTGGACATATGCAGTGGACATTTTTGAAGGAGACCGAGTATTCAGCACATCAGTTCTTTAGCATAATTTATGCCTCATATTCTTGAGATCAGCTCTTTCCAATTATTTAAAATAAAACAAATTAAGTTGTCATCATTTTATTTATCAATTGGACAATGTGTCCAATTTTACAAGGCAGTTTCTAAATAGTCCTCGGGGAGCACATGGGAACAATTAATTTAAAAAAGAAAGAAAAGGCATATAGAGGGTACAATTAGTTGATATACAGGTTAATAATAACATTTTGTGAAAAAGTCAGTATGGCGTTCATAAAAAAAAACTAAGTGGAGAGATTAAAAATGAAATGAACTCAATATAGTAGGTTTAAATTTCAAAAATCTTTCAACAGGTTCTCTCAATAAAGGGAAACTAAGTAACCATGAGATAAAGATGAAAGCAAAACGAAATGAAACACTGTTCAAAAGATAAGAAACAGTGGGTAGGAAAAAAGGTTAATTCTGTCAGTAGAAGGAAGTCACCTGTGTGGTTCCCACAGGCATGTGTCCAGGCATGTATGTGCTGTTCAACGTATTTGTGAATGATCTGGAGAGAAGGATAAATTGGGGAATGACAATATTTGGTGATGATTCTAAACTACACAGGGTACAACAGATGAGGACAATCTGTGACAAACTGCATAAGGACACTGAGATTAAATAGCAGCCTAAAAAAGGGTAAATTATATTCACTGTAGGTAAATGTACTGTGATGAGCATGTGGGATTTTTTTCCCTATTTCTGTTTTCATGAATAAGATCTGTGAGCACAGTTGCAGCTTCCTAAATGCAATTACTGGTAATGAGTCAGTTCAAAAGAACTCAAGAGAGAAACTGGGTGCCATGTTCAGTACTTAATAGCAGTTTATAAGGAAGTTAAATGCCAGAATATATTAGGAAAGCATGGAGAATAAAACAAAGAACTTCACTGCAATACTACATTCACTAAAATTCTTGTCTCTACCATTTTAAAACACTACAACTAAAAAAGGTTCAGAGGTAGACAAGAAAGATGATCAGATCCAAAACATTCATATTAGTAGTAACTAAGTAAACCATGATTCTTCAGATTGGAAAAAAAAGACAATTAAGAAATGTATGATAAATACTCATGCATTTCTGACTGATATGGAAAGGGAAAGCAGGAATCTTCCAGTGGAAGGAGTAGGGGGCATCAATTGAAGTTAATAGGAAGTAGTTTCTGAATAAACAAAAGGAAGTGGTTCTTCAAACATGAAGATAAACGGCATAATTTCTTACCACAGGATATTGCAGATGCTTAAAGTTTACATGAATTCAAGGGAAAACTGAATACATTAATGGAAGAGAAGTCCATTGAAGGCAACTAAACTCACTGAAATCACATCTGGCCCGGATCTGAGTCTCAAAGAATCCAACACTGGAAGAGTACATGGAGATAAATCCTTCCTTGGATTCTTTTTCCTAGGCATCAATTCCTTGCTATCATTAAAAGTAGAATAGTGAACTAGATGGATAGTGAGCTAGATGTATAGTGAGCTGTAATTTGACCAAGCATAAAGGCCAACATGGATGCTTTCATTACACCAGAGACTTCTTGTAAGATTAGCAATATCCTCTTATTTCTGCCCTTGCAGATGCCTGTCTGCAAGCATCTGTCTTTGGGACTGTACATGGCCTGTTGGTACAGGTTTTCAGCACAGTGGCACTAACTCTGAACTCATCATCGAGAGAATAAAACCCTTAGTTTATAGTACAAAACACAATTTCTTCCATTCTTGCTACACATAGGCTAACAGACCTGTATATGCTGTGGTTATGATCGCAAGATTCAGAACTTTCTGGATTTACTATATTTTGATCTTCACTTCAGATTGAAGCATTTCTAGCAAAATCTACAGCTAATAAAAGCAATTCTGTACTAACACAAAGAAAAGTTAATTATTGCTTCTTCTCTTAAATTTTATTTTTAATATTTTTAATTATGGACTTTCCAGGCTTTCATTTCTCAAGCAGATTGCAAGCTCCCTGGTGCATAAACTGCATAGAACAGTTTCATTGCTGAAATTCACAGACAGTATCAGTATGGGATTACTGTAAAGTAGCACCTGGATCCTTCAAGTAGCACCTTAGAAAGGAAACAAGACTCCATCATTCATTCACTTAAGCTCATTGAAGAAAAGCATATTGAATACTAGAGGAAAAATAGGTAACTACGCATAAGGAAACACTAGATGTTTATTGCCATGTATGTTGTGAATGGAAGGTAGACACAGGAGTGTTTTATTAGGTGTAATAGGATGAAATAGAAAAGAAATTGAACCTCCAGGAAATCCTCCTGACACTAAGATCTATTAGGAATTTTCTCCTAAAGGAAATAGAGGAAGCCCTATTTCCTGGGATAATTTAAATTGTACTTCACAAGATAGCAAATATATACAAAGAACATCCTGCGTTTAAGCAAAAAAAAAAGTGAAGCAGATGAGATTTTTTTCTACAATTAGGCTGGACAAGCCCCAGACTATCTTTCTTCTTACATGCGCGTACAGGCAAAAGTACAATCATAATGGTCAAGAAGACAAAAGGATGAAACTGTGGAAATAATATATAGTTGTCATTACAGACTTTCTCATTCATTTTCTCTTTTCTCATTTTCTCATTTCTCTTTCATTTTTTAATTTATATAATTTTGCTGAGAAGTATCAAAGACTTACAGCAAAACAACAGTTTTATCAAAGATCACAGATCAGATGTGAATATCACAGCACATGCACTGCCACAGAGGTCAGGCCCAGCGATTCTCTACTGAGTGTGTAAGATGGGGTGAGGATTACACTTCGTAAAGGAAAGCAGGCAGTCAAGGCAAAGTGCAACTGAAGAGTTCACCTCCAGAGCAGAGCCACCATCTTACTCTACCACTTACCACCTCTCTTTGAGTCACCTGAGCTATCAATTTAGTACTGCAACTTACCACATCTAACAACATAGTTACTTGCTTCTCTGAGGTAGAAGAGTAACAGGGATTTTGTACTGGTACTTTGAGCAGGTTAAATGGGAAAGAGAGTGCAAGATTCCTAGTTCTGTCCTAGTACCTGTGAGCTACAAATGAGTTGTACTGGCTTGGCTGCAATGTGTTGGCAGTATTACAGAAAAATAAAGCAGTTAATAAATCAAATATGCAGGCTTTTCAATTAACACTTTTCAAAAAAAAATATGTCCCACTAAAGGCCCACTAAAGGTGCCAAATTATAATGAAACTTGGAGTGCTTCAGGCCCATGAACATGATGATGTGTTCCACAAAAGTGAAGCATCAGTATTCTAGTTCAGCTACTGAAGGAGTAGTGTCTGTGAAGGACACTGCAGGGAGCAAGGCAGCAGACAAGCAGACAGACAAATGGGTGACCAGGTAAAGAGTATTAGCTAGAGTAACAGAAAGAAGCAGGAGCAGAGATAATTAGAGATAATGATACTGAGATATCTCAGCCGGTACCAGTATTTATTACCATGGCAAAGCTAAGATTTCATCCTGCATAGATTTTAAGATCTCAGATCTAAGTTACAGTTCATTTCTTAAACTTGTAAAAGTTTAAAATATCATACATATCCACTCTTCTGAACTGAAGCACTCACAAATCTTGCCTTGTGAATTAAAATGCTACAGATTACAATACTGAATATGACCATTGGAGAGGCAAGGGTCAGCTGAGAGAAAAATAAAACATCGATAATTTGGTATTGAAATCTCTGCAATTCATTTTTTAAAACTTTGTTAGTGACAACGTGTACATTGTCCTAATGTGTACTAAATGTGTACTAAACTCATTCCCCACCCCCTCGCAAAAGGCTGCAATAAAGCAACTCAAAACCAACTTGTTTTTCAGGACTTAGTTTATTTTTGGGGGAATTTTGTTTTACTCAATTTAGAGTAAAGTGACAGGCATGAAAAGTAGCACCAAGTTGTGTGTCATAGCTTGAAGTATATGTGTAAAAACCCTGGAATTTCTGATTTTCTTTTTAGAGTGGGAATCTTTATGACATCAGTGTTCCCCTTGATTATAAAGATTGCTATTTTTAGGGTTCTGTGCTTTCTGTTCCAACTTGGAGACTTGTGAGACATTCATTGTAGAACATACACAACCTCAGTACACTGCAATTTCTATATGGTTCAGATTCCTGACAGTGCATTATATATCAATTCTCAGCATGTAATCATTTGTGTTAGTCTATCCCATATTTCATTCCCTTTTTAACATTTTATATTTACAGTATTGCCCAGAGATACCAAAACCAGGCTCAGAGAACACTGACTCTTAGGCCTATGTATCCCTATAATGCCTACAATCCTTCCAGAAAGACAGGATTTTATTTTACGCAATGTTTCTATGCTTTCCATTACTGATTTCAGTGTCTGTCTCTCTTTCATACTCAAAATTATCTCTGGTCAAAGCCTGGTACTAATAATTTTTTCAGCAATTAAGGGTTGTAAGTCAGGACAATGAAGACATCCTCTGTAAGAAAAAAAGCTCTAAAAATGAAACATGATTTACCTTGCAGGCAAAACTGTACTTAGTAGACACAGGGACAGAACTTCAGTTGACTGCTGCAGCTCAGGTGAGTGCAACTGTGACCACAAAAGCCAGAAGTTGCATGGCAATTTTTATACTAACTAATTTTAAGATTTTGTTTTTTTGGTACATAAGAGATCTTCAGATTTCATTTTTATAGATCGTTTATTTCATTGTTGCTTTTATCGCAAATACACTGTTTCCTAGAATTTTAGCAAGCCTGAGCTAAAAACATCCCAAACTGCATAAGCTGCCATCATCAAAACAACCAAGGAGAACATTACGACACGGGCAATCTGTGATTGTGTCTCTGAGGAACAGAGTATTAGTTGATAGCTCATCTGCATTAGAATAAAAAGCATAGGATAAAATCCCTCAGACTTGATCACTCCAAACAAGTAGTTTGTGACTGCCCAAGCACATTTTAAAAAATATGCCTAGTGCTGAAATTGGAAATGCATTTAAATTGAATCCTTTTAATTAACTTTTGAAGTTTGTCTCAAAAAAAAAGAAAGAAAAAAAAAAAAGAATGTCAAGATGACTAAGCGGTGACTAAGCTTCCACACTAGAAAAATTTTACTGCCAGTGGTTGGGTGATTTTATATTTGTCTTCAAATAACAGAAACGAAGGAAAGAGAGTGGCAGAAACAGCTGTAACCATGTCCCTGTGTCCAAACACAATTTATTTGTAAAACTTAAAGAAAACAAGGCACAGCTGTGGAGTAATTATGAAAAACATCAACAAGTCCTTCAGATCTGATGAATAATGATGCAACCAAAGAAATAAGATCTGTCTGCAGAGTTGGAAACACTCACGTTTAACAAGTGCTTTTGCAGTGACTGAATCTTTTTGTAACGAATTTTAGTTACAATAGATGCTGACTTTTCCTTCTGCTATTACTTCCTTCCTGGCAACTAGTATACTTCACTCTAAGAAAAGTGCCACAATTTCAATTCTATTGAAATTCTATAATCTATAACACATTTTCTTTTAAAATACCAACCTTGGAAAGCTGACTGAAATTTCTGAAGAGGTATAGAGGAACATACTCTTTCCCAAAGCAGCCTAACAAATATATCGCACTTTCTTAAATTCAGAAGCTGCCACCCACTCTCCATTTTCTTCAGATTAAATATTGCCAGAATCTCAGGATATTTCTTTCTTCATCTTTATGACACATAGGTTCAGCAGAAATGCCTTTCTCTGTCTTTTCCAGACAGAAACTATGGTGCAGAAAAATACAAAAATACATATTCTCTGTTCAGGTGGCCTAATCCACCTGAACAGAAAAAAAGCTGTAACTGGGCAGTTACAAAGGCTAGGAGCTAGGGCTGAATGTAAACTGTCTTCACTGCTATTTTAATTCCTGTTAGGCAAGCCAAGTTAAGAACAGACTCTTTTCTTCTCCTCTTCCCACAGTACAGACTTGCCTTCGGTGACTTGTTACTTGTCTGAAGTCACACAGGAACATTAGGTCATCTGCCAAGAGGGGACTGAAGCATCCAGAGCTACCCGGGCCAGCCTTCTGTCAATTGGGACAGCCTTTCCCAGGATCAGTTTAATTCCTGGGTAATGCATATGTTTTTGAACTATTTCTGGCCACTGGAGAGCATCTGTGATTAGAAAAAATTGCTTCAGTCTCAGTTTACGATACCCACTGGAGCAGGATAAGGAAAGGCTTCTTCTGGAATTTCCACTAGAAGTTTATGCTAGTCTGGAGATGAAGATGCTCCTTAGGACAAGGGACTGGACTCCCACTCTGAGCACAAGGTAGATGCACCTGAGTTCTTCAGGGTAAACTCTCCCCTGGCTACCAAGCTATTTCAGTAGGAGTCAGACGAATACAGGAGACACATTCACATCAACTACTCTGCAGATACACAGTAGTAGGTCAGCAAAAGCTAACCTGCTTAAAATAGTTGTCAGTTATGCTGTAGCAAATGATAAATTTTGCAATTGCAGTATATTTATGATCTCATCAGAAAAAATGTGTAAACTGTTGGTAATTAAAATCAACACATTTCAAAGTAAGTATTTATAAAAGTACATTTGTAGTTTATAGAAGCAATAATTGAATACAATAAATATCTACCCATCATCTCATCATGTATCTTATACTGTATAAATAAATGTCTACTAGTTACTGTGGAAATAAGGTGATAGTATACAGTGCTGAATCTCATAGTTACATTAGACTTTACTGTTAAGTCTTTTATTTAAAAAAAAAGAGTTCTAAACAAGTACGGATGACACTGATTAACATGAATAAAAGCAGTTATTGAGTTTAAGTGTTTTTGGAATCTTTTGAAGTAAAAAATAAAAGTTTTATGTGTGAAAGAGTTAACAAAAACTTCCAAGACTAAGCTCTGCTTGGTCTATCAAATCATTAAACGGGAAAAAAAAATTACCTTTTCACCTTCTTCACCTTTACTGCCTGCAAGGCCATGATCACCCTGGAACACAAGACAACAAAATAAAAATTTCTAACATTCTAACAGTTGTCAAATAATTGCATTCTTTAAAGTAGTTCTAATGCACTGAATTTCTATTTTGGCATTAAAGCATAAGAAATCACTTGAATACTGATTATTCAAATTATTTCTCATTATTCAAATCGTATGAAGCCTCTACAGGAAACTAGAATGGCTTTCCATCATTTTTGCTGCTTAACAGAAACAGATGACTATTTTTTCTTTCAAACTAAGGGATCTTCTTGAATTTGAAAACTCTAAATTGATCATTGATGGTCAGCCCACTTACTACAGTTCTGCTATTCTGCCAGATTTTATACATTTATTCCAATTAATTCCTTCACTTTAATTTATAAATGTGATTAACCAGATGTAATGTTTTCATAAATCTACTCAACTGAAAAAAATATATACCTACTGAAATAAAAATCTTTCATTCACTTTGAAAATAATTCGATCTCATTAATCAAGTACTAAGAAAAACCTAGAAACACTATTGTCACAATTCAAACTCAGCTGACTTCAGGCAATTGAAATCAGCATTAGAGGAACTTCTACCAAAAAAGACATGTTATAATCTTCCTGCTTCAGTGTAGCTTGGAAAAAGACCTTAACATAACATTCTTACTATTCCAGTGTTCATGTCAAATGGTCTGCAGCCTGGCAACATTACAACAAAATATACATCTATTTTACTAAAATATTTTTAAATCATTAATGTATACCTCTGCATTTGTGAGAGATAAGAATGTATTCTAGTATGACATAAATAGATAACTACCTGAAAATAAGTAAATAAATAAAATACACAACCATTTTCTTTCTATGCCAAACCATCTAACAATACAGAGTTTGCTTATCTGTGCCCCTTACCAGTCCTCAGGCTCACTGCACCAGTATAATGTACATAATTTTTACAGGTCTGAAGATGAAGAGAGTGGAAGATTTCCAAAGTAAAGTATATGATATTTTTTGATATTACTTTTAAAAAATTAGAATGAGCAGAGTCTAAACATTCTTTCACCCTTCCCAGAGTTTCATTTCTTTATATAGAAGTCTTAAGGTTTAAATGAGGTTAACTAAAACAAGAGGCTACAACTTCCAAACTTTCTAGCAGTATTTTGCCAAATTGTTCAGTTGGTACAGAATCATGGGAACACATCTGGGAATTAAGTCCAAAGCTTTAGAGATGTGCACATTTTTATATGAGCAAATAATTCTAGACTTTTCAGCAAACATCTGCAGTGGTTTCATATTCTGCATTCTGTTTTGTCTTTTTGGCTGGGGTGAAAGATGCAGTCAATGGCTTAGTGGTCAATTTAGAGGCATGCCCAAGAATCAGTATACAGAATTAAATCTTGTAAAATAACATTTCATATGTTCTCACCTAAAAATGAGTGAAACTTCTATTTCTAATTCTTTTCCAATAGCTGGACATAAAACACAGCTCCTATTTTTGACAAATTTCTAGAAGCAAAGCATTTTCTCCATTTTCCTATTTTTGAGATTGCAAATTTTGTCTATACTTAATTCCCAATTCCTTAGATAAATTTCCCCAACAAAGTTGACTTGAGTGCACCTGAAACATAAATCTGCATTTTATGGAATCATTAGAAGGTTGTTCAAAAGTGGCACCCGTAGACCTCTAGTTCAACCTCTTGCTCAAAGAGGGAATACTGCTGACACCAGATCAGATCAGCCTTTACTTTATCTATGTAAATCTGGCAAACTTCTGAGGATGGCTCTTGGTTGAAAGTGATAAACAAATAATTCCTGCATTTGACATAGGGCTTTCAAAGGAAAAGGTATAGTTTAGAGAACTGCAAGGTCTTCCAAATGAAACCTGAAGGTCTTACCTAAAATTGTTGACTTTTCTCACACCCAGAGCTACAAGTTGTATTCAGTCAACTGAATACATACATTTCCCCTCAGCACGTCTCAGAAGAGACAAAATATTGTAATTGTTTTCTTATAAATTCCTTCTTAGCAAAGCTTGTTAGGCAATCTGCAGTAAGAGGCAGGCTATGTAATGGACAGTCATGAAGCATCCTCCATTTAGAGCACCATGAAATACGCTACTGCCAAGTACATTAATTTTGGTCACAATAAATCTAGAGTTACTGAACTAAGTTCTGCTGGAAGAATTCATCCATGATCATATGACTAAGTAGGAGCTTAGAAGACTTATTAAAGGAATCTGAAATTGAATGCTTTCTCCATTCCATTCATGGGTCTTAATTCCTTCACAGAAATTTCCCCTAGTAACTTGCACACTATCCGATTCAGCTTTATAGGCAAGCCTGAATTCAACAACAAAAGAAAGATTCTCAAGTTCACTTGGTTGTTTCCAAGCCAAGCAGAAGATAAATGCTTTCCAGGCAAGAAAAGAACAAAGACAAAAAAAAATTCAAACATCTCAAGTACAGAAAAAAATAAGTAAAAGAATGATCACTCATAAAAAATCACACAGGTTATTAAATAAATACAAAGCACTCATGATACATAACAATAAAAACACAGCTTAAAATAGCCTTTTAAAAAGGTATTTTTGTAACTCCATTCACAGCACAGTTTCCAACATCTTCCTTCCAGCTCCTCTGTGGTAAAAATAGACACTAGTGTGGTAGGGAAAAATGCTAATTAATCATTGCAAGTAATCCTTATTCCTTCTATTTGTCCGAATCTACAATATGAATTCAGAAAAATTCTTTGTAGTCGAATAGTAACCAGATAATATTTTATCATCACTATTGTATTTGACCACTATAAAGTCAAAAATATTGCACTCCCTACTTTTTCTTTTATGGAGACAAGCTAGAGGCAGTCTGCCTTGCACTGTTTAGTCAGTGTTCTACAGATGACTTTTTTGCTTCAACACACTAATGCAAGAAGAATCTCACACTCCAATATTGATTTTTATAAGCTCTAAAATGTGAATAATACCGTGATTTCTTTAATTCTTTCTGAAACATGCAGAGTGTGCATAATCAAAGTTCTCAAACGTATTTATCATTTAACGCTTCTGCAGTTTTTCATTGCACTGCATTACTGCAATAGGCTGCAAGATTAGCAATTCAGTTTATACATATAGTTTAAGATACAAAAAACTGCTTGATATCTTAGAAAAAGATATATATCTATATCTTATATATATATAGCAAATATCTTGAAAGGATATATATATAGCTATTTTAACGTACAAACATCTGAACTTCATTATGCACACTGGTTACTTATTCTACTCAACAACATGGTGCCAAAAATGAAGCAGGTATCATATTAATTAATCATTAAAAATGAATAGCAACTTTTATCAATCACTGAGAATGTGCTTTGCTGTTCAGAACATTTTATAAATTAATATGGTTTATAACATCAAGCATACTGGGACTGTGTCAGATTCTTTTCCTGGCTAGGAAAGAGAAACAATTTCTGCAAAATATTTCAAATAGGTATTTAATGGATATGATTCTGTGAAAATACAATAATAATAATAAGCAGTCAGATGCTTCTCTGTCCTCAGGAAGAGCAGAGTTTTCCTTTTATTTTTAAATCTCCTGGAGGCACCGCCAGCAGTTTAATTCACAGGACAGACTTTGTACTTCAGGGTTACTAGTAAGGAACTCATTTTAATAAAAGTAAAATCAGCATGGTCAAACACTACTTACTGTTTGGAAAATTTATGGATATGTGCCTTTTATTTACCCTGAGTACGTCAGACCCTTGGAACAATCTAATGGCCCCAGCTTTTAAAATGAGGACAGCTATTTATAGCATTGCAGAAATGGAGTGGAATGTTCAACAATGTACTACCATAGGGCTCTATCAGCACCCACCGCCTCGCCACACGTCTGGGGCAAGGCCAAAGCCACCAACAGGCTTAGAGCTTTTCTTTTCAGAAATAAAAATCCCACTCCAGTTATTATCCATTGTATGGCATCTGCCTTGGCCTTTTGGAATGTTTCCTTGTTTCTTTAAACAGGCTCCTGCTAATGGTTAGAAAAAAAACAATAAAATATTAATTGCATAAAGACATATGCAGGTGCTGTGTTCTAAAATTTGACATGTGAATCCCCTCAATTTGTCACATGAGGAAGCTTACACTAAATATTATGACATTTATCTTTTTGTTCGCATTTCAGTTACTGCTGAACTACCAGTACTCAGCACTTGCCCAAAGGCCCAAATCAGCGCTACCCTTAAAAGCAAATCATACATGTACAAGCATAAAAGCACAAGCTCCTCCCTAAAAATGATCTAATAGAGAAAGGGCTTGTGAGAGGTAAATAATTTGCTTCCTTTCCTCTGTTGTGCTTCCACATCAGACTCAACACAGCAGGCAGCCAAGTTTAAGTCAAGGAAGGTACGGGCCAGACAGATGCTCTTGTATCTTACTGATTTGGGCCTTTGGGCAAATTTCTTTATTTTACATAGCTGTTCAAGAGAATGGCAATTGGGAATAGCTCTACTAGAATGACATACTCCTGAGTTCAGGAAGCATCAATTTTTCTCATTCTTAATCCTTCTTGCTATCCCAATCTGGGACAGGCCTGACTTTCAGAATTATTTGGGCATGTAGAAGTTAATACAGTCCAAAGTAGACGATATTTGAAAATTTAGGCTTCAGTGCTTTGCAGGAGAAATAATGAATCATCAGCAAAGGTAGCTCACAGCTTGGGAAAACATGAATATGTCTCATTATACCAGGCTAACTTCTCTGTAGTTGTCATTGCTTCCTTTTTTTGCTATGAGTATACCTCAACAAGCATAAAAATTAAAGAGATCACAAAAGTCATGCAGTTTGCTTCTACTTCTTCACAATTTATTTTTGCATGACATGAGAACCAAAGAAGTTCAGATGAATAGATCACTTATTTTAATGCATTTTAACTTAACTGAAAGGCCTCTATCTTGCCTTTCTTTTTCTTTAGAAAATTGATAGTGAACTGACTGAAGCCTTTATGATAGCTGTCAGGAGAGGACTTAATACCACCAACAAAAGTGCTGGTAGAATCAAAGCTTCTGCTGTCAGTAGGTCTTTCTTCTGCCTTGTCTAATACAAGCAGTATACATTATCATTACAAGCCCTTAAAGAAGTGACAACTGCCTTCTCCTACCATGGTTGATCAAAAACAAAATTTGCAATCCAGAGGACACACCTTCATTCATCATTCTTAAATGCTACCAGTTTCAGAAACAGAAGAACTGCAAGAAATTAAAAGGGACTAAACCAACAGAACAGATAATGATGTTTAAACTTATTATCAGGACATAACCAGGACCTTCAGCATTTTGGGACTGGTTCTCTGTTGTGCCACAAGGTTGTGTGTGGCCTATGGTATGTGTGTGACCATATGAATTGAACATAATCTTGGAAACAATGCAACTCACCTGACCTACAACACCCTACAGAGAGCATGAAGAAAATGCAAGTGAAAAATATGAAAATACTTCCAACAGCGCATTGAGAATAAGCAAATAGCCCTCTTTGCAAAAGCTTCTGAAAGATTCATAACCTCCTATGGATGAACAGTTTAGAAAATTAAGTCTAGCCAGTTGGATATTTCTATCACTTGAAACAGCATAGTAGAACAGCATAGTAGAAAAAAAAAATGGAAATCATCACTCATGGTGAATGGAGAGATTTTTGTAACTGCACTTTTTCCGTTACAGTGGATCAGTCAAAAGAATTGCCCAACTCATATCGCATATATTGATTTATTGTTAACCCAGCCATAACATGGCCTGAAAACAAATCTAAGCCCTATTAAAATTTCAACAAAACTGTAAATTCATTGAATCGACCTTGCTAAAATAATATCTGAAATCCAGTAATGTTAAGTCTCAGTTAAAAAGCATCTTCCAATATCAATGATTTTTGGGGGGTTGCAAAAAAAATGTTGAGGCTTTATTAAAATGTAAAAAAATAAAAAAAAATAATATAATAATTGGAACCTATGCTTAGCATAGAAAGGTAGATAGCACTGGTGAACTTCTTGGATTTTAGTAGTCAGCCTTTACTGTAGGATTACCTTTTTTTTTTCATATGCATTCCCATAATCTGAAGACTCAGGAGGCAGATTTTTAGCTGATACAAACGTTATCTGATTCTAACAAAGATCTTGCTCAGAGACCACATTAACCACTATCATGTCCAACGTCTAACAATACAGATCTGAAATGCAAGAAAGTAGTACCAAAGCTAACAATCTTAAAGTGACTCAATAATAAATAGACAGCATAAACATACACAGTTCCAGTGTAGGAACTAGCCCAGATTAGCATTTGCTCTGATACCAGATGCAGATGTCTATATAGTTGCAAACCTCTGTCAATGACTGACAAGGAAAGCTGTCCGAGACAGTTTCTGTGTCTTCACTGTCACCAGATGTTGTAAGGCTTTTCTAAGAAATGTATCTTCTCACTTCAGAAACTGTGCCTTTTGACATTTGATATTTTGAGGGAGAGGATGAGCTAGTATTTGGGTTAATACACAGCCTGTGTATTTAGAATTCTAATACATACTTTTCCCATCTGCAAATCCAAGCACCAAACAATAGGAACTGCTCACTAAGGATAAACAAGTGTACTCTGTTAATGCCAATTCTGAGCAGCTTTGTAAGAAAAAACATCATCATAGCCTGGTAGAGCTGTAACTTTTCCTTTCAACCATTTTCCTTAACATTATTGAGGCTATTCCACATTCTACCTCCAGGATGCCTGG
Source organism: Crypturellus undulatus (assembly GCA_013389825.1). Taxonomy (NCBI): domain Eukaryota; kingdom Metazoa; phylum Chordata; class Aves; order Tinamiformes; family Tinamidae; genus Crypturellus; species Crypturellus undulatus. Next base: position 186,158 of record VWPW01031931.1, read on the forward strand.
CAGAAGGAAGCAAATCCACTGCCCAAGGGAAACAAGTGCTTTGCATGAGGAGGTTTTGACTACTCTTTTGCTAAAAAACGTTGTTTATTTAGGGAATCCACATTATTCTGACAGCTCTTTCTTTGGAGGCATTCTTTTCTCATTCTTGTGAAGCTCAGCAGAAGTACTGCTAGTGCTCTATATTCTGGTATTTCTTCTGGCTATTTCACATGAGCCATATAATTTTGTCATTGTATATTTTTCTTAACAGTTCCTGCAATTTCCAACTCATGGATTGGATACTGGGAAAGAAAAATGCTCAGTATAATGGAAAAAAAAAAAAAAAGAAAGACAAACTCTGGTTAAAGTCGCTGTTAATACTGTGCGTCCTACTGACTAAGGCTCTGTGGGCCCATGTTAATCAAAGATGATTTATAAGGCTTAGTACTCTATTCCACTGCTGTTTTTGCCAAGAGTTGCTTGCTCTTTTGCAGTGACTAACACATGCCACAAAGATCACCTTTTCTTCTACTTGTTATTAAAACAAAAGTGTAATTAGATAAACAGATGCTTGTTGATACACTCTCTTGTCCACTATGCAGAGTGCCATTCTGGAGCTTATGGAATAATCATAAGAAATAGTATAATACACTATTTGTTCTAATTTCTTACATAACTTCTCTTCTCACACCATCTTGGGTCTATCTACACTAATACTTTATGCTCTTCTATAAAGGGAATTTCTTTTACTCTGGGCCTGTGTAGTGCTCTATGCAATACAGACAGGATACGTGGCTATGGTATGGCTATGGCTATGGTGACAACTCACCTTCACTTGCCTACTCCTTGATAGAATTTTCATTCTAACAAATGGATTGCTAAATTAAAAGCATTTCTTGTGATATCCTTGTTAATAGCTGTAAAGAATATGTTCTGCATCTTCTATTTGTGAAGGCAACGGGTTACAATCGTCAAATTGCCAAATAAAGTTAACTACGGAATAATTTCTGACACGTTATGTTTTAGACCAAGCTTCTCCTTCCAAAGCAAAACAGAACTACTTTCCTTTGTAAGGAGAAAAAAATGGAGCTACCATTCACAGTAAAAAAGAGTGAGCGGTGAAAGGAGGGTTAATTCTGGAGTAAAAGCATCTTCTGACTGGCTCCTTGGTATCTGTGAAGGAAATCTGTTTTCTTCATGTTAAACACTAATCAAACACCTGTCAAGCAGCTGGGCTGAGTGTGTCAGGGCTGAGCCATCTGCAGAAACACACCCCGTGCCAGTTGCTTTACTTAGTGCGGCCTGGGAACAAGAATCCATTAGACAGAAAGTCAACAGTGGAATTAGCAGCCCTTTTTCTTTTCGTGCCCTTCCACTTGCTTGTTGACTTCTTGTGTTTCTATTTTTGGGAGCCTCATGCCAGAGCTCCAGTGCTGACTGCTGATTAGGCAAGATTTGGCCCAGCTTCAGCCTGTCACGTTGCTCTAATCAATTCCGATTTAAAACATGAATCTTTGGTGTTGATAAATACTGGCTAGTGGTGAGAATTTTGAAAATATGTAAAAGAAATGTAAATGAAAGAGTTTTTATGCCCAGTAATTCAGCACCTATAAATGAACAAAAGCAATTAACTTAGAATAAAACTTAAAATTTAACTTTTAAGTTTCTTGGGGGAAAAAAGTAAATTTATTGGCATTAAAAATCATACATGAACTGAATTTATTTACACTGAAGTTAGGACTAATTTACAACTCAATTATCAACTAAAAAAAGAAAAAGAGACAAAAATGTCTCTTAGAAGTTAATATTTTACAACTTACAAAGAAAAATGATATTATCTAAAACATACATTCAATACAGATTATGAATTTTGGCCTTATGAGGCCAAAAACATTTTTAAAATTTCAAGTATAGCTTGTAATTGAAGGAGTTAATCACAGAGAAAATACTGCTATATATAAATGAATTACAGTAAACATAAATAATCCATTTTTGAAATTATCCTATGAATAGATCAATAATTCATCAAGCCTCAAGTATTTGGTGTGGTTCAGCATCTAATTCCTCAAAGGAAAATAAACAAAACTAGGCAAAATGTCTCAGACAACTTGTACAATGCACAGTGAGAAAGTTCCTTCCTTCCTGATAAATCTACCCCTTGCAACATACAGTGCCAACATTTATAAATTTTACAGTATTTGGTATTTTTCTTAATTTTAAAATTCTCAGTTCTGTAGCAACTGAAGGGAAAAGAAAAAATCAACATGTGCCCCAGAATGCTCACCAAAAGGAACCCAATCAATATACTACTACTACTAAAATCCTCTAATCCCCATCCTCCCCCTGAGTGTGCAAGGCCCTGACTCAGGCTTTTCAAGCAAAGCTAGCGATACCAGAGCCAGGCAGACTCAGGGCTCGAGTATTCATTATTAAAGAACAAAGAGCCGTATTTAACAGTTGCATTATTTTTCACTTCCGTGTTACATAACAAACGAACAAAAGCCTTTTTTAAATGGCATCAGGCCACTGTCAGTTATGCTCCCAGCAGTCCAGACCCCTCTAAAGCGGTCGGTGACCTCTGGTTTCTTTGGGCACACCTCGCACAACAGCAGCAGTCACTGCACGCAGAGACCACAGCTCCAGCCATGTTTTTCTGGTTCTTGTAATTTCAATTTTAATTTAAGCAAAACAATTTTAATTTAAATTCAGATTTGGATATTTCAAATATCGGAGTCTGCCTACAACATTTCACTGCAGTGACACTGACCTGAGGAAGACAGTTTGATGTCGAGCAATATAAGCAGGGGTGTCTGCCTTCCAAAATGCACTTTTACCCTTCTGAGACTTGGCAATCTGATTTTGCGGGGAACTACAAGAGGACAGAATACAAAGCTAAAAGTTTCCTCTAACGGGTTAGCTGACAGACTAAAGCAAAAGACAGAAAAGTAATGATTCTTTAATGAGAAAGGAAATCTGTGCTCACCAGCAGCTCACAACTTAAAGCAGTCACTAGCACCTTTTTCTCCAGAATGGGAATAACACTTGAGAGGTATTACTGCGTGAAGTGTGATTTGATTCTGTGTAGCTTTTTATCGAGAATCAGACAGTACTGCTGTAGTTTAACTTTAGGAGTTGAAAAAACAGGGAGCTCAACAGTTCCTGGAGTTGTGAACTGCAAATATCACCTAATATGGCAAAAATAAGTCAGCACAGCAGACAGCTCTCTGGAATCAAATTTATGATCAAAGGCTATTCAAAACACATCCAGTAATGTTAAAGAGAGAGCGAGCAAGCAAGTGAGGACTATATATGCTGAAGCAATGAAACAAGTTTTGGAAAATAGAATGGTCTTAAAATGTGTTTTCCAGTAGGATTTCTAAAGAGCATATTTCTGCATCAAATAGCCACAGAGAGCTAATCTTTTCACATGTCTCCTTGTCTTAAAATGCGACGTGTAATAATAAGTACATATATAGATGCTACTGAAAATGCAACAAAAAACACACAATCAAAAAAAAAAAAGCCCACACAAAACAACAACAAAATCCTAACACTCATAACAAGTTTGTTGCTGTAGTGGGTAACATCACCACCCAATTTCCAATGGCTGGTTGTTCTCAAACAGAAGCAGTACAAACAGTCACCAATGTCTGTCCTTTTGAAGCTCATCTGGTTCCTTGCTAACCCATCAAATCTCATTTCAAAAGAATCTGCACCTTACTTCCTATTGAAATGCTGTTTCGGCTTCATGCTGAACATTAGGGCTTATGATTATGTTCCTTTATGTCATTACTTCATCCTGTATTAGCTATTATACTCTTTTTTCTCTGCTGGAGATCCCAGGGTAAAGCGAGAGAGGGATTTTTTTTGAAAGCTGCATAATTTATCTTCACACTTGATCTAAAAACACTGAAGTATAACTGATTAGCAATGACAGGAGCTCAGAAATTAATCTGGATGGCATTGAATCAATAACAAACTGAGAGATGGCTTTAAGCAGTACCTATCCAGCCCTCCATACGCATTTTTGAAGCTTTCTCAGAGATGCTGATGAATTACTTCAGAAATATCCTGACCTCTGTCAAGGATCTGTGCAGCAAATAAAATGTGGGAGACGCTGAGTCCAAGGATCTTTCAAGACCGCTGCAAGGAAAAGAACACATTACTGGAAGCTCAATGCTGATGTCCTTTCAGATTTGTATATTTGTATGAGTGACTGACGCTCCACGAGCATATGCTGTAGTCGTATAATAGGCTACATATCCATGGTTCTTTGGCAAAGTCAAAATACAACTTGGAAAATTGTAGATAAGGTTTCCAACAGTCTAGCTGGAGGAAAAAAGAAAGCAGGTCACAAGAGTCTTTAAGATGACATGGTTTGATTTGGATGTGCATTTAACAGAATAGTTTCTGGCTCTGGATTTCATGAAGTAGCTGGCCTTGGAAATGTGATCCTGAAATAACTCAGTATGGAGAACATTATAGAAGGTCTATCTGAAAGTAATTTAAGCTCATATACTATACTACCCTTTTATTATTATTTTTTAAATTTTAAAATCTTATAATACAGCAGTTTCTCAGGTACCACTAACAGAAAGGAAGAGGGAGCTCCCTAGGCTACTGCAATGCAAAGCAGGCTATTCAGGGAGCACTAACGTGACGCTCCAACATACCATACATATCTCAAACAACAACCATATCATATTTTGGGAACCCTTTTACTAATCATTTCCTTAGCTGTACCAAATATAAGGAGAACTCTACAACAAAAGCCTTGTCTCCCAGCCTAAGAAATGCATAACTATCTGTATACTTTGTTGGATTACAAGCAGAAATACACACAGTGAATGCAAGTAGAATGATCTTTTTACAGATACCTGCTGCACCATCTCATGCAAACAGAATCTCATTTTAATGACAGTAAAACAACAGTCTACTTACAACAGTAATGACAGACCATGCTGTCACAAGTATTTTCCAAAATATAGTTTACGAAGTGTATCTGCATTATGGGTATTATTAGGAATTCTATACCGGTAACCAAATAAAAGCTTGAATAAATGTAAATGCATGTTCTAATTTTGAGAATCATCTGAATGTTCTGAGTTACAGTTTTTGCTCTTTTGACTGTATTTTTTTCAGAATTTAGTGATTAATTAAGAAAGAAGACAAATATTTTCTCCAAAGAAAAAGATAAATCTGGAATGGCTAATAGAGCCAATGAGTTACCTTCATCAACTTGAATGCTTTCAGACATGAGCATTTTCACATGTTTATGGATTTTTTGGCTTGCAGAACCCAAATCACAGGTAAGGTCCCTACCAGGCTTAGTGCCGTGCACTGAAGTAAATGTTAAAGTGGACATCTCTTTCACAGCTAGGAATGCTTCCTGCTAAACTTTTCACGCAGAGACTGTCTACACCCTAAAAGATAATATGCCCAGACAGATGCAAGGTTTATCCTTGCCTGCTTAGGGGCAGTTTACTAAATCTTGTACACAATATTTTATCTTAGAAAAATGATCTGATTTACCATAACATTCAGGCTCTTCCCGCCTCATGACTTGACAAATATACTGAAGAAGTCGCCCAGAAAGCTAAACCACAAATCAGTCCTGTTTGTAAGAAGGGGATTATGACAAGGTAAGTCAGGAAGTCTACAAACAAAGTGAATTTCCTCCCAAGGGAGAGCTGTTATCCTCTTGTTTTTCTGGAACTGTAAACTAACACCACAAAACTCTCTCCTCTGATACTTAACAGAACTCCTTCTGTTTTCATACGTAGGATCCCCTATTTCAAATATATCTTATAAGAGCTGTCCTGAAAAAGGGCAGGGAAGAAGGATCTAGGTAGTTGGATATCAAACACTCATATTATTACGGTGTCCATGATCCAGTGTATTGTGAAAATATGTGACTTTGGAGCTGAAAGAAGGGCTCCAAAGGGACTACATTTTATCCTTGAACCTGTAGATCAGCTATCAGTACTATCAGTCTGACTGCTTTTGTCCTGAAGGCAGGTGAGATGACTGGCACCTTGTAGCAGGCTTTCAGTCAGAGAAAACCTTATTTTTAATTTGTCAGCTAACAAGAGCTGTAAAAGCAGCAGCTGCAGGACTACGCAACCACTGCTTGATGAACAGCATTCAGTAATGTCATCTGTACTTTGGGGTGCCAGGAGTATTCAAAGCATCACCCTAAGGTCTTTCAAAACTTAAACTTTGGTCTATTCAAAGCATCACCCTATGCTCTTTCAAAACTTAAACTTTGGTCTCCATCCTAGCCCACAGCAGGTGAAATGTCTCAAATGGCAGAACACCTCTAACACCTCTACATTTAGACCTGCAACCATTATTCATCAGTGACCTGGATGAAGGCACAGAGTGCTCTCTTACCAAGTTTGCTGAAGATACGAAGCTGGGAGGAGTAGCTGATACCCTAGAGGGCTGCACTGCCATCCAGAGGGACCTGGACAGACTGGACAACTGGGCGGTGAGAAACCTCATGAAATTCAACAAGGCCAAGTGCACAGTCCTGCATCTGGGGAGCAATAACCCCAGATGCCAGTACAGGCTGGGGATCGACCTGCTGGAGAGCAGCTCTGCTGAGAAGGACCTGGGCGTCATGGTGGACGACAGGTTGACCATGAGGCAGCAGTGTGCCCTCGTGGCCAAGAAGGCCAATGGGACCTTGGAGTGCATTAAGAGGAGCGTCTCCAGCAGGTCGAGGGAGGTGATCCTGCCCCTCTACTCAGCCCTGGTGAGGCCACATCTGGAGCACTGTGTCCAGTTTTGGATCCATAGTACAAGAAGGATGTGGAGCTACTGAAGATTCCAGTGCAGGGCTACAAGGATGATCAGAACACCTGCCTGGGACACTTGCCCTATGAGGAAAGAGTGAGGGAGCTGGGCCTGTTCAGCCTGGAGAAGAGAAGGTTGAGAAGGATCTAATCAGTGTATATAAATACCTGAAGGGAGGTAGTGAGGAGGATGGAGCTGGCCTCTTTTCAGTGGTGGCCATCGACAGAACAAGAGGAAACAGCCAGAAACTGAAGTATCTAAAGTTCCACAGGAACTTAAGGAAAAAACTGGAACAGGCTGCCGAGAGAGGTCATGGAGTCTCCTTCTCTGGAGATCTTCCAAACCCGCCTGGATGCCACCCTGTGCCATGTGCTCTGGGTGTCCCTGCTGGAGCAGGCGGGTTGGACTAGATGATCTCTAGAGGTCCCTTCCAACCTTAACGATGCTATGATTCTATGATTATTCCTGTAAAGCTACTGTACAACTACTGCAGCAACACGAAAATGTGTTATTTATATCATGGCAATTGTTGTCAGCTATAATATAGCTTGCAGACCAAACACCACCTTTGAGAACAGACTGAAGACACCTGAGGCACATAACCTAATTTCACACTTTAAATCCCTAGAAGTTATGTTTGTATATGATGCAAGTCTTACAGAGTTGTCCAGGAGGACTACAGACTTCTCAATGTCTACATGGATTTTGAAAAGGAGAGGCCATGCAGCATTTTACTGGGAGGTAAGATTTTTTCAAGTAATTAGGATATATTAGATAGAATTATTCTAACTTTAGTCTTCTACTACTAGGATGTATATATATGAGCTAATTGGTTCTACGAAACTGGCCTTTTAATAGCCAGGTTTATGTCATCCTAAGACAAACTTCTAAAATAGGTTAGACGAATTAAGCAACATGAGTAAGATCTGCTATGTATTTATTCTCTCAATATTTCCACAAGAAAAGAACTATGGCAACAGAGCAATACAGTGGGTAGTTTGGGGAGCTTCAGATAGAGTCCCTTTGCTCACTGAGGAGCAATCGGTGTAAATGCTTTCAACTGCATTTATGTACGTATTAAATGTATCATTTATTTTTCCTAACTACTAGTAATCAACAATCCAGGAGCACATCTGTACAAAGCAAAAAAGTACAGGTCACAAGAACAGCCAAACTAGTCAAACAAGAACACATCTCTGTTAACAGAAAATGCCTCCTGAAGTATGTAGAAAGAGGATAAGCAAACAGTGGCAATTCCTGAGAATGTTCTCCCAGCACTCCACAATCTGCATGTTAACTTCCTGAAACATAGGACATGCCTTTGTCTGCAAAACCTCAGAGGATTTTTCTTCCATTACTTTGTTCAGTTATTTTTGAATCAATGCACATTTTTAGCATCCAGAAGATCCCAGGGAAAAAAATTGAAAATTACGGACACATCTAAAATCACCCAGCTCTTGAATTATACACATCAGCTCAGGGACAGAGCATGTTTCAGCACCCACAACCTCATGAAAACAAAGCAACTCCATCTCCAGATGGGTGCTAATAATTACATAGTACTGCTCAAGTCAGCAGTGGTAGAGTGTTCGCATCTCAACTTACTCATGTGGCTATGCATGCACAAAGTATTTAGACCCTACTTTTTGTTTGCTGCTTTTAAAACAGCTTTTGTTCTTGACAGTTTCAGTTTTCACGTAGTTCATTTTTAATTTGCAACAATGATTTGGCAATCATATAGTCTGGATTTAAAAAAGAGTTATAACGTGCAGGAAAAGTGCAGTGCTTTGGTATTAAATATGCCCAGACTGTTGAGCCTTATGTAAACTAACAGTGGCTTTGGGATTTGGGCTGACAGTGAATCTGCAAAGCACTGAGCGAAAAAAACCAAACAGCATTAACCATGGAAACTGTAGAATGCAGAATTTAATAACAACTTGTCCTGGAAAAGCTACATCGTGCGATGATTTTAACGATAACACCAGAGAAGGAGCTACAGAATATAACACAAGAGGAGCTAGAGAAAGATCCAAGGGAAAACACAACTTTAATTTAATTCTATAGCTACCTAATTCAATCTGCAGTGCTTTGCTATGACTCTTCCTGCTAGCTCTCACATGGGAATACAAAAGTGTAAAAACTCTCCAGCTGGATCATATCAAAGGTTTCTCTAGTCAAGGATATGTCTACAAATGCGACAGCAACAGATACCTGTGGAAAAGTATAATAACAAGGCAACTATAGAGTGATATGTCCTCCTAGTTTTCAGCAACTTGCGGCTGAAGAAATTTCCAAAGAATCAGCACTATTTGTCTGACACCCTCTATGTTTTATTATTCCATTAACTTCATAATCCTTTTCCAATACATTAAAGTCCTGTGGTAGGGAGGTCCAACTTTAGTTGTGTTACAGGAGGAGGACCCAATTATCCTTTTTGAACTCTCTGTTAGATTAAGGGCAAAAGGGCGAAATAAATAAACAAAATCTCTACTGAGCTTTTGCCTTCCACTCATGATTTTACAGGCCGCAGAACAAAACACACCTTTCCTAGCTGTGCTCCTTCCAGATTGAAGTCTATGCTGTCCCTTCCTAATTGGAAGATGCCTCTTAATTACCTTTGGCATCTCCTGTGAATTTTTCCAAATACCCTCATACCCACTTTGAGATGTAGGAACCAGAACTACACACAGTATTCAAGATACAGCACAATATGGTTATTAGTAACAGTAACTTCATCGAGATGATTTTGCTTTTTTCTCCATTCTTTTTCAAATTATTCCTAAATTTCATTTGTTTACCTGACTAGGATTCAACGGTGAACTCTAATTCCAAGATTGTTTTCATGAACAGCAATATGGAATATGTAAAGTTTGAACTGTATCTCCCTCTAACACTTTATAATTACTTACACTGACTTTTATATACCACTTAATTATGCATTCTTTCAATATTGCCACATCCCTTGAAGATCTTCACATCCTATTTTCAACTTTACTATAAAATGTATCTTAGCATTAGGATAAAATGATGAGATTTTCTGCTCATATATATCCAGCTCCTATTACTATGAAAAAAAAGGTAATTTGAGAAAGAAATAGTACATAAAAATGAAAGACTTGTAATTTCATATCCTGTTAATTAACTTTTTATCTTTACAGTTATGGTAAAACTGTATTTGTTTTTATGGTTAGAAACCTGGATAATTACTAAATAAACTGACTACTAATACTGATCTGTCACATACATCTGATGTGCTATGCCAACCAATAATGTTTGATACAGGAATTCGGAACCTCTCACAGCAACAGTCACCTTAAAAAGGAACATTCGTTCTTGACACCCAAAGAACTGGAGTTTAAAGTCCATTACGAGAAAGAGCACACATTGACAGGATTGAGGAATGAGGACTTCTTTTTGAGATATTGAACATATCACTACAAAAACCTGTTCAGTGCACTAACATGTGTAACTGAAAAGTCTTCTTCATTTACGCATCAACTTCTTTATGCATATACATGTATGCAGGGTGCCAGGGAACACCTCTCTCCCGCTCTGCCCACTGGACTGGCTTCCTTTGCTTCTCCACAATCTCTCCTTCCAGAAAATCCCAGTGCACAGCTGTGGAGAACAATACTGCTCCGAGGAGCTCTTCCAGTATCCTGCAGCAGCTCATGTAAGGGAAGAGGCTACGCTGCTAACGATAGAAACATTCTAGTCATGCACATCCTTGCATAATTAAAGATAAATTACTGACGTAGTGAACATTTCCATGTGACTCAGATTACAGATCAATATACATGGATATACCTTTTCTCCAGGAAGACCAGCAACACCATCCTGTCCTTTGGCACCCACTTCACCCTATAAAATAAATTATTTAGTTACAAGTTCTAAAACTTCTGATACTGTTAACTACTGCTCAGATCATTCATATCTAATTCCACCTAAATATAAATAAAAACTGGTATTTGTTCTCAGCATTGGAACAAGTTGCCCAGAGATTGTTGGAGATATTCAAAAGTCAACTAGACATGGTCCTGCATAATGTGCTCAAGCTAACCCTGCTTGAGCAGAGGAGGATTGGACTATTTGATCTCTAGAGAGATGTGATTCATCAGAAAAATATTTTCTACCTCTGCAAATCTGTTTATCACATGTAATAATGTATCAGTAGAGTGCAGGGCAGGGTTTCATATATGTAACACCCAAACCACACAAAATAAATACATTTTAAAACATTTATAAAGTCAATTTATGCCCTCATCTGACAAATACTTGCACATATACATTTCCTTATAAAGTAGTTCTGCTGATTTTAAGGGAATTCCTTGGGATGGTAAAGCTAAATCAAGCAGATACATTCAGGGGTTGTGTGTTCTTCACTAAGGAGGTTCAATAAAAAGACTTCTTTGGTCTAACAGCCACAGGCACCTGATGATAGTTTAAAATGACAGTGCTTAGACCCACTCCTTCCTCTTCCTGCCCCCAGAAAGAAACCAAACTCCAAACAGTAATCAGTCTGCGAGAAAACATTAGAGACATATCACTGATTTATCAGGAGATAATGCAACTTTCCAGCAGCTGCAAATAAGACCATGAGACTTAAAAATAACTGAAGAAACCGCCAAACATAAATGTTCCTTAAAAATGTCTAGTAGGAGAGCTACAAAGATTAAAATTTAAAAAAAAAAGGAAGAAAAAAGATAAAAAGGGGGGGATAATAGAAAAGGATAATGAAGGCAATGAAATCAATTATATTCTTTCAGTAAAAAATCTGTAAGTTTGCACACTTGTACCAATGGGAGAAAATTCTCCAGCAAACAAAAAATATACTGTCTTTTTCACAGTAATCCAATTCTTTATGATGAGGATCTCACTGGTTTGAAAAGATTTAACTATCAAATTATTTTTTGATAGAAAGAGTTGCATAAATAAGCACAGGAGCCACAATTAAATAATAAATAATTTATTTTTAAAATAGGATGTAAACCTGTCTTTAATGCCCAAATCCAAAACTGCAGACCTGGAAAACCCTGCTCAGAAATTAGTCATCTAAACTCACTAAATAAGTGTTCCATTTTTTAAGTAGGACAGCCTTAGGAACTTGTAATTCCAATTCTCAGCATATGCAGGAACATCTCAGCATTCGGCAAAGTCCACAAACAGTCAATAAACCCATTCTCAAGTAACAAATATTAACCCCTCTAATGATCTTTCCAAGTGGGAACCACATACAGCGAGACAGTAGCCACTTTTTTTCCATCTGTAGCATATGGGACTGGAGGTGCTTAATTCATCAGCCCAGCTAGGCCATGGGGCAGGCATGGTCTGTCCTCTGTCCAGCCTACAGTGCTCCAGCCTGGACCTTGACTGGCCAGGGCAATCGATGCCCAACGTCAGCATCAGTTGTTGCCAGTTCTTGAATTGTTCCAAAACCCAGAGGTGGGACGTTAAGTGAACCTCATCCCACCAGGGAGGTCTGAGAGTAAGCAGACGTGGTTCCTACCAAGATGAGTATTTGTGCATTTTACATGACACAACCACTCCATAAAGTGCATAACCATTTCCTAAATTACAACAAGGTCTCTCCACAGGTTTAAAGCATTTTAATTTAGGTAACTACAGTACAATAACATCAACTTGGCACCTTAGAACGAGAACACCATTAAGCTTTAGGCTTTGAAGCAATCTCACCTGAAAAAACCTCCAAGACAGTATATCACAAGTACCTTGATTTTATTTTGTCAACGTAAATATAATATTTCTGCTCCCTAATGAAGTTATTAAATTTACCACTTCTTTTTTAAAGAAGAAATAGCATTGGCAAGAAGGATCTAAAGGAGTATTTAACAACAGTACATGCTATATGACAACATGCTCATTATAAAATATTTAATCTATGGATAAAGGAAGGATTTATAATACAGTCCTCAATGCTGCCATTAGGCTGCCTCTCAACAGGTGCAGACTCACCACGCTGCCTGTAGAAACTGTCCTGTGTACTGAATTCTCACAGAATCACAGAATGGTTCATGCTGGAAGACACCTCTAGAGATCATCTAGTCCAACCCCCTGCTCCAGCAGGGACACCCAGAGCAGGNTGCCTCTCAGCAGGTGCAGACTCAAGAAAGTTCTTCCTCACATGGGGTGGAACTTCCTGTGTTTCAAGTTGTACCCATTACCCCTTGTTCTGTCACCGGCCACCACCAAGAAGAGTTTGGCCCCATCCTCCCTACCTTCTCCCCTAACGTACTTATACATATTGATCAATTCTCCCCCCAATTTCCTCTTCTCTAGGTTAAACAGGCCCAGCTCGCTTAGTCTTTCCTCCAGTCGCTTAATCATCTTTTTTTGCTCTCCACTGGACCCTCTCTAGAACCTCAATATCCTTCCTGTACTGGGGAGCCCAGAACTGCACCCAATACTCCAGGTGCAGCCTCACCAGAGCTGAGGAGAGGGGCAGGATCCCCTCCCTCCACCTGCTGGCAACGCTCCTCCTGATTCAAAACAGGAGCCTGCTTGGCCACAAGAGCACACTACTGACTCATGGTTGAGTCATGTTGTCAACCAGGACTCCCAAATCCCTCTCTGTGGAGCTGCTTTCCAGCAGGCCAACCCCTAATCTGTACTGGTGCCTGGGGTTATTCCTCCCCAGGCGCAGAACCCTGCACTTGCCCTTGGTCAGCCTCACGAGGTTCCCCTCTGCCCAGCTCTCCAACCTGTCTCCTTATACTCTGCTCTGGACTGCACTCCAGGGTGAGCCTTGGGGAGTTTAAAATTGCTTTTTGTGTNTTGAGCCATGTTGTCAACCAGGACTCCCAAATCCCTCTCTGTGGAGCTGCTTTCCAGCAGGCCAACCCCTAATCTGTACTGGTGCCTGGGGTTATTCCTCCCCAGGTGCAGAACTCTGCACTTGCCCTTGGTCAGCCTCACGAGGTTCCCCTCTGCCCAGCTCTCCAACCTGTCTCCTTATACTCTGCTCTGGACTGCACTCCAGGGTGAGCCTTGGGGAGTTTAAAATTGCTTTTTGTGTCTAGCCTCAGGGAAAAGAAGATAATATCAAATGCTATGGTCATGGCTCCTTGTTACCTTTTTCTGATGACTGTCACCTGAACTTTTAAAATAAGCTGTCACACTGTCATGCTATTATTGTTGCTTCTCTATTGTCCATAAATCTTATCCATCCTTCCTTGCCATCTATTTCAGTTCCTGAAAAGCCATTCACAGAAGCTATCACAGGTATCTGCACGGTCTGGCTGAAAGTGTCTTTGTTTATAACATGTGAGCCAAGCAAATAAATAAATCAAAACAAGCAACCATCCACCCCAAAATTTTAATCCACTGGCAAGAAATAATAATGATTAAGAGGAATATGGGGCGTACTTTGTATGTCCTATACTTTTCATATATTGGAATGATCCTTAATGTAAGTAGGCTAAGTCACTCCTATCGCAAAAGTGGAATAAAATTTTATGTGCATGAGTGGCGTAAACCCTCTGGTAGTGTGAAAGATGAAGCAGGAATGGCCCCAAGTTACCTTATCTAATCAACAAGAGAATGACTGTTATATCTATGTACACTCTGTTCCCTTCTGCCACTGTCACCTATTTTAACACACCAGACCACTCTGCTACATTCAGCAGTGTACTTTTACATACTATATACTCTAAAATTATACAGTCTACTACACGTGTCAGGAAGTCTTTGGAATACATGACTTACTAACTAGCTAGCCAGGGTAAATTTACACTGTTTTTTTCATAACTGCAGATGGATTCCCTTCTTGAAGACCTGAAGACAGTTATTTTCCATAGGAAATAAGTTATGCCTCTATCTCATAATTCTGATTTTAATAACCACAGTGAGAAAAGTATTTTTTCATGCTTTTTTTTTCCTAAGTAGTTTAAAGGTTAGACATCACATGTTGTATAACCTATAATAGTATTAATGAATATTCACACAGGTAGCCTGACAGGATGAAAGGAAAAAGAAATGGCAAAAATATTTTCATTTTCTTTTTTTGTAATTATTTGGTATTTTCCTTAGCTTCTGCAGATCTCAAAGTGCGTTACAGAAGGGAAAAAGTATCACTTTCTCTTTCTTACATTCAGGATGCCAGACGTGCAGAGATGAGAGGAAGAAATAGAGTTACTGACCTCAAGAAAGTCCATAATATTTGGAATTGAAAGCAAGTAATATGATACAGGGATCTGGTTCCCCATATCATCCAGTTCTCATGGATAGAGATGGAATATTCCTAGTCTGTTGTGCCTATATGAGGAGACATTCAATACATAGAGAAGATCAGACCCTAACTCAACATTTCTGGAGACAAAAAAATGAAGAAAATAGCTAACCAGCAGCAACCAGCAATCCAGAGAAGAATGTCTCACATCACCTTAGAAGATTACAAAAAACAACTACCTTCTCCTGCCGGAAAGAAGCAATGAGAATTTTTTAGTGTTTTTGAGGCACAGGACAGCCACCAGGAAAAGTAGCATTATATAAATGAGCTTCAGAGATGAGACTTTCCTACTCAGGCTTATAAATCACCTCAAACTTAAAGAAAGGGATCAAGCTGAGCCTGTTAAAAACACAATACAAATATTTCACTGTGGTCATTTAAAACTGCTCTTGTGAGAAAAATAACCTCAAAACCATTTCAAGAAGGATGAGAACTCTAAATCCATTTTAGCACTTCTGGAAACGAACCAAAGGAAATCTGCTATGTCTCATAATTCTTCTGGAGATGGGGAGAGAGAATAGGGGGAACATATTCCTACTTCCTCCCCATCCTACTTCAGGCTCATACAAAAGAATGATTTGATTTCCCCACACAAGACTAATTTCACCCAGCTTGTCAGAATTGTAAACTAGCTACATGGAAATACATCCTTAGCTGGTCTCTGTGACCAATGGTAACTGAACGCTGAACGCTACAAAGGCAAGAACAATTTTTGAGCTGCTGATCACTAACACCACAATCATGGTGTTATGGGTTATGANTGGGGAGAGGGAATAGGGGGAACATATTCAGGGCCCCATCCTACTTCAGGCTCATACAAAAGAATGATTTGATTTCCCCACACAAGACTAATTTCACCCAGCTTGTCAGAATTGTAAACTAGCTACATGGAAATACATCCTTAGCTGGTCTCTGTGACCAATGGTAACTGAACGCTGAACGCTACAAAGGCAAGATTAGAATTTGAGCTGCTGAACACTAACACCACAATCATGGTGTTATGGGTTATGAGGCCCACTCGGTGTAATAACCTTCTAAAATAGGAACGTGAGCTTTAAATTTACTGTTAGGATTTTCTGAGGGTAACAGCGAAAATTCATTTCAACAGCGGCCAAGATATTTATTAACACATTGAGGCCACAGCATGAAATCTTGCAAACAGGATGGCCACCACATTTTTGACAAGGTGTGTTTCGGTTATAAGTGGAAATTCAGTAAGCTAACATGAAAAGAAAAGGTCCATCATACTTTTCATAAACTGAGACAAATTCTTAAAGAGAGCATAGGCAGAAAAATCTTCAAATGATAATTGAATCTGCCAAACTGCCTTCCATCCGAAGTGGAAACAATTTTGCACATATGACACCACCTGCAATATTACACTTGAGAGCAATTTGTTGCACTGATTTAGAGTTTCAAAAGCAATTGACTTTTGCATTTTTGTGCCACTTACCCATTATTCAATGTACCTGTTGTAGAACTACAACCTACATGCTGGTAGCAAACAAAAAATACAGAACCTGTTTCCCTTATCATACATTAATACTGCAGAATCATGTACAGCAAGAATAATATCAAGCAAAATGTTCTGCTAGAGAGAATGACAAGTGACTACCATTTAAATTAACAAATTATAGTCCTTTCTCATCTAATCACCCTCTCCTCTCCCTCCAAAAAAGTAACTATTCTATTTTAATATCTATATTTGCAATTTAGGAGACAAAATAATTTAAAACATATTTACATTGTGATATAGGACTGAATTAAGCATGATACATTAATATATAATCTCAAAAGCAAAATCTACAAGGAATTTGAGAGGAGGAAAATATTCCCCGTGGAGTTCTGTAGGTTGAAGTAGGGTCCTGTACTTATTGGCTCCCACTGCCCCTAGCAGCCTCCCAAGTAAGAGGCAGGTAGGAAGGGGTAAAAAGAGAAACCCCAGAAGACTCAAGCCTGAGAAGGAGGAAAGTCTCATACTAGCAAGGACCTCAGAGTGCCACAGTGCTGTAACCTGCTGCATCTGAGGAGAAACTGCCTCCCCGGAATTCTGAGGAATACTGGAATGGTGAACATGACAGCAAAGGAAACACAGAGGTGTTGAACAGACTAGCAAAGAAAATAGGTGGAAAGGGCAGGCAGACACATTCTTTATTCTCTGTAAGTTCTTTTCTCCCATCATTGTACTATAAATATTTTCCTTGTGCGGCAGTATATTGCATAAACCAGTCCTAAAATAGCCTTTGAAAAGGCTATTTCTCTTTAATTAAAATATAATTGAACAAAGCATGCTCTAATAGCAAAGTACTTCTCTAGGGTGCACATCAATAGGTACTTTAATGTCTGAAAACACTCTGCCTCTGGCTTTTTGCTTCCTCTCATATTTAAAGCATTAACCAATGATCTATTACATAGTTTAGAATAGGTTATTACTATACTAAAATTTTAATTCTGTTTGAGTTTCAATTTAAAGCCTTTTGTGAGCTTCAGGCTTATTCAAAGTAAACGAAAATCAAAAGATATCATACAATTACTTTCACAGCCTGTGATATAGGAAATAGTTTCTGTACTCCATAAACATGTAATTGTTCAGATTGCTGCCATCCATATTCTCTCTCTTTCTGAAGTACTTCTACATATTGAGAATAAAACCAGACATTCATATTCTGATCAAAAGAGATCACTGAATTACAAAAAGAATTAGTACGGGGCTGATGTCTATCTATTTTGCTGACCATGCAGAATATGGAACTGTAGCCCTGGACAACACACCAAAGTATATTACATCACAGGAGGGTTCCATGTGATGTCCGACCACTTGAAAATTGAGAAACAGTCAGCTCCATTACTTGCCTGAGAAGAATGTTACAGAAAGGGTCTCACAGAATATTTTTTGGGATAACCTAAATTCTAAGCCTCACTGCTGCTTCCTCTTGGTATCCACCTAAAAGGAAGATAAAGCTATCAGAGAGTCTAAAATGTGAGGGCCAAGGACTTAAAGCAAAAGATATCAAAGTTGTTATTGATGACTTTTTAAGTCTTAATTACTCAGGTGTTAGAGGTTGTAGGTTGTCCTTACGCTCATAGCTATGGAATCTTCCAGCAGATATCCCACAGAGCAAACAAAACCAAATCCTAACTTCCATGGGAAATTAAAGCGAACTAAAGGACTACTGTCCTTGAGGCATTTTTTTCCTATACAAAAAGGGGCATATGGTGGCATATGGTATCAAACTGAACAGTGAGGCAGACTTGAAGCAAGGCAGACTTGAAATAAAGCAGGTCCTCCACCCTTGAACCTTCTCAAAGCCCATAGATATTTTGAGTGGTAACTGAAGAAATGCCCTTGGGATGCCACAAAGCACATATAATGGAAGGTGGGGTATACAAACTGGGAGGTCACCAACACAAATGGATTAATTTTGATCAGCAGTGCTCTTGTACATTTTAGAGAGATGGTTTGCCAGAGATACATCAATATTTACATGAAAGCCTGTTCTTGTGAAAACATGGCAAAATTTGGGCCCACAATACATCCCAGCCTCTGGCACAGACCCCATTCAGAGGTATGTGGATCAACTTTGCCAAGTGCAGAGGAATGAAACAGAAACAGCAGTCATGCTTTGTACTGGTTATAGTTAAGATACACCACAGCAGACAAGACACAGCCTGATCTTAGGAACAACTATGTTAGACTGTAAGAGAAGAGAAATCTTGGGGGCTCAAATATAGCCTAATACTATTTGGCATACATCATTCCTACCCACCCCACAGCAATCAAAAGAGAGATAAATTCAGTCACAAATTAAATCATTTGGAAATTGGTATGAGAGAAGGATGAGATGTGGGGATGAGAAATGCCGTGACAAACAATAGACTGGAATCATATTATGAACACAGAATTTTCCAAGAAAGATATTAGAAGAAATAAAAGTAAATTATTTTCCCCTGGACTTTTTAATATATTTTGTTGGATGCTAATAATTTAGAAGCAAAAGAAAACAAAAAGAAGACAAGCTGAGTACAAGCAACGTTAGAAATGAAGAATGAAGAACCATCAGACAACTCATTGAAACCCCTTTTGCTTTGAGACTGAAACACCAGCCAGCCTGGTTATCATCAAGATACAGCCTATTTCATATATTTCATATATATTTTCACATTTAGTATGTATTGCATATATACTACGAAACATCTAAGCACAGCCTGTTCCTTTCCTTTATACAGTGTGGCAGTAAGCTACGTATCCTATACATTGGAATGGTCTGCAGTCTTCCTATTATTGCTTGCTGTAACTATTGATAAAACAAGGCCATTGTTGAGGGTAAGCGTTACTGAAACCTTACACAAATGCAGAAAAAAAATAAGAAAATGGTACAAATTCCTCAAAGAGATGGCATTGCCTCCATCATGGCAGGCAGTATTCCTTTGCTTCCAAAGGTCAACAGTGAGGCCACTTCTGCAACCACATTGGTAATGTGACTCAAGAGATGCACTCTTCTGTTGAATTGGTATGTCAAGAGATAGCAGAGTCTGAAAGGTTGGACTACAGAAAGCATCTAAATTGAACAGTGCAGTTCTAATCTTGGAAGTCCTTGGATAATTAATGTTCAGTAAGAGAGACAGGAGAAGTGTCAGTCTACAAGTCTCTTCTGCTTTGAATACTCCAGTGATACCTATAAAATGGCATTGGACATTGACAACGTGGAAGTTACTGAATGATGGAAAAGCCCTACAGTAATAGTTTTTTTCCCTTCACACTGAAAACAAACAAATCAAAACCTAGCAAGTCCTGCTCAGTATCATGGAAGGTTCACATGAAGCAGCTTTCCAGCTGGCCACGTCTAACTTTAAAAGTCACAGCACAGGCTTCTCACCACTAGCAGTGTATACACAAATACATATACAGGACTGAGAAAACCTTGTCAGATGTGACATTTTTCCTTTCCTTTTGGGGCGGGGGTGGGTGGATTAAGAGAACAGGAGGTACCAGCAGTGTTGGATGTACATGGGGAGATAAACAGTAATGCGTGATGCTCATGAGCGGGCCTCACAGCGCAGCAGCTCCGAGCTGCCCAGCAGAAGGCAACACACATAGAACCATCCACTGACTGACAAGGGCATTAACCTGTGCATAAGATTTGAGAGAGACGATGTAATTGGTATTTTTTTTACCTTTTCACCTTTAACTCCTTTCTGGCCTGGCAAACCAGCTGCTCCTGGTAATCCTGCTTCTCCCTGTTTAAAAAAAAAAAAAAAAAAAAAAAAAAAAAGAATAGAAATCAGAAAAACAGAGGATCAAAAACATGTTAAGTATTTGTTTTTCCTAGTCTAGATCACAAAAGTCTAACGACACAAATAAGTCAGAATAAACAGGGCACCAAAACATCAAGAGAAGGCTTAAAAAAATGTAGGAAATCATGCATTCTCAAATAAAACCACTTACATTAAATATAAACTGGTAAGAGTAATTTTAATCATTGATCTTTTTCTTTCATGTGTTCACATCATGCAACCTCATAGCTCTTTGCAATGCTAAATTTAAAATAATTTAAAATGTTTTCTTTCTTAACTGGGAAATAAAATATTATATTTAATATAATACAAGATATATACATAATATATACTTATGTATTGGATCACATTACATATTATATTATGATTATATTTTACATATTTATATATTATATGTATGGTAAGGCATAATATAATGTAATTCATTATAATATTATAGAAAATATAATACTACAATATTTAAAGGCAATAAGGTATTTTTCATATCTACTGAAAAAAAAAAATGTGTTTTTATACCTTGCAGAAAATAAACACCATGATACATTAAAAAAAAAAAGAAAAAGAAAAAAAGAAAATCCCATACTTTATTTGGGAAGCAGAAACATCTTTCTCTAGATTCTTGCTGGGTTTCTGGAAGAGCGTATATTTTGCTGGCATGAACACTCACTGGGGAAGAAGTGGTAACAAATAACATGTCGTCATGAGGGCACTGAAATAAAAGTAACATATTATGGTTTTTAGTCAGTTTTGATTAACAGAGAAGTATAATCCAAATCCTATTTCTACCTTATTTTCTATTTAAAGCTACTATAAAAATGCCTTTACAAGTAAGCCACTATAATTCCTACACAGAAAAACCTGTTGTAAAATGAAGTCTAGCCATTGTGATCCTTCTGTACTGAAATCAATTCTGGTCAAAACTGATCTGACTGGCCCACTTCTTTCCTCTGACAGAGCACAAACAGAGAAAGAAACCCCAAAATTACAAGAAACAAAATCAGAAAGTGCCCACGTAAAGAAAGAGGGTCAAGCCCTTCTCACTCTGAAATACAAAATGTCAGAATGAAGGGGGAGATGAAAGGGGAAAAAGACAAACATTGTTCTTTTTTATTTTGTTTTGGGCATATGCAGCTTGGAAACAAACAAACAAAAATCCTTGAAGCCAATTCTCAGCTGTCTGACACACATGATTAATTACAGAAGCTCTGTGTAATGAGGTCTCCAGTGAGCCCTCTTCCAAGGGAACTCCCAGAGGATTTACATCTTTGTGTAAAACAATTTGTATCTAAGTATATTTACACCTTTCCTTAAATTAATAAAAATTTCACTCTTACAATCACTAAGAAAGTCATGGAAAAAAACCCAGAAAATATAATGCTAACTATGTCATGAACAAGTTGTCCATTATCTTTACATCTACAACACAAGAAGTATGCATGAAATTAATGCTGCTTTTATCTACACAGATGAATGAACATTTAAGATGCTATTAATAAAACATGCCCTTCATCTTTCTGTGTTCATACATAATTAGTTTTTTTGCTGTTTTTTATCACTATGTCATAAGCTCTTAATAAATTATAATTGTATTTCTGTGCAATTTCAAGTGGAACCTGCAAAAAATGCACTCATTTTACTTAGCCATGAGACTGTACATTCAAAAGGAAGTCAGGCTTGCATCAGGAATATATTTTGAAATATATTTGAATGAGAAATTGCTATATGAAATTGAAATTTTCTTTGGTAAGTTAGATCCATCCTCTCCTATCCTTCTAAGCACATATCAGTTGCCAGTTCACATGGAGTGAACTGTTCCTCTCTTCTTGGGCAGTTTAATCCTTCCATTTCAGCTCCCTTCTTCCCATTTCTTTGAAGAGAAGATCAATCAGCCTTCCTGAAAACTACAGTTTGCTTTGATTACAGGATAAGTGATGGCACTTTCCACTATCTCAGAGAACTCTTCTTTTATAGTCATTACTACCCAACTAATATGTAAGGTGTGCTTTTTCTAATTCTTTTTTTCAAATGTACCTAATTCAACAAAACTGTATTTTACTATGTTTCTAGTATCTTCCAGTGTATACAGATTCCATCTATCAAAACAAAGGGAAAAAGCAACTCCACTGAACCAAATGAATCCTTTATGTTAAACAATACATACACCTTAGCATATGCATTATAAAGATAAGAGTATTTGCCAATTACTTATTCATTGCTCCATATACTGAAATAATGAAAACAGCCTCAGCACTCTGTTTTTTTCTGCTCTCCACTGCCATGCAAACTCTCATGTACTTGCTTTTCAGCTACAATACTGTATTAGTTTACAAGTATTATTAAAATAGTCACGTCTATTTGAAGCCATCCTCTGGTCATTGGCACTGCTTTATTTTCTCTGATCTGAGACTTCCTCAGTTACTAGTTCGATATTAACCAGTGTCAAGAAATGCATTTAAAAAGCAATACTAGCAGCTAGTGCTAAGTTCAGAGACATTTTTAATGAAGTTCCACTATGCCATTTATTTAAGCAACAAGCGACCATGTGCCTAGCAGTCCACCTTGGCTCCTGGCAAACAGGATTCATTAGAGGAAATTAATCTAAAGTTCCCTTTGCAACCTCTTTACTTCTCTTTAATTAGAAACTACAAAATCTCTTTTACCTTCACATCTGCATTTTAGCAGATAACTTACTAGGTCTGCAGATATTTCACAACACGTCTCTTCTGCTGCAATTTTTGGATTACAATAAACTGTTAGGTGTTGAAGTTCAATCTATTAAGAAACACAAAACAAGAGATTTATACGAGCTGTGAAAAATAATCTGTTTTGGCATGTATTTTCCAAACTTGGCAGCAAAAACGGACAAAATCCAGGACTTAACAATTACACAGTTCCTCACTTCAGGAACAAATCCTGCAGTATGTTTCTTTGATGTAAACCCCATTTTAGGTGCTTTAGACATTAGGTAAAATCTTTTAGAACCACAGAATCACAGAATGGTTGAGGCTGGAAGGGACCTCTAAAGATCACCTAGTCCAACCTCCCTGCTCCAGCAGGGACACCCAGAGCACGTGGCACAGGGTGGCATCCAGGCAGGTTTGGAAGATCTCCAGAGAAGAGACTCCACAACCTCTCTTTCAGACTTGGATTAAATTCATTCTTTATTATTTTATTAATTTTGTGTAAGATTTTATTAAATCTTCGTGTAAAGATTAACTGCCTCTCATTCTGGCAGACCTTTACCTGGACCTCTACAAGTCTTTGCCACTACATCACCTGCACAGCAAAAATCACAAATTTTGTACATAAGACTTTTATTTTAGGTGGTTTAGTGGAGAGGAACAACACCTAATTTTAAGCAGCTAATTTGCCCTTACAAGAGCCAGTTGAGGGACCACACTGATTTCAGTAACTCACACTAACGTCTAGAGGCCTCATTTCAAAAAACAGCTTTGCTAAAACACGCTTCTTTTGCATGTTTTATATTCTCTCCACTTATTTTCTCCCTTGCCCTGGGTATTGTGGAGAATGAGTGGTGGTAAAGGATCTGCTCTGCTGCCTTTGCCAATTTTATGTCAATATTTTCCTCCAAGTGGGAATTCTTGACCAGCAACATCCACTCAGTTATCCAGTCAGAGCCATAAAAACAACCCAAGGGCAAAAAGAATCTGCTCCTTATCCTGCATGTAGCTTGGTAATAACAGAATGATACACATATTTCAAACAAATACAACCTCAGTTCTACAAAATAAAAGGAAGTATAAAACTCGGCTCCATGAAGTCAATCACAAGGTTAATAATTTGGATGAGTCGAGGCCAAAGTGCATAAGCACCTTACAGGACTGAATCCTCTTACAACGCTGCCTTGTGATTATAATAGGCTATATTAATCTGAAACTGTGCAGTGAACAGAATGCAGCTGAAACTTTCACATGGTCACAATAAACCTTGAGCTAGAGGCTTTAAAACTGGTAACCTGATATATTTAAAACAAACTGACATTTCCTGCAACTTTAAAATCCATTGCTCTGAGCTCTGTGTACAAGGAAACATAAGAGAATGCTTCTAGAACAGAATATAGCCCAGAATATCAAAAGCACCATTTTTACTGTAGCTGAGACAACAGTCTATTTTTTTTTTTCAGGAATGCTGCATTACACCTTATTCTACCTTGCATTTCATTCTAGAAAAACTGCACATCTTGCTCACTGCTTTTTGATGGGGAGCAGTGGAGGAAAGGGCCTATCTTAAAAGTCAGCTGTAAATGCAGAGCTGTTACTTGTATGAGAAGTGCAGGGAGTTCATTCCCAGCCACTCCCCAGTGCCTCTCAGCTGCAGCAGGGAGCCACAAATAGACAACAGGTCCCTGTTTCAGCGTGGCTGAATCATCCTGGCTTGCAAGGCCACCTTTATAAATAGGTGATCCTTAATTCTTTTTTTTTTTTGTGTACCTCTCCTTTAGCAGAGAGAAACAAATTTATCATTGCATTTATCATTCATGCATTTGAATCTCAAAAAAAAATGAAATAAAAGATTACCACAAGAAGTTACATTTAAATGCATTAACAATCTACAATAACTACATGGCTGTTACTCCGAAGTGAACAAATTAAAATAAAGATTCCTGAAACCAGGACCTGAGTTTTTGCAGTCCTTACTTTGGTAAGGATGGGCTTAACTTAACAGATACTACAGACACTAATACAATGAATATCACTTAGAGGAGAAAAAAAAGAAACTAAAGAGAGCACATTAAGAACATGCATTCAAAATTAATAACTAGTAATGAACGTCTTTATCTCCATAATTCATTACAAAAATGTTAGTAAAAGATGATATCCAAGTTACACACTTTTGTTTTCATGCTACTCACATCTACTGGTTTATCATCTGCGGCCCGAGAAGCAATCAGAGTCCTTCCCTGAAAGTCAATGGTGAATTTTTCATCAGTCTGCTTTCTCTCAATTAAATTACAATCCAAATAGAGGGAAATGATCCCGGGCTGCACGCTAATACCAAGTTTATGCCACTGCCGATCAAACAATGGATAGATTTCTCGATGCTTAAAAGTGTAGTGCAGTATATTTCCCTGAGCAGATTTGGTCATATACTCCACAACTCTTTTTGCACCATCTATAAGGACAGAGATCTGAAAGTAAAATAAAATAAAAAATTGGTTATTTACAAGACAGAATATATAATTTAAACACATGAATAAACGAGATATAATAATAATAAAAAAATATTGTATAGATTGGACAAGAATTGCAAAGCATTCTTTTAGGTAACTTCTTAAATACACATCAGCTACAAACCATCATATGCCTTCTCTTCTAGTACATAGTTTTATTCAATACAGTTTGCTTAATTTCTATAACAGCTCTTTCAGAGCAGTCTATTCAAAGAGTGCAAACTGCAGCTAGATCCACTGAGAAAACTCTCTATATTTGTCCTATTACTATAAAAAAAAGGAAACTAAATGGAAAAAAAATCAAAGAAGCCTCTAACCTCAGGTGTGTCATACTGATTTAAAATTTGCCATATATACCACCGCTCTTTCTTGGTGCTTCGTCGTACACGGAACGTTGCTATTAGAGAGTATTCTTCAGGAAGCCCCTTTGGAAATACTTGCCTACAGAAGGGAGGAAAAGAGAGTTTTCTTTATTCTTATGCAGACATAAACAATGTTTAAAAGATGTGGACAGAAATAAGTTGAATATAGGGAAGCAAATATTTATTCTCATATAAATTCACTAGCATCAGGGCTCAAAAGTGCTTCTTCTCACTTCTTCCAGCTGAAAAACACTTTTGGATCTGAAAAGCACGATCTATCCGTAAGAATAAATAGCTAAGGATAAAAACTTCCCTAGGAATTTTTGCGATTTTAATTTTTAATATTTAATTACTATCAGTGGGAATCTTGAAGAACTACTGCAAAATGAATGGCATAGATAAGTATACCTGAAATACTGCGTTCCCCAATTTATTGCTTTGAATCATCACAGAAACACCCTCTCTTGCAATCCCACATTGCAAGAGAACACGTGAACAGAAACAGCTCAGAGAGGTTTCCTGGCTGACAGGAAATTATGAGGACGTGGGGCTGCTAGAAGGGGATAGAAAAGGCAGCACATCAGAGCCAGGCTCCAAAAGAGCGATCCCCCAGCACACAGGGTTGAGAGCACTGCCAGCTAGCCAGTTGTGTCAGATTATCCTGAGCTCCATGGACAGTCACTTCTGTATCGCTCACAAGAGGAGAAGGGAAAGAGGGAGAGTAGAAGACAGGTCGCTTTATGTTGGAGAACTATACTGGAATTGCTATGAATATATTATTATTATTATTTGTATAGAGAAGTTGGTTGATGACATTTTATGGCCATTATAACCTGTGAAAGGCTGTAGTGTGCAGGAGAGGTTCCTGAGGACTGAAAGGACAAGTATGGTATCTTTAAAAGGGTAAGCAGAACGTATTTGCAGAATTAGAGGCATGACCACTATCCCTGGGAACAGCAACTGGCAAATCCTGCTGGAAGCCATTTGCAGGCATAATGTGAAGGAGGTGATTGGGAAGAGCCAGCACTAATTAACCAACTGATTACCTTCTGTGAGGAAATGACTAGCTCTGTGGACAAATGGAAAGCGGTAGCTGCCATTCAACTTGATGTAGGCAAGGCCTTCAACCCTGTCCTCTAAAGTACCTTTGCAGTCAAGATGGGGAAGCAAGGGCTGGACTACAGGATATCTAGAAAAACTGGATGGAAGGCTAAGCTCAAGGGCAGTGCTCAAGCATTCAAAGCCCAGCAAGCGGGTGGGTAGGCAGGGTGCTCCTCAGAAGTTAAAAGTGGAGTCAGTACTGTTACTATCACTGATGACATGGCCAAGGGAAAAAGTAGTCCCACAGGCCTGCTCAGAAAGCAGCTCCACAGGAAGGGTGCGGGGCGGTTCTACTGGACAACAAACCATCTTCAGCCAGCAAGGAGCTCTTGAAGTGAAAAAGGAGAACTGCATCCTAAGCAAGAGGGCAGCAGTGTAAACCAATGTCTTGTCTTCAGTAAATAAATCCTGTACACTTTTCTCATTTCGTCCAAGATACTTCCCTCTAACAACTTGAAAGTAAGAACCTAGAACAGATTCTACCCTTTCTCATAGTGCCTCCCTGCATCTCAACTCTTGTCCTATTTCCAAGTGGTTTATTACAACAGTTTAGAAACAAACTTTTACATGATATGCACTAAAAGGGTTCTGAAAGAAACATTCAGAATTTTAAAAGGCAAATAATATTATTTGTTTAGATAGCACTTTAAGTGTCAGGGAGGATTAAAGTAATAGGAGACAACAGAATAAAAATGTGTTCCATTTATTATTAGAATACATAAGACATCCAGAAACTTCTTCAAGTTGTTTTGCAGATGTATCATATCAGTCACACTTCCCCTCCTTTCATTTCATAAAGGTTTTGGATTGTTTCTCATCTACAGTTCTCTAGCCTTCTCCCATTAATGTAAATTCTCCAGCTATGGAAGTTGAGGAAATCTAATTTGCCTTGGACGGCTCCTCAGATGCTCCCAGACGTACTACATGGGTTACTGTCATAAACCTGAAATGACATGTCTGCTTGTGCGAGGTTCTGTAACCTATACAGCTAGTCCTACCTCCAGATAGTTTACAGTTCTGCACTTGTGTATTGCTGGTGTTAGATGTTATTTTCTGTATACATGATAAACATATCCTTTAGTCCCTCATTAATTAAAATATCAAATAGGACGTTATCTGGATCCAAGTCCGGCAAAGCCCACTTACTTCTGCATTGCCTTTTGACACTGAAACATCTAGAACTGTAATAGAGCATATGGGTCCACTAAGGATACGGGAGAGCAGCCAGTCCAGTTCTGTGATAAAAAAGGAATCAGGTATTGGACGCAGGCCAAAGAAGTGATTTCCACATACAGGATTCGGAGTTATTCCACAGAGAAACATTTTAGCAGGATTACAGCAGATCTTTTTACAAGGGGGTCTTTCCTGCAATGCCAAATTAACTGAAGTGCACTGATTTCAAAGAGGATATCAGAGCTTTGGTCTTGTCAGCTGGTGCCTTTCTCCTCTCTCTCTCTCTTTTTTTTTTTTGGTAAAAACTTTGTAACACATCAGCATGCAACTATAGTCTCACCTTTAGTTATACAGAAATAAACCATTTACTATAGTAGGAAAAAAAAGGATTTTTTTCCCCCTCCTACTTGGGGCTCTAAAGTTTCCTCTATTCTGCTCCACGGAATTCCTTTTGGAATGCAATTAGTTGGAAGTGGGCAACTCTGACACTTTACTGCAAACCTTACTTCCTGCATGAAGATTTCAGTGTTATCACTTTCCAAGCTTTGTTGCACTTTGGTCTTTGCTGCAAAGTCTGCACTTGTGCTTTTCATTTATCTCATTTCACTCTTTGAAAATGAATAACTTGGGAAGCTTCAAAACAAAAAAAGTTGACTGCGCAATCCTAATTTCAGTACAGAAATAGTGTCATCTTAACGATTACCAGAGACTCTAGAATTGAGTTATAGACTGCTTTTAATATCATTTTTTTTCCTGAAATTCAAACCTTTTAAAAGCAGGTGGTATTCTGATACATTCTGTGATCCAGGTAGCAAGTCAGACATTTTTTAGAGATACAGACATGTAATTATCTTAGAGAATAAAATAATTTTCAAGATGAACAAATTTATTTATTAAGTTTCAAAAAACACATTTGTTTGGAAACACATTTTTGCTCAAGTCTGATGAAGTCAAATCAATCTAAAACTCAAGACATGCAAATCACTGATCCTGAAAGTCACCCAAAGTCAAGTCAGAGTCAGGTCAAACCCTGTGTCTCAAAGCAAGGGCAACCTCAAGTTAGATCAGGTTAATATGAGCCTCATCCAAGGGAGTTTTCAAAGTCTCCAAGGATAGAGATTATTTCATAAATCTCTGGAAAACTTGTTCCAGTGTGTGACAACCCACACAGTGATTTTTCCCCTCTCACTGCCACTGGTGCTTATTGCCTCTTATCTAGATTAAACACGCCGAGCTCATTCACCTTCTCCTCATGTATCATGGCTCAGGTGCCCTAGTCATCTTGTTGGGCCTCCACTGGGCTCACCTCAGTGAGTTGCTCTCTCCCCTCTCCTGGAAAACCTCAGCCTGGACACAGAACTCCAGGTGAGGTCTCACAGGTATCAAACGGAGGGAAACAGTCACTTCCCTTGACCTGTAACGCACACTTTTGCTCAGGCAACCCCAAGGCAGTTCACCTGTTTCACTTGGCAAGAGCACCTTGCTGACCAAAGATTAGCTTATGACTAGCAAGACTCTTTCTATACAGCTGCCTTCTGAGCAAGCTGGTGCCCAGTCTGTACTGTCTCATTCCTTCTTAGCGGTTGAACTCTGCATTTGCTTTTGCTGAATTTCATGAGGTCTTTGACAGCTCATTTCTCCGGTCTGTCAAGGTCCTTCTGAATGCCAGCCCTACCTTTCAACATACTCACCATTCCCAAGTTAGAACCTAAAAATATATATTTCAAATTATATTTTGAAAACACTGGATACACTGCAAAGAATTTCACCTTGCTTAATGAAATTACCACAACAGAGGTGAAAGTGATGTAAAGAAATGAAAAATAACAGTTAAATAAAACAATGTGATACATTAGGCTTTATAAGAAAACAGGAAAAAGCAATCTCTCCACTATTCCTTGAAAGACTATATGAAACTATATTTTTCAATAATCCTAACAGCAAACCACCAGCAAAGTGCACAACCACTCTATACCAAAGACTTAATGGAAGCAAAGCAGCATTCTGGGAAGCATTCTCAGTGCATAACCAAATGAACATTCCCTGGTGAGTAATTAAAGAAAGTCATTAACAGATGCCTTAAAGGATGTGCTTTACATTCAATGCCTCTAGCCAGATGGTGACTGCCCTAGAGGAAAAATACTCAGAAAAATACGTACTAGATACCATGATACATGTTTTCCTCTATGCCCTTGCTCATTCTGAATGGTTTCAAGTGAATGTAGTAGAATAAAAAGCCTTAAAATACCTAGCCTTAAAGTGACATAGGTAATGAGTCAGATATTACAACAAAATCTAGGTTGCATAGAGTGGAAGTTACCATTCTGTAAAGTTAGGTCATAAAAATCTACAGAAATGTACCTATTACGTATATGTTTTAAATAATAAATATAAAAAGATATTTGCTGAAAAAAATCTGTAATAGACGACTTGAAACCTCATGATATATTGGAACATAATAAAAATTATAGCATATCTCAAAATATTGAATTTGGAATTCATAAATTCTTGGAATGTTTACTATACTGTTTCAGCTTGTTTTATCTTCCAACACGTAAAAGGGATCTCTACCAAAAAAATAACAAGACATTACACATAGAATGACAAGAGTAAAGAAGTTGCACTAACCAGAAGCTGCATTAACCAAAAAAAAACCAAAAAACAAAACAAAACAAAACAAAAACAAAAAACAAAAGCAAGTTGTTCCCCATGTCAGCAAGTACTTCCTCATAGACTATTCACTCTCTCATGTTGTACAGGAAAAGAGCAAGGAAAAAGAGAATTTACTTAGGAGAGATGATAGGGACGAAGGAAAGCTTTGCCAAACTCACTTTCAAGTCTATAGATGTAAAGCACAAACAGAGAGAGGACAGTTATCTAGAGCAGTAGATCAGAGTACCTAAGCCAGAAGGAGTAAGAGACATAGCAGGTCTTAACAAATCCCCAGCACTGCAGAGACATCTGACAGGCATTAGTAAATTCTGTGCAAAATCAGCTATAAAACAGGGATATGAAATAATTTGCAAGTTAAAACAGAAGCGTGAATTAAGTCATCTTTGGCTTCTGATCTCTATACTGGGAAATGCTTTTGTACTTTTGGACAAAAGTATCTGAAGAAAATTAATAATCATTAATTACACAGGAGCATAAACATGAATCTGATATTTTCCTCCCCCAGGAAACATCCTTGTCAGCAGGGCAGACAGTGAAGTTGCATCATTACTGCTTGGCTTCCTCTGCTTAGGACAATCCAGATCAGATATCCTCCTTCCTGGCTGTCTGCTCTAACCTTTAGGCTATTTAAAAAGTTGTCTTCTCTTACTCCTCTCCACCTTTTCTACACCGAAAGTGATCATGACTACCGTGTTTGGTTTTGAATTCAATGCTGTCCACATTTATCATGCGTGACTTAAGCATGGTCAAGGAATTAGGTAACTCTGGGGATGCTGGCCGAGTTCAGGCATCTCCGTATAGTTCTCTGAGCCACAGAGAAACTTGGGAGGGAAATTAATGTCTGGCTGTTTAAACCATGGTGCTTCTGAACTCCACTGAACCTTCTACCCTGACATGTAGCAAACCCTGTGGTGCAAAATGATTCATTTTAGGTGCCACCAGAGGTTAGGTGGTGCTTGAGAATAAACAAAAATGAATCCTTCCCTTAGACTTAGGGACCTCAGTCTCAGTGAATTAGATTTTAAGTGGAATTTAAATAGCTTGAACAATCTCTTGTTCTATATTGTCAGTAATGTGTAATTAAAAACAAAAGTTGATGAATGGAGCACTGTGTTCTCAAAGCCCAGCACACCCTTGGTGGAAACTGCTGAAAACAATAGCAGGAATTGAAGCGCCCGAGCTGAACACAGACGCTTGGATTTTACACCACCCAAGCCTGGCTGCTGGAGGTGTGCTGTAAATTACAGAGGCCACAGCTGCCAGATTGTGGAAACAAAAGAAAAATCCATGATATAACAGTGCAATCCAGACACTCAGAAACTTCTTAGTAAGCCCTAGATTGAAGCATGAGGCAGATGCACTAAGAATGTTAATACACACTGACCTTCCAGCAACATTTACATGGCACCCTGTCAAGGCATATACCTACATATATACCTGCATACCAAAGCTGCAGCAAATTTTGGTTGCACCGTCCTCTTGTCTTAATGGGATAAATATAGCCATATTTTTTTCCTAAAAACGGGTGCTGTGGCTCTCGCACAGCACGGACTACAGCTTATCAGGTTTTCAGGAGAGCAGTTACAGGAACTTTGCATCTGTATTTTTGCATATTTTCCACTATTTGTAATGAAAAAGTAGAGATTGACTTTTTAATATATATTTGCTTATTAATCTGTTTAAAGTTCTGAAAATTTCTGAAATGCTGTTACCTGGTTTGCCCAGTGCTACCATGTTTAAAGAAGTAATTATGAATGAATTAACTGTGTATTCACTGTGCTATAAAAAGTTTTAGTTCTATCTTTGTAAAGCAGCATTGAATTACCCATATCAAATTTAGTAAGGCAATCCTTTATTTATCTCTTGTTTTTATTTTAAAAAAGCACTCATGGAAAACCAGCATCTATTTTTAAATCTTGTGAACTCTAATTGTTCCATGCTGAATGAGAACGCACTACAGTATACGATAAACTTCCGTATTTACAAGTATCAATGAAGCCTCTAGCTTGCTGAATATCTTCAGGAAGGGAAAGATGAGCCAGCTTATATTTCCTGACAGTGAAGTGAGAGATGTTTAGAGTTTATAGCAAGACACATCTTTTCCAGCTGACATATACCATTACTTCTATATGTCATTCGTAACATGACAATGTTACAGTAATTTGGTGATCAGAGCTCAAAAAAAAAAATCACTTTAAAAAGCGTTTCTATGGTGTGCTCAGTACTATGTTGACTGAGACACTGAAATTTTGCCCTTTCTGTGTTCACCAATGAAACTCAAATTGAGATAAGCTACCAGCAAAACAAAGCAAAACTCATGTGATCAAATGTAAAAAAATTCTCCACGTTATTGTCAACACTTCCACATCAGACTACTGTATTCCTGATTCTCACTTTTTGCCTAAACTTGAATAGTTCAATGAGGAGAGAGTAAATAACTGGCTGGAACACTTTACCAACCTCTGCCTAAAGGAGGTATTTTAAATTCTTTTTAAGTAAAAGTAAAGAACAGCTGTCTGCTGCCCAAAATAAGAAATAATTTCCCGTCCATCCATCTTCCTCAAATCACATTAGGATTCACTATACAGTTTCATATTGCATTAGGCCTCAAGTTGTTTTCATATGACACATTATATGATGCAACTTAAGGAACTATGCAAACAGCTTAAGACTTATTAATCATTTAGGGAGAGTACAAGCCACTCAGAAATTTCCCACTGAATGCAAAGCTGAAAAGGATTTCAACATTGGAAAAAGGGATTTACCAAGTATTTTATATACTTGAGCATACTTCTGTTTCCATTTACTAAATAGGAATACATTAGCTCTCATTTTTAATACTCAGGGGAGATTAGAAAAAAAAATGTGAAAGTCAACATGCTGTTATTATAGAAATGTTAAGGGACATTAAAAATCAGAAGCATTTGAACCAGAAATAGAAATCTAAAAACCACTATGCCTCCTCCCAGCGCTTCTTTCCTAATGTTTCCAGATGGATTATGTATTCTTATTTGTAGGAACTACTGGTATATTCCTTGCCCTAATGAATTCCAAGGCTAGCCTTCCAACAATTTCAAAGTGGTTTGGTAGTAACTATGCCTGTTTTTAAGTTTGGAAATTTTTGGTACATTTCATAATAAATACATCCTTAAAAGTAATAACATATATTAGAAATAGGAAATGCAAGATTTTTTTTTCGTCTTCATTTGCTTAAGTAGAAACCTGCAGTCTGATAAAGTTTTGAAAAAAATAGGTAAACATTTAGGCTTCTGGAGTCTTATTCTGTAGAAAGGAGCTTTCCATGCTCGTTACAATACAGTTGCCTTGCTCAGCTTGGTGATTTGTTTTATGAACTAAATAAGTCTCAGAGCAATCAGTGAACTTTCCTTGTATCTGGAAAACAATTAAAAACCAAACACCAAAGGCCACAAAAAGCAAGAATATGTGATTTGTAATCATTTGCTCTTTCTCACACTCCATAATGCATTTAATTTAAAATAAAAAGTACGAAAGTTTCTTTTTTTCGTTCCATAAATATGCTCAGAAATTAGCAACAGGATAATGCTATAAAATAATCTTTTTGAACAGCACATTTCCCTTCTAAATTATCACATCTTAACCTGAAGGCTGCACAGTAAATTAAGCTGCTCTAACATGTTTCAAACACTGTGATTTGTTGTAGGGAATATCTCCTGATGCATGCATGCCTTATCATTCAGCATGAATGTCCCAGAAAAAACTCACTTCTTCCCTTGTTCAAAATCAGATTAATAAATTGATTGCCTCTATAAGGAAATTACTGAGGGACTGACAAATTCCTGACAAGCTATCCACAAAATAAACTAACTAAAGTATTCTCTTTGGAGAGTAATATGAGTGGAGGAATCTGCAGTAACATGATGATTTGTGCTTTCCTTCAGCGGTTTTGTGGTTGTATCCTACGAGGCTGTCTTCGTTCAAAATTTAAAGTGTTTTAAGACTCGCTTAAAGGAATAGCAGAGATTTAAGTTTTCCTCAGATCATTCAAGAACAGTATCAAACTTTTGACATTTTTACACGGTCACTCATCCCATTTAGCCATGACAAACATCCCAAAATTCAATTGTGACAGACTCTCTTTTTCAATTATGGCAATATTCACGAGAACAAATGTGAATTCAAATACCTTTAAAGTAATCTTACATAATTCCTTCAACATCTATCCCTGGGACTTTATTCAGAGATTTTGCAAGCAGCTCTAAAACTAATTTGGCCTTTCTAGTTTGTTCCTAGTAAGGGAACAAAGACAACAGATCTAGTTATTTGAAAAGTTTGCTATTTGGCAGCCTCTGAAGTAAATGAGATATTAAGTTCTTATGCTAAATGTGATTATCTACAGTGGAACGAGTAACTCAGCTGAGCAAGAAACTCTCTGATGATTTTAAAAAAGAACCCAATGCTGTAACCTCTGAAAGCCAGCTAGCAGCAAGAATTGCTCTAGAGGCATTTTTACGTGCTTTTGACCCTGAAACCAGATCTATTGGTACAGTGTTAATTATTTGTAGATATTAGCGGTTGCTGTTGCCTGAAAAGGCAAAAAAGGCAGACTAGAGTGGAAGACTTGTCCATTGGGAGCCATGATCTTTCTATGCTGAAGACAGAAGAGGTGCTTCATACTTTCAGGGGTGGGGAAAAGGGGGTGGCAGAGGAGGAGAGGGGCAAGGAAGGAAACAACAAAAATGGTATTTCTGTTTCCTTGGCCTATACATTCATATATTCTTCAGAGGAAGAAATTTCAGCATCCCCCTTTCCGTAAAGGCTTTCAGAGACAACATGCCGGCACTGCGCAGCCACTTGCACTGGCATTCGGAGACTCAAGCTGATCCCGACTGCAGATCTGTTGTTTCAGCGTGGTGCACAGCAGGGCGAGTCATGCCAAGCAGAGCTGCCCGCCGAGGGATTTGCATCCCTCTGTCTCACATCAGTCTCACCAGAGCTCCCCTGTGCGTTTCTGCACGTGTTGTGCTGCCCAACTGCAACACATGCAGCTTCTAGGAACCCCGAAACTTTAGCTGCACCCCCTGCTCCAAATACCAAATATTTGATAGTTTTTTGCAATAATGCAACGAAAGGCATGGGCACTAGCAAAGCAAACTTAAGATTACACTTGTCAGCTTCTCCCTCCTTCCCTGGTTATGGCACACTTGACTAGGTCCTACTCGACTTCGGTTGCTGATCTATAAGGTACTGCATCTTGCAAAGCAACAATCCTTTTCATTAAATCCATTGTTGCGGTGAATCTAATACTATGGTTGGGAGGGGAAAGGGTGAGCTTAAAGGACTGCCATATGGAGTGCAAGAAAATGAAACTAAGGGGTGCATTCTTCCTCAACTCTTCAATTAATGACTTGGATAGCTGTTGCCCCCTCAGCATGCAGGACTGCCTCCAAATAAACGCATTCCAGGCTGAAGTCATGAGCTGGCCACGCTAAGAAGTGTCCGAGAGGAAAGGCTCAGACAATCCTGAAGGTATCGCAGCCTACCACACTGCTACAGATGGATATAGCTATCCGTTTTGGTTCCAGCTGATCTCCCCAAAAAAGAAGGTGTAAGGAGTGGGGAAGATTAAGTTACCAACAGAAGGCACTGGAGTAGCAAAGCAGGTTTATGATACCAGATACCAGAAGACTGACCTGAAATAAGTAGCTGTGTCAGCTGCAGCAGTGACACTACGGAGGGAGAACATGCTTCGGCTTTAACACCCCCTACACACAACATGACTAATCTATGCATATTTAAACTTGGTGCTCTGCTTACAATTGGAAGGATAACTAGATAAATAATACAGTATTTTACTGTTCGTAAAAAATACTAACAGATGACCACACTTACAGATTTGGAACGAATTAATATGCAAATAAAAGATCAAAAAAAAATGTGCATTACATGGAAAGACTGGCACCCATTTCTGAAAACTGAAAAGAATCTCAGGGCTTAGAAATGGGCTGCTTAATTAACATCAAATTAAAAAAGTACATATATCTTAGCCTTCATCTCTCACACTCTTTATAATAACAAGATTTCAGCAAGTTACAGATTAAATGGAGTTAAAATGTATCAAGCTAAAAAAATATCAACATTGCATTGCTAACCGCTGAGTCACAACTATGTTTAACAGGATGGGCCAAGGACCTGCAACTAGCCAACCCTGCTACTATCTGACCCAGCTGGGAAAAGGCCAGGTATCCTCTTTCAAGGGCTAAGAAACAAACAGACAAACAAACAAACAAACAAATAAACAACAAAAAAAAAACCACGAAAAGCAGGAGACAAGCTCTTTAGACTGTAAAAAGATGGCTATTGAAAGGAGAGTCAAGCAGCAGTGGTAGCTTTGGATAAGTGAGCTAACATTTCATTTCTTTATTTCTAAGGGCCAACAAGGAAAAAGGGAAAATAAAGAAAAAGGCCCAACTTGAAAGAAAACTGGGTGTGATAAGGAGCCTTTCCCAAGCTGGGGAAACAGGCTAGATGCCTTATATCTAAAAAAGGAAGCTTGTTATGCTGTGAATTTATGAACTCTTCAAAATGCAGTGAAGGCTCCACTGTGCAAAAATGTCTTTGCATTAAAGCAGCATATGCATAGCCGTTAACTAAGCCATTAGTTGATCTTAAATCATCTGTGTAACTACTTTGTGAAACTAGTAGAAGTAGAATAATGGTTTTATTTTTGAATACTATGATTGAGACTGAAATCTTCACTGTTGATACAAATTCTTGAAACATATTACCTATTATGAAAACACAGCCAACAGATAGACTGTAAAAGACTTATGACAGTAGAAAAACATGTCTACTATTTTGCATTGTATAAATCTGTAAATATTCAATCCTGCAATAAGATGCAAGAAAGTATTTTGCAAGTTTTGAAAAGTAACTAACTTACTGCCCCATGACAAACAAAAGCAGCATTTTTGATGTATTTAAATTACCTCGTTGACAATGGACTTGAGTATCCATTTTGATGAGAATCTATGTTAAAATCTGTTAACATGATGATTTGTTAAAGAAACACAGATATTTATTTGTGCATTAAAACTAAATCAGTACAGCATTAGGTATGCAAAGAGATAACGTTGAATGGCGACAGTAAAAGTCAGGATGCAGTAAAATAATGTCATCTTAAGTCGTAATGGGGATTCACATTAATAATGCTAACTGGTGCTTAGCTAGAGCAATGAAGTAAGGCGATGTTATAACACTTAAATCTTTCAAGAATTCCAACCAGCTAATGAGTCATGACTTTCCCTTTCCATGAAATCATATCAGCTATCTTGAATCACAAAGTGTTTTTTTTTTTTTTTTTTTTTTTAATGCTAACATTTTTGCAACAACCCAAACTTAAGCTTATGTAATTTCCTGGTAGCATATCTGTCTCCACATTCTAATAGAAATGTAAGTATTTAGTTCTTCCTGAATTTAAAGAAACTCCTTCAGCAAGAATGCAACTTAGGAAAAATAAAAAATAGTTTCAGAGTCTACAGCCCTTTTTAAGCAAATGTAGATGTCCGACAGCATTTCTTGCATCTAACATTTCAAGATGTTCAAGTCATCATATACAGTTTTATTACTGAACATAAAACAAACAAATATGCTACAAGATATTTTCTATTTATTTTTTCTTCCTGCTGTGATACATTTTCTTGAGACATTTCTGTTCCACATGATTGTTCTTAAGAGTCACTATCTATACAACATATTACCACTCATTTAGGACTCAAACTTCTTTTGTTAAGCATTCTTGGTTCCCGCTGGCTTTACTTCACAAGAAGTTAGTATTTTCTGGGAAAGTTGCTACACTGCAACATCCCTTTCTCCCTAGAACAACAGATTTCCAAACACTTATCCATGCAAAATGCGTGAGCGCTATCCACCAGTCACTTTAATTTGTTGTAGTTCAAAATAAGCATATCCAGCAGGCCAGGGTTCTGAAGGCAAGCACTGGACCTGGAAGCACGCATCCTCTTCCTTAAGGTCGGACAAACCATTTCCATTATTGTTCCATATGCTTTTGGTGAATATTATTCTCCTTTTTTTTTATTTTCATGGGCTTCTTTAGATTGGCAGGCACCTAGCGTTCTGAACCGCTCGTCAGATCTCGTAAGAACATAAAAAAACAAGAGGATTTGAGGCAAAGCATTTTGGAGGTGCTGTCAGCATGGTCAGTTCTCAGAACCTGCTCAAAGCAAACCTAGTGCTCTTTAGCCATTCTCTCATTTACAAGATATGTATTCAACAATATTTATTTTGGGTAAGCATGAATATTCACTATAAATCTATAGCATACATCTTATTAAAGTCAGCACAGAGAGTATCAGAGAGAAATAAAAATCTATCAAGGACTCCTCAATAGATTACTTAACAGTAATATTATTTGGAAAGCAATGAGCAGCAGCCTTATCCCCAGTTAAAAAATAGGTGCATTTTCATGCCACAGTTAATAACGTAATGTCATATTAGGAACTGTTAACAAATTCCTCAAGGTCTGTATTGTTATGCCCAATCCCAGAGTATTTTTAGGATATTATGCTTTTTAGAATTCTGAAATTCTGCTGATAGTCACATTGACTAAATACAGAAATAACTTATGAGCTCTTTTACGTGGTTCTGTTAACATACTGATGGCTGTATACCAGCAATTAATTTCTTTAGATTACAAGAATATCATTTTCATTCCAAGTTCTGAAATGATTTTGTGATGTGACAAACACTTAGTAGATGAGGTTGAAATCTGTACAGAACAGACTCTGTACATGTGGGTCTCCAATTGATTTTGGTCGTAAGTCTCCAAGTGAAAAATCCAGAGTATAAAACATACTGTCCATGCAAATTTTAAACAGCATTTTTAAATGTTTGCTAATTTATCTCCTTCATCTTAAAAAAAAAAAAATCCATGGCAGGATGATAAAAATTGCAGAGAGCTAACCACAAAGAAATGCTAGAGGCCAAAAATCTTTCACAACCAACTGTAAATAAATGAAAAATCAGGGTAATGAAAAACACGTCAGGCAGCTTTGCTCTGAGAAAGCCCATGAACTATTTTTAGATAGAAACACTAAAAATTCTATATTTTCTTCTGCCACAGTACTACCAATTTGGGAGGCAAGATAGGAGGGAGATGAGAGCGATATTTATGACATCTTTAAAATACAAAGGCCCCACTGTAGGAACAGTTGTATCAGCACTGAC
Organism: Crypturellus undulatus; assembly: GCA_013389825.1. Lineage (NCBI taxonomy): Eukaryota > Metazoa > Chordata > Aves > Tinamiformes > Tinamidae > Crypturellus > Crypturellus undulatus. The sequence continues at coordinate 226,200 of VWPW01031931.1, forward strand.
ATCTTTTTGCAGGTACAACCTGAATCAAGAGAAGGAATGTTAGACTGCCTAGTTAATGCAAACAACATTTCACAAGCTGTTAAATCATAGAAGACACAAAATAAATTTTAATTTACTTTTTTTTCAGCCTGCTGATACATGGCACCATTGCTTCAGCAAGAGAAGCTGTATGATTTTCACAGAGACACATGAATCCTCTCAGCCCAGTCATCAAAACAGATAAATTATTTTTCAATTTCTAAATCTACACTATATTATATGGCTCCAAGGTCTACGTTCACCTGTACGCACTATATCCAGCACATTTCATTGAAATGCATATGGCATTACTGAGTATACACATATTTACTCTTGGTTACTAGAGAACTACAAACTATTAATTTCAGAATTATATTTTTGGTCTATTTTTTTTCTGACTAGAGGTCTTATCAAAACCTAAATTAGCATCCCTGTCATTGATTTATAGCGTTTTCTTGTACTCACTTTTGGGGGTTATGTCTTCAAAGATGATGGCCAACAAGGAAATAAGGTAACATTAAAAAGATTTTAAAATTTAGTAAGCTTGGGAGAAAATAAGAAAGAGACATATAAGGGGAAAATCCCCTACAATCAGGAGTGACTTAAGGCTCACTTCAGTTAATGATCACTGTCAGATGAAAATAAACACGTGAGGAATTTCCTAGGGCAGCACTACGCAACACTGGGACTGCTCAGACACTGTTTTTCCCCAAAAATACTGTTCTTGCCCTAAAGGGAAGGCTCTTTTGTGAAAACTGCACCCTGAGGGCATCGGGCCATACTGAGGAGCGTGCAGGAGACAACTGACCTTTCTGTGGGTCCCCATTCCCCAAGCACCTCACACCTCCGAGTGAAAATTAAGACAGGCAGCAAGCAACCAACAGAACCACTGGATGAACGTATAGCAAAGGCACTTTACAGCCTGTAAATTTTCTCTCTCTGTTGCCTTACAGTCTGCTCTCAATGTAAGTACTATACATTTTAATATATAGACCCCTCCGCTCCCTTCCAATATCTGTTATTACTTTTGCTTTCCCAATTCTTCCCCAAGTTGCACGCTGAATTACGAGATGATATATTCCATATTGAGCAAACAAAGGCTAATAGGCAATTAATGCCCAGTTTTTAGATCTTATAAAACATCTTGGCACTTCTCAAGTACAAACAGTTCAGCGGGAGCAAACACTAACAATTCAAATATGCAGGGAAAAAAAGATTCATATATTTTCAATCTTTAAAAGAAGCCTTTTCCTATCATTTTTAAACAGTGAGATGCCTCAGCCCTCTTGCTTATAACAAGAAATAATTGGTAACCATATGCTAGCTAGAGATGCAAGTTGTTATTTTTATAGTAATCCTTGTATTCTACTTCTTTATAATCTACAAAATGCAGTACATTTCAGAATCCTGGAAATACCCACAAAGGACACAGTTGCAGTACCTTTAACCGCGAGCAGAAAAAGAAATTTTATCACTGCAGCTTCTCATCCACTGCTTTGAGAGACCTGAGGAAAGCATGAGGATTTGCACTAAATTCAGGCTCCTAGACTCAGGAAGTAAATTCCGGAGACAAGGCCCTTTTCTTCAAAATACCCTGCAACCAAAATACCAGACATTTCAATCTCAGCATTGTTGGCTCAAATACTTCAAATAACCTCTAAAAAAAAAAAGAAAAAATAAATAAAACTATTGTAGGAAGAGAGGGATGGTCTCTTAGTTTCTTATATAACTACCTAATATATAAGCAGACCAATGGTTTAACAGGCCTACATGGAGGCATAGACCAAAACTGCATAACTTACTGTTGCCTGCAGCTACTGCCACCAAGCAGAGCGGTCGCTTCTCTTCTAGTTTGAATAAACTGCATTATTTTCAAATACAGAATTATTTTAAAGGTATTTGATGCAGGATGCTGCATATTCTTTTCTTGAGTAAAGAAGACTCAGCAAAGGAATTGCTCGCGAAGGCACCAGAGGTGCCTTTGGGGAGCAGGGTGCTTGCTAGAAGGCAGCGTCAAATGGTCAGTTCAAAAATCTCTGCTTGATGCTGACTCTGCCCCAAGCAGGAAGCAGAAACCTGGGCTGATTTTTTTGCAGCTCAGCAGTTTAGCATGACAGACAAAATAACAAACCTAGAAAAGTTCTTTCATGAACAGCTTTTCTTCTTAACAGAAATAACCCTCAAAACTGGAATACACAGTCAAAGAGGGTAATAGTATTTCTGCGCCTCTCAAACAAGTCACTGTTCTTTGCAGGGCTGTAAGAGTAAACCCAACCACTGTGCTTCTGAGAGCCTAACACAAACTCTTCAGTAAGATAAAATGACTTATTGAGCCCAACTATAAAGGAGCAAACAGTGATTATACCATTAAGATTTGATAGTGTCAAAAACTCTTTGAGACCTGCTCAAAATCAACCCCTCATCTCCTGCAATGGCTCCGCATTTGCGTTGCAGACAAGATGGGCATGCGTTGCAGAAACACAGACAGGCTAAAGCCAGAAAAGGAGCAATCAGCATTGGATGCATCTTTAGAAAAGGACAATCAAGCTATTCCAGCATAAACTCTCAGGGAGCTAAAGAACAGAGATCAGCCTACAAGGCCTCGAGTCCTGCAGTGCCAAGTGGTGCACGCAGATCGCCTGCAGTTGCTAATGACACGGGGCTCTCTGCTGCTTTTGCCTGCCAGGTCTCTGCTGTAAGTGCAACCCACCAAACTGGCAACACTTACTAAACTGCAGCTACCAAAAACCTATTACTGTAACAGGCTTTTGTAAATAGAATAAAAAATTTATATCATGACCAATGTTATGACTGTATAGTTAATTGTCTGCATATTCCTATTTTAATGCAATTTTCTTTTTGATTCCAAAGCCCAGCTATGCAACTTCACTCAGAAACAATTTCTATTAGCATTCAAGTACAAAGGGCAATACATAACTCATGGTATTTTAATTTAAGAGCCCTTCTTTGATCTTAAAGATGTAACAGAATAAAAAGAAATTAAGATTGATAATATGCGGTATTAAGAAAACAAAACAAAACAAAAATTAACCAATCTCCTATCACAAGGCAATATACCTTACAAGCTACCCTCAAAAAAGAGTTGAAGTTTAGAGATAAAATTAAAGTTCATTAAAGTTCACCACAATCCCTGTACTAACAGTGTACTGTAAATTATTTACAACGTATAAATAGGAGCAACACTACTCCAGGTCCATTGAAAAAAAAAAAAAAAAAATCAAAATGGCATCACAGAAAAAAAAGGGGCCAGCATCGCTCTCGATTACCCACCCTGCAACTGCGTGAATGAAATGCAAGAGGAGACGTGCCAAGTTACCTGATCCTTGCTAGTCAGCTTAATCAGATACTCCGAGTTTCCTGCAGGAAGGATAACAAACTCTGTCCTGCTGCTTACTGCACACCACGTCTGCTCACATATTTTCTGAGGCAAGATGATCCTTAAAACCTCCGTGCATCTGGCAATACACAGGGTCTACCACTACGCAGTTTGACATAATGTAAGAAAAGGAGTTTAAAATAAAAGGAATATATTACATGATACTGTATGTGAGCAAGTGTGAAGAGGTAAATTATAAAGCTTTGACATTAGATGTTTGATTTCCCTTACAGCAACCCTATCATGTCAAGTGAATAGCTCCTAACTGCCATATTCCCATATTTTTTTCATCTATGACTTTAACTTGATAACAAGTTAAAAAAAAAAAGTAAAACTAGACTTAGTGGCTATTTCCACTAAGAACTACTATTTAATGTAAATTCTGTAATGCCTAGATTTTATTTAAAATATAGTTCTTTTTTGTTCATGGAGGTATATGGAGAGGCACTTTTTACTTCTATGCCAAGGTGACAGAAAAGCTCAGTTTGTCCTTTAATAACATCACTAAGAAGATACTATTTTTAGCCTAACTATATATTCAGACATCAGCACTTTTACATATTTCATTGATAATTACCCCAGCTACTTCATCCAGCAGACATGCTCATCCACTGGATACAAATATTGGTAGGGAAGACCGGAAAGATTTTCTTTTTAGTTTTGCTCTTGTTAATATGAATACATATGCAAGGAAACAATAGGGAGGGATTTTTGTGTCTGAAATAGTCTTCCAACATCCAAAAGACCAAATGGATGGAAGAAAGAAAAGAAAAATGTTTAGATTTCTCTCCCATGCATAAATATTACTTTTTTATTTTTCTTTATGTAATTTTTCTTTATGTAATATTTATTTAATTTTCTGCAATATTTCCATTCTAATTGCTAGGAGTTAAGGCCTTGCTAAGCAACAGCCATTAGCCATGGCACAAATTCTCCCATTTTCACTCTCTTTATTAATAAATTATTTTAAAATATGGCAGTAAAGCACAGACACTGATATTCCGGCCAACTAATTAAAAAAAAAAAGGGGGGGGAGGGAACTTGTCATTTTTCAAGCTCACCATCATGAGTTAACCTCCCCATCACACCCTTAGATATAATGCCTTAACATCATGAATTTTCCCCTTGTTTCTTCTTATAATTTCTAGCTCTCTTCACTCCCTTTTTTGGCCATCAATTTTCTAACAATTTCAGGAAATTAATCATCTTGCATACACGCATTTCTCTTCCTGACTGCACATAGCTAAACTCTATTCACCCTCCTATTCCTAAAAAAGGAAAATTGCCACACTTTTTCTGCTATTGCCTTGATTTTCTACTCTACTATGTTCTCATATTCCCCTCTTATTCATTTCCCTTATGTTTATATTGTCAATATGAATATATAAAAATTTCTTACTTTCAAAATACTTTTAATAAACATTTGCATGAGTTGTACCTACTTTCACATGCTACTCTTGCAAAATCAATCTTGGTCATACTGGGAAGATCTTATTGAAAGTAGAGCTCTGTGAAAATTGATTTTATCTAGATTGTTCATTTCTCCACATAATAGGGAAAACTTGAAGTTTTTCTAAGAGGAGATTATTTTGTGTAATTCTAATGAATTACACAACCATATTAATCTTGTATTTCTGATATCTCAAGATAATTTTTAATCTATCTATTAACATAGACAATCTGTCTAGAGTCATATATTTTGACAGTTCTTCAATCCCAGGACATTTCGCCTCATGTCTGGGTTTCTGTGAAACTTCTCCACCTGTCCCTAGTGTCATGCTGCCCCACAACTCCTCTTTGCCCTACCCAGGCCCCAAGCAAAAGGGAATCTGGCAGGTGTGGGTGTATTTATTTTTGCACAACCCGGAGCCAGAACCCAGCCTGAGAACCCAACCTCAATGCAGAACATCCAACCTGAAAACCTGGGAATACATTTGCTTCCCACGTCATCTCAGGAACATGTTGTACAGACAAACCCATGACAGAGTGCACCGCAACCAAGAAACTCCGAAAGGATTTTCTTTCTCTCCACTGTCTAAGGGTGGGGAAATTGAACTGCTTTTCACCATTTCCTTGCCCCAATGCAAGTATAAATCCAACCAATTTCATTTTACCTTGCTCTCTTTCACCTTCCTTTTAACTTTCCATAGGGTTCCTGCTTTTCTGTTCATTCTGTGCTATACTAGGATGTTGCCTCATCTCCTGTGATCACTAAGGACTACAACATTTTGTCAATCTCCCTGAAAAGATGACCTATATGAAAATGTAGCTTCTAAGGAAACAGTGACTATCTTTCTGTCTTCAAGCAGTAATGACAGACAGGGCAAACTATTTCATTAAGAATAAAATACATCAAGGAAAACCCTTATTATATAATGTTCACATATAATATACTGTTCATTCTTTTCTTTGTCTTATAATTATTCTGTATAAAAGGCAGAGTTTTCAATATCAGAATCATGTTTGAAGAATAACACACATGCAATTAATTTTCTACCTAGATATTGATCTTAAGTAGTTACTTACTTTGTGTCTCTGACGAGAGGTGCACTTCCCAATTTAAAACACACTTTTTCCCCTCCACAAGATGTTTGTCTCAAAGAAAAGCTTTCTGCTAGATCAAAACCTGCAAAATATGATTTACTGATTTAGTTTATTTATGCAATTTTAAAAACTGACAAGGTATTGATTTTTAGCATGTTTGGTGACTTTTCTAGAGTATGGGAAAAAATGCATATTTTGAAATCCAGTACTTTAGGTCACAGAATATTCCAACATTCATTTTCTCAATGGAGAGGATTTCAGTGCAGAAATCCAGCAGTTGCTGACTTTCCAGTCTCTCAGAAATGCATCCATTATCTCCTTTTATCATCTTACCTAGTAAGAATATCTGTGGTTCAGAGCTGCAGCACGTGAGAATGGAAATGAATGCACAGAGAATACAAAACAGTATCTTTCAGAAACAACAGGTTCTGGTTTTGATCAACCTTCACTTTTCTAAAACCAAAAGGAGCAAGGGAGTGGCAGGCTGTGTTACTCTTCTACAGCTTTACAAGCCAGCCTCAGTGGGATGCAATTATATTCACTGCAAGCAAAGTAATTTTCATACTTTCCTCTTCCTATTAACTGAAGTCATTTACCTGAAAGACCAAGATGCTCTTGACTGGCTTCTCTGAGCTGATGGACAGCTGTTGTTAGCACAGGACATGCTGCACCTTCAAAAGAGTAGATAAGTATGTACCTTAAACATTTATCAAATAATAAAGAATTAGACAGTGCTTTTAATATCTGCCATAAAACAGAATAAATTGTAATTAGCAGTCTTAACAGGAAATTTGGCTTTTATCTATCTTTAGAAATAATTAAAAAAAAAAAAATCAAACTACATAATATAAATAACAGCAATGACATTTTGCGTTAAGTGTGTTACGAGGCATTGACACGACACTTCTAATATGCCTACATATAATACAACACATTTCTAATATTCGTAATACACATTTAATCTAAACAAACTTTTTATGATATAAACATTTTATCATATTTTAATTCAATTGATGATTAAAGCTCACATGAGTGAAATAACCAGAAGAAAAAATACCAAATTCTTATAAAGCTCCATATAAAGCAATAACATATTTTGTAAGTTTTTCATATTTCTTAGCAGATTAAGTACAAGGAAATCTGTTTTTTTTTTTTTCCCTTAGTAATTACATATTATAATGAAAATTCAAAAATAAAATAAAAGCTTCATTACCATGGCAATAATCTATTATTACTTCAGGGAATACTAATTTCAAAATGTGGATTAGCAAGAATGCTATTATATAAGCAATGCAAACAATATTTATGTTTTGAAAAAGCTGTTAAAAAGTAAGCAGCTTTTCTGGGTATTAAGTCTGAATCAACATGTTTAAGTAAACAAGCAGAATGTTCTAATATGTGGAACACGGTAAAATCCAAAGGTTAATTCTAACAGTTTTAATGTACTATTCATATGTAGTATCCTCCTGTTATAAAGTTATTTTATATTTATATATATATATACGCATACACATATATATACATGCATATATATACACACATAGATTAAAAACACTTTTCTGATGCAGCCATAGGGAAATGTTTCTTTTGTCCACAAGTCTGAAATAAAGCCTTTCCTTTAATGAGATTTGTGAATATTCCCACCAAATCCTATTGAAACTATCAAAAGCAAGATGACAAGCAGGATTTGGCACACGTATATCCTAAGCACGGAGCTCAGTGTTGAGCTGAGGTGACTGAAAAGACTGCCAAGTTGTCTTCAGTTACTAAACAGCAAAGGACGAGGGGCTTTCCAAAGTGTCAGTTCAGTGAAAAGTGCAGAGAGGAATGGCCCACTGTTAACCTGGAAATTATCTATATTTTAAAATTTCCAATAGGACGCAGACGGAACCTTGACCTTAAAAATAGCTGGTTTTATAATTTGAAAGTACATTAAGTTTGCCGTTTGTTTTGCAGTAATGTAGAAAGCATATTATCCTTCACATGTCTTAAGTTTTATTAAATGCATTAGTGTTTGATCTAGAACACAAATCACTAGTTGGAAATAACAAAAAGATGAAGTAACTTATACAATAGAAAAAAAAAAAGCAGTTTTCTAACAACACGGTAAATAAAACCCATGTCAAGTGCTCAAGAAAAGATTGAGTGGAGCCATTTTTCTTGCAAGATGCACCAAATTCCACTCAATACCACATCCTTTATGCTGCAAATACAATATGAAGTAACTTGTAAGTGGATTTACTTCAAAGGCACAAAGATGCTATATTCTTTCTTTACTTTATATGTACACCAAATACATATGTATATGAAATTTCATGAGGGATCGAGATGAGGAGAAACATATGCATTAGAAACAGCTACTGTAAATTCCGTTTCCCCACAACAGATGCAGAACTGCTAGAACTCATGCTGAAATCTCAGAAACCAAAATTAGATCTTTCAATTCTCTTGTTTTACAGGGAGTTTTATGTGGAAATGCATTCACTCGAACAACATAGTAACATTATGTAGTAACAATACAGCACTTCCAATATTCTAGTTGATGTGCACACCCTAAGCAACCGAACCAGACTCGCCTTAGACACTCTTTAATATGCAGATCTAGTTGTAAATCATTAATACAGATTACTAAACTAAAAACTATAGATTTTTATCTATGGCCACTCTGGTAGCGAATATGGCAGTAATTTTACACAAGTGTAACTACAAGCAATAATTGGTGTAAAAGACACCTACAATGGTTAATGTCACAACATCACTTCACATATGCACTGAAAAACATTCTTTTAATTCTGTGTTTCCTTCCAAATTTTTACATATAAGACCAAGAGACAGAATCATTTTTTCCTCTTTCTTTTCTTTTTTTTTAATAGCATGTATAAAAGAGCAGCTAGACAGGACCTGTTGAGGATTTCACCTGAAACAACTACAGCAAGATCTACGTGTCTACAGGAACTTGGAGGAGAAGGAAAAAAAAAAATTTTTTACAGCATTAACTCATCTGAAGGCTGAGTGGCTAAGGAGCAGCAAGTTGCAGCTTATTCCCTCCATCCCCTTTCTCTCATATCCAAATAAAGAATCAAGCCTTAATTTCTGTGCTATCCAGATGATAGCAATGATTCCTCAAATGCCACAGACCAGACTGTGGACCTATTTTTATCGGTGGCATAACACTCACAGCATACACAGTAAGTGTTACTTGCTTGGTTGTATCCCATATCCCCANAAACAACTAGCAACAACAAGCAAGATCTACGTGTCTACAGGAATTTGGGGGAGAAGGAAAAAAAAATTTTTTTTTACAGCATTAACTCGTCTGAAGGCTGAGCGGCTAAGGAGCAGCAAGTTGCAGCTTATTCCCTCCATCCCCTTTCTCCCATATCCAAATAAAGAATCAAGCCTTAATTTCTGTGCTATCCAGATGATAGCAATGATTCCTCAAATGCCACAGACCAGACTGTGGACCTATTTTTATCGGTGGCATAACACTCACAGCATACACAGTAAGTATTACTTGCTTGGTTGTATCCCATATCCCCAGAAAAGCTGAAGAGGTTACTATGATTCTTCTTCCATCTTGCGTTGCTGATGCACTTCTCTAGCACAACACTATTCTACTAGAGAGCTAAGGTGAAACATTAAAATATTAAATCTGAAAGCTCTCCAAACCAAGATCGATAACTCTTAGTGTTATATATTGATGAAAATTCTTTCTGTAGTTATAACTTATGAAGACAAAGATTAAGTCTCTTCTGAGATTTTTAGTAGTGCTACAAATGCTCCAATAATTCCTTTTGGCCTGAGACAAAAACAGAGAGTCTACTCATTCTGCCCACGGGTAGTTGAATTAGAAGATCTACACGAAAGAAGTCAGAAAAGAAAAAAGACCAAGACAAATCCTTATCACTAATCCAGGCATGGAAGCCATGCAACTGCCTGCCCTGTAGTAATACAGCAACGCACCATGCAGCAGCATGAAGAACAAGCTTACATCTACACAGCAGATTATTCTACACATGGTAAAACTGCTTTGTCTGGCTTAAGATCCACAATTCATATAAAAATGGTGACTCCAAAGCTGAAGTGTAACATACCTATAAATAAATGAGATTTGCTACTCGTAGATCTTAACCTTTGAACCAAGAGCTCAATCAATGAGCTCTGGTATAAGAGCCTACTTATAGGAGTTTATAAGATCAAGATATTTATTAGCAACATATTATAACATCAAACTATGTCAATCAAGCAGGCTGATCACAGGTCATTGTAAACTGTAGCTCTCTCCAGCATGACACTACTAAAAGAAGCTTTTTTTATAATAACATTCTGCAGAAAAACAAACCCCAAGTAATGGGGCTACATCTAGACTTATCTGCTGGGACACACCATGACACGTCCTGAATTCCTGGAAGAAGCAGAGCACCCACTAAGGGATGCTGCAGCTTCCACCTCCACCCCCTGCCCAGCTCTCCCTCCCATGGGAACTAGGAGGCGGGAGACAGCCGTGCCCCCTTCGGCCTACGTGAGTCTCTGGCATGCACGTCCTGACCGGGAAGGGCAGCTTCCAATAAGCACTCTTGGCCTTGTCGGTTTAGATGTAACCCGTAATGGCTAGATTCACTGTACAAGAATCTATGCGCTATTTTATAAGTGAAGTTTACAGGTGGGTGAAATTTTCAGGGCTCTCTAACCCCACCAGTGTGGCCATTCTGCGTGCAGCAAAGCTAACAGCTAAATGAGCTGGGCTCTGCAGTGCAACAGCAAAGCCCTACCTAACACATTCCCACATTTTATGACAGACCCAGGCTTCAGGAAGAATCCCCAATTAGCTGAGGATCCACTTGCCTCACTAACTGGATCAGCCCTCACAAAGGCAGACAGAATGAAATTCTTTGGGGTCCATGGCATGCCCGCGTGTGAGAATTCTGTTTTCAAACAGGGTCAGGAACTCAGATCTTTTCCATACCTGCAATACCAGGAACAGGGCAAACAGAAAATTAGGTGTGATTTTTTTTTGCTCTTTCAAATTGGAAGCTGCTTCATATTGAATTAAAAATAAAGATTTAATTAAACCAAAGAAGGGAAGAGGAAAGACAGAGACTGAATGTTGATGATACAGGAAAGTGAAAGTTCAAGGATTATTTTGCTTTAGTAAATAATGTAACTTGGGCAGGAGACAGTAAGGAATCCACATCACTGAAGTTCTAGTACTAGTTCTAGTTGTTGGATTTTCCCCTGTAGAAGGATTATTGAAAACAAAACAAAAAAATTAGGATGGTGAATACTTTGGCGGTAAGAGTTGATGTTTTATTTTTTTCTAGCTTTTCATGAGAGAAAAATGAAAAAGTAGAAAATAAATTAAAAAGAGAGATTTTCACAGGCCTCACTGTGAGACTGTGTACAGCAGAGAATATTTCCCTCTGTGAGACTGGGGTCTTTCTAAAGCACTACGTACTAACTAGGCTTTCCCACAACACACAGGCTTTCGTGAATCACTTTCTTAGTTACCTAAAGCCCCTTATGCACTGCCCAAGAAGCCTCAGAATTTAACTACAAGCTAAAAAACCCAACAGTGGCAGGGTAGCTTAAACACTGCTAACAATACTGACAACAGTTTGTGGATCCAGCCTGAAATATTCCGTTTGAGAGTTTAAACTCTTTAAATCTAACAAATACATTTTATACAAAAGTAAGTACAGAAGCAGCATCTTTGAGGATTATCTATGCACTAGAGTAAGAAAAAAGAATGCAGCTTTCCTTTTCAGTTATCTGCGCTAAAATGCCTATCTGAAATTATGATCTGGAGCCAACACTTTTCACAACACATTCCACATCTAAAGGCAATGGAAACTCATGGTGGCTGACAGTCCCAGGACTTTGTTTATGCTACATTTGTCATGGGATAACAAGTCATTTTGAAGACAAGAAATTGTGAAAGAAAGATGAACAAATGCAAAAACAATCTGGGAGTGAAACAGAAGTACTAACATTCTTAATATAAAAAAATAGGAATGATCACGTTGAAACTCTGGCTATCACTACAAAAAGATTTCAAAGTCTATGCTCCAAAACCAAATGCTTCTAACAATGAACAATTAGTTGACAATAAAGAAATAAAAACAAAGACTTTATTCTTGAAGTCCAGTCAAAAACATGATTATGGAAAACTCCAGAACTTCAGATTTATAACCCAATCCTCTCCCTTATATTTCCTATATTCTATCTTCAGCAGGAATTGCTCTCTTCTGATAAATGATTAGCCTTGGCAGGTCTTGAAGGGCACAAGCAGAACTGACACACAGGGGATAACAATGGACCAAAAGACAGTTAATCAAAGAAAAACAAACAAACAAAACAACCTTGAAGTATTTCTATCTTTTTTTTTAATGTTCATTTTACATGCCTACTTTACATCCATTAAATCCATTTTACTTTCCAAAATAGGATCTCGATGCAAGCAAAACGCATATAGACTTGGCCCTCTTTCTTGCACTTCTGATTTCTAACAGTTTCATATGCATAAAATGTATCAAACTAGAACAAGACAATTTGGAGGAAATAAAACACTTGCAAACACAGCCACCCCTCTGACCGCTGCACATTTGCAGGATAGGTTCTTTCTCAGCTCCTGCATCCCGCTCAGTAACCTTTTTTTTTTTTGGGGGGGGGGGGGGGTGCTGGCAGCCACCCCTTCAGTCTCCAGAAAAAAAAAAAATCTCATTTTTCCCCCCCGCCTATTGCTTTGAAGCCACGTCCTGAGCCTATTCCCTGCCGTAAGCAGGACTTCTCATTGCTGCCACCTAACTCCATGCTCTTCCTCACCATCTGCCCCTGCCACCCCGGGCTCCAGGAGCTTCTCTCCATCGCACACCCTCAACTATTTTCCAAAGAGCTTCCACTTCTCCTCTTCCTCCCAGTGGTTCCATTTGACCCAAATTGGATCCATTTGTAGCAACCAGGTTAAGGAAAACAGCAACCCCTCTCCCTGCTGCCCAGCTACAAACTTCTAACAAAACATAATATACAATTCAGAGATATTGTTTGCTCACAGTTTACTCTACCTGTCACATTTTCTATGCTGGTTTACCTTTTACTAAGATAACTTTTCATTAGAGAGTAAAAGGAGGAGAATACTTCATGGCATTTTGTTTTAATATTATTCAAATGATAGATTTGTGCTATTAGGGAACTTTGTGCAGCCACGCTCTTCTGGCCTTTAAAACTTCCCTTTTGCAATCTTCCAGCGAGGAAGGACAAATAAGACAAGGCAGCCCCTCAGACAATGAGGAGAACGACTGCAGAGCTGTTATGTAAAGACTCCCTCCCTCCCAGGGGTCAAGAATAATTCATGTCTGGAGCACTTAACTTTGCTACCCGAAGAGTAAAGGCAAAAAGATCTTTGACTTAAACTGAGATGCTCCACAGAGCATTACTACTACCCTGGAAGCTCACAATTACAATTAATATTTATTAAATATTACTATTTATTTTCCAGGAGCACTGAAAGGACTGTTATGTTAGTCACTGACTTTCAATATTTCTTGCCTTGAGTTTCAGAAGTGTGGCTGACTTGTCAAGGTATTGTGTGCCCATCACTTCAATCACGTGCCATTAGGCTTCTCAAAGATGAGCATTGCTGATTTTTTTTTTTTAAAGAAAAAAGAAATACATTCTATTTTTACTTAAATAAAAGTGAAAAATAAGTTCACTTTGTTAGCTATTGTAGGAAAATACTAAAAGTTCTAGAAAGTCGAGATATATCCCTTTTCTGGAAATGCTGGGTGTGTAACTGACACATTTAACAGAGGATTTACTGCAGTCAGGATGATCAAGGTAAAGGCCACCAAATGGGTAACAGACCAGGAGCTGGGGAAAAAGACCTTTGTTTGAAGCAAGTGGATGAGTTAGCATGAGTTAACAATAAGAAGAAAATACAAAATTTAGGGTAAAACTGCATAAAGTGGGTAACTAAGCCTTCTTCTTATGTACAAGGTTCTGCCTTACTCTACATCAGTGAAATGTCTAATTTGCTTTGTGAATTTAGTTCAGGTTAGGTTGCCCTATGCATTAGGTTATTTACATCAATGTGAGCAGTAATCACCTTCAGTTAAGCCATGAGATCTTGTTCATAAGTATTCTGCAAGCCTCAATACAAGAATACAGAATCTTCTTTCCCCACCCTCCTTTTTTTTTTTTTTAACATGGTAATTTTAGAAAGCAAAAAATAAAGCTCCCAGAAGCTACAACTGCTTCCAAATCTTCATCTTTCAAGCACAGGAAAGAGAAAATGCTTCAAAACTTAACACTTCTTCAAAGGCAGAGATAAAACCACTGGTCTGTGTAAATGCACCTGCTTTTACTGTTCATTTGTTTTCCACATACTGTCTTTTTAAAGCCCTTCAGTACCGAGATTTGTGCTCTTGGCCTGTGAGGAACAAGAACAAAAATTCCAGCAGTACCTGTGTGGTCAGTGACAGCCACAGGAGCAGAAGCAGGGAGGAGGAGGAGGAGGAAGACTGCCATACAAAGCCCAACTATGCCGGATCCAAGGTACTTCATCTCCCCCTGGACTCATGTGAACAGCCAGCCGCAAATCTGAAATCGAGAATATTCACAGTGAGAACACATCTTCTCACTCCTTCTCCCTCACCCCATCAGAAATTCATAGTAAAGAATTTAACCTTAAAGAAAAGGAGTAAATCATAGTCAATGTATAATATGTATCGTTATGATACATATCATTTATCTGTTTTAAAGAGCTAAAAACATAGACTCCGGTGAACTTGGAAATGAATGACAAGTATCTCCCCTTAGCCAGTTACGAAGGTCATGAGTCACAGTTTCAGAAACATTAACTCAACAATATTAGTAATAAAACCAAGAAATGGTCATTCCGTTAGCAAAGAGTAAAGTTCTTTTTATTCTCCTCCGAGATTTTCGACCTTGGATGCAGGAGCTTCACTGCGTGGTGTCACGGGCGGCGCCGCGGCCGCTTCCCCGCTCGCAGCAGCGCGCCCGGCGCCGGGACACGGCGAGGAGGAGGAGGGAGGAAGAGGGGAAGGAGCAGGGAGAGGAGGAGGAGGAGGGCGCGCACCTTGCGCGGGGGCCCCCTGGCGCCGGCGCGGGGCGGCGCTGCCAGGTGCGCGGCAGCAGCGCAGCCACCTGCGCGGAGCGCGGCCGCCGTCCCGGCGCTTTCGCCCCTTCCCAAATGTTTCCAGCCGGGAAAATGCAGATCGGGGGACACGGTATCGAACACGGTATCGAACGCAAACACGTGCGCGCGTTCAGTGAATAACCCCGCTTGCAGGCGCAGTGCCAGCGCGCGTTAACGCGGATCTAGGACCACCCGCGTGTGTCGGCACACACCTCGGGCAAGGACTGATCGCTGTACATTAAAAGGTTACCGTGGACATTATGTTCCTACAGTATACAGTGAACAGTGGCAAAACCCGTAATAAACTTAGCGGGCAAGCGCAGGGAGAGAAGGCGCACGCAGGAGCAGGAGCGTGCGCGCCCCTGGGAGACCCGCGCGCCACGGCGCTGCTCACCTGGGGCTCCGGCTCGCGCGTGTCCCGCAGCGGCTCCGCAGAGGCGTGCGCGGGCGGCCGAGCGCCGCGGAGTCGCCGAGCGAGGCTGCGGAGTGCGCGCCGCGCGCGCAGCTCTGTCCTTATTAGTCCCGCGCCGCGTGACCCTCCCACTCGGCGAGCACGGGCGAGCGGCGAGCGCGGCGCCGGTGCTCGGCGGTCACCCGAGCGCGGCCCCGGTCCCGTAACAACGTGGGAAGTGCTGCCTGCCCCGCCGAGACTGCTCCACAAATAACCCTGACAGAGTGGCCGTGCATGAATGAAAGAGCGTCTGGTTTCTCGCTGCAAGGAAGAGAGGATGTGCATTAGCACACGAGCAGCAACGGGCTTTTAACACTGAAGTGTACGCACGCACAATCAATTTTAGATACTTTATGATCAATTTAAAAATCAGCCACCCAAGGAAGCAAGAGAGTGCACCTATTTATGGCACTCATGCTGCGAAGCACAGCAGATGATTGACATTTATTATGCCTTTTAAAATCTATCATTTACAAACCAGAATGTTCTTGCACTGCAGTGTCATCTGCCTATGCCGAAACGCTGACACTTAGCACTGCCACTAACTCGCATCTGAATATGTGAAACTCCACTTTCAGCAGGTTTCTCTAAGCATGCTTGAGGCAGCTTTCTGTGTTGTATTTTACCTGTGTAAACCAGAGGAGGGAAGGACAGAGAAAAGCAAAATGACTAGAAATATAGACAGGAGGTAGAATAGGATTTTAATTAAGTGTAACTCACTTGTGTTTATATCAAAGACATATTCCATATTTTTCCTAGTAGAATCATTGTGACAGAAATAAAATAATAAAAAAAAAAGCTACAGTGAGTCACGATGAGTGCTTATGTGAAAATTTACTAGCTTAACATGAACTTAGCTCAACTGGTATCTTAAGATCAGGAAAACCTGATCAGGAAAACCTGATCTTAAGATCAGGAAAACCATAGGATTTGCTTTTCGTTTTGACCCCAGCAGATTCTGACCAGTGTTATCTCATTTCAGCCAAGGCAAGTTAACAGAATAAAATTTAAAATTTCCCAATTATTACTGTTTTTCCTAACTTAGAATCACAAGAAAAATTGCAGCCTAGGCATGTGTCTGTTAGGGCGTCGGTTTAATTCACAGCTCTGCCACAGACTTGCGGTGTCGTGTTGGACAAGTCACCCTTCTCTTAGGCTTCTCTTCCCCGTTCTGTACGATATAGAAGTAAAGCTCCCCTACCTCATGGGGTGAGGCTCGAGATCCTGATCCGACAGCTGATAAATCACCCAGGCACTTCCTTTGCCTTGAGACTATTCATTTGATAAAGGCTTCTGTGTTGAGCCCTACTGCAATGTTTCAAAAAGAGTTTTGAGATCCTCAGTTGAAAGACCCTTTGTAAAAGCTCTGCTCCTGGTGAAAGGCATTATCATTATTGGTTTGAAAAAAAAGCGGAGTTTCCCATTGCTCTTTCAAACTGTAAATTCTTAAATTCCTTCTCTTTTGCTTTATTTCACATACCCTAAACGTCTGAGTATTTCTAAATATCACAGCATTCCACCTTGTTATGAGAGCAATAAATAGAATAATTAGAAACTACTACAATGTTCCCCAGTGAATATATAGCCTTCCTATATGCTAAAAGAGATTTTTAACTAAATGGGATTATGCCAGTTCACATAAATCAATGCAGTGATTTATATCATTTGAGGACGTGGACAATAGAGATTGTCCTTGTATGGACTAATACTGGTCATCCTAGTGAATACAGTCCTGCACGACTAGTGACAGAAACAATGGGAATCAAGAAAACCTAAGACACAACTGGCAACATTTCTTTGCATCATGAACAGCTTAAAAATTCAAATCTCCTGCACTCAAGTCTCCCTGTGAGGAGTTATTAACATACTCCACTAATCGTCTGTGTTCAGTCCTCTCCTCCTCCTTCAGGAAGCTCAGGAAGAGCTGATGAGACGACATGAGCTGAAACACCAGCAGCAAAGAGGCAATATCCTATCTTACTTTTATAGGAACAGTTTTCCAGCTATCTTACAGCTTAGCTAAAACTCTCACTCGTATACAAAAATCAGATTAGATCTGGATCCAAGCGAGAGCCAGAATAAATATCTCAAGAAGCAAAAGAGAGAGAAATGGAGAAGTTTGAAACCACACATGAGCACAAATGTGTGGAACGCACGTTCTGCCTCCTGCACCAGAGGGGAGCTGCTCTGCTGAGCAGCCCTTAGTACAACTGCAGCTGCAGGCAAGAAATAGGGGGGGAAAAAAAAGAGACAGAATTCAGGGCAAAATAAATTTACTATTTTTTTTTCTAATTTTTTTTTTCTCTAAGCAACACTAATTGTTTTTTCTTGGTAGTATGAGATGTCCAAGCAAGCCAAGCAGCACAATCCACTGTTTTTTACTCTGTTTGGTACTGTCAGATTAGTCTTCATCTTGTTATATCCCTATTTGTAACATCAGTGTTGCTTACGACAACACATGCACGGGAATGAAAATGAAGCTCTTTTAAAGGAGCAGAAAAAGTATCTGAAAAAACAACTTGCTAGAATTATATTAATTTGAAGCTGCCCTTACCACACTATTTTGTTTTGAAATGTTTCAAAGGAGAGCCTAATATTTCTACTCTTTAAGTAAATTCAGGAGTTTGAGCCCTTATGTGGCATTACTTCTTGTCAGATGATCCTTTCTGCCCTTTGCAAGATTTGCTGTTTGGGACAACTGCACGCCACTGAAAGAATTACACTATAAATGCTTCTGAGTAAATATACTCGACTGAACCGTGAGGGAACTTGCACCAAATAGGTGGACTCCTATCCTTGCTGAAGTCAATAGAAATGTTGACACTGATGTGATGTCACTCAAAGGAAGAAACTTGAGCAGAAAGTATATAAAAAGGGATTATTTACATGCATGATGGCTCTGATAATCTCAATCTCCAAAAGAGTTGAATGTGGAGTTGAATTGCAAAATGTTAAGGGCTATGAGAGTTTAACATGGAAGATGTTTCACATTTTTTAAATGAACATATATTTCAAAGCAAATCCATTAGTAAGTAAATACATGGCATTCTTAATATATTTCCTAGTTGCAAACATGTCAACAACTGTATTGTATATTTGCAAAGTACTCATGATTGCTTGAGAAACAATATTTCTGTGCACACACTACTAAACACGCTAGTACAAAAATGCAGTGGAATTATTTGAACTTGTGCAAATGCTGAAAATTGTAGACCATGGCATGACATTTGTATGTCATGCCATGGTCTACAATGGCATGTATAAGCAAATTGTATAAGCAAATATGCTTATAGAAACAATTTGAAGAATAATAGTGCTGAAGTGTGTGTGTCCTTAATCTATTAAATCCACTTCATATTCTTATGGATAAACTTATAAATGCATATAACTATACTGCCACTGCGTGTTCTGCTGTTTCATGAACCATGCAAAGAAACAGAAAAATGGAAAATCTGGGAACAGGCTGAAAACACTTGTAAAGCACTGAAATACATTAATCTAAAATTGCTATAATGCAAATTATTATAAAAAGGCATTTGAAAAGCAAAGGAAAGCTATCACATATGTGTAAGTTCTACAAATGTTCTGAGTTGTTTTAGCCTTGTAGACTTAAAGGGTAACTTTTAGACAGAGACAAGACTAAGAGGCTCTGCACTTTGTAAAATTTAGGAAATCAAAGCATAGGTAGCCCAAGAATGACAGTAGAAAGTCCATTTTAAGTTGTAACTGATATGTACTGTCTCCAGCTGTTGTGTCCTTCCTATCCAGATAGTTCGCTCCAAGTTTTATTTAAATTAATACTATGATACTAGATACTAGAATACTATGATGGTAAGTACAATGCTTTTAGGTCCAATTATAAATGGTACTTTCAATTCCTTTCTTTTCTTTCTTTCTCTCTTTCTTTCTCTCTCTCTTTCTCTCTTTCTCTTTTTCTCTCTTTTTCTCTCTTTCTCTCTCTCTTTTTCTCTTTCTCTCTCTCTTTCTCTCTCTTTCTCTCTTTCTCTCTCTTTCTCTTTTTCTCTCTCTCTCTCTCTCTTTTGAAACTAACTGCTATAAATTTTCTTGTGCAATATTACAATTGGTAAATGCAATAATCAATTTTATCAATATACTAACTACAATCATATTAATATAGCCAAGACTTTGATTGTATTTAGAACTATTTACCGTTATGTTATTTTAATGTCCAATTTCAATATTGTAAAGCAACATAAAAATGAAAAAATAAAATTGTAAGTATTTTATTCATATTTATTGCTAAATAAATGGGCACAGTAAATTCAAAAGTAAGTGCTTATTTAATCCGTATCTCTGCATCAATATATGTTCTTTATTTGTCTTTCATCTAGGAGTAAATATTTTCAGGATTTAAGCAATATTAAGCAAAAGTTAATAGTTATGCATATTTCTGCCAATTTGATATCTGGCTAGAATTAACTCATCACAGTTTGAGATGTAAAAGGACTCTGAGTTTAGTAGTATCTAAAGGCTGAGATGATAGAACTGAGATACAAGTATTGAGGTGTAAAAGGACTCTGAGTTTAATAGTATCTAAACGCTGTGGCTAGAAGTGAGATACAAGTAGGTACCCCGAAAAAAAAAATCTTGCTGTTGCATGTTCTCTAAAATGATGTACAATATATATATTGCTGGTCAATATCTTCAGTTGTCCTTCATATATGCCTAATTTTGGGAGCTGAAGAATAAGGGCACTAATAGCAAACAACAACTGAAATGAAAAATAATATATCACAGACTGTCTGCAGTGTTGGCAAAGAGTATTTGGGTCCCTGGGCAGTGTAATTCAAATACGTTTTACTATTTATTAGGAATGCAAAATGAAACATTATCTCCTACAAAAGACAGCATTATAAATAAATGGAAAGTTCTTAAAGAAAACAGACGTATACTGTATTGAGCCTACCATTGGCATCAACCATTAAATTGTTTATTTTTGGCACTTCAAATGTGGATTGGACACCATGGATTAATTTAATTTTGGAGCAAGGCCAAGCAATTTAACATGAACGTGCCACTTCACTCTAGATGGAATAGCTAGGAACAGTTGTGATTATTCTCTTTCCTGGAAGCGATATAAGAGGAACCCATATATAACTTGTTAATAGTTTTAACTGAGTACCTAACTTAATCTTGCCAATTAGTCATTGACTCAACATTAGTGATGGAAATAACTATGCTGTAACAACATGAAGTAGGATCCTGCAACCATTTGGTGAGTATTTTCACGTGCAAAATTGTTCAGGTGTATTTAAAGTCCAAAACTAACTGAGCAGATAAAATCCCTAATTATTAGAGTAGTAATATCTGATATAGATATGCAGTAAAGAAAGAATTTAATTATACAAAATTATGCTAGGGAGATGAACTGTTATGTAAGGCCAAAGACTGAAGATAAAATTATTTTGTTATGTTCAATAATATATTTTAATTATATATTTTAGTACATTTTTATTCAAATTACTTTTATAAATTTTATTATTTCCATTCTCTTGGAGGGGAGTACACTGATGAGATGCTAATAGTCTGTCTTCAAAGAAGAATATGTCCTTAGGTCCCACTCATGTAGGTTACTCATCAGTAAGTTATCAAAAATATAAAAATATGTTCACCCAAATCTTTTCAGTACAAGTAATTATAGTTTGATGTGTCTTCAGATTTATTTGGGAATCTATTTTTGCTTATATATCAAGTTTACAAGGTCAAGCCTAAGAACAAATATAATGACCTGCATTAAGACTGACTTCTTAGATATGCATCAGCAACACTGAATTCATCCTATGAAGGATTGTTTGCACTTCCTATTCCTAAGTGCAATATTTTTCCATTTCCCAGAACTTTTAATAGAAAACTTATTTATCTAAGGAACAGTTCTCATGTTCAGATGCTTCGTTAATTTTGAGACAACTTTAAAATTTACTTCTACAGAGGATTTGACTCCCAGAGAATAAATTTAGAAGAAAAGTCGAAACTGAAGAAGGTAAGTTGAATATAAAAAAAAACCCTACACTAATCGTAGGATGCAACAATACATGTTTTATAACTAGCCGTAATAGAAGACACACTGGCACACAGGACAGTAACAGTAAGCAATTGTCCTTACAGAGGGTATATCTTGACTACAGAAGTATTTCTTGATATCAGACTGTGTTTGAATACCAATTTAGACTAATGTAGTTATGAATGCCTGAACTAGCAAGCCTTCCTCAGAGTCTTCCCTGGCACCGAGCTCTCCTCACAAATAAAACCCACAGGCCTTTGAGTGCATCTCAGGGTTCTTTATGCGAAATATTATTCTCTATATTTACCATATAGCAAATGGCTGCTGATATGTTCCCAGTGCATTGAGAGAGAAGCTGTCTGTACTGAGCACATGCCTGAAATTCACAGAATCACAGAATGGCTGAGGTTGGAAGGGACCTCTAGAGATCACCTAGTCCAACCTCCTGCTCCAGCAGGGACACCCAGAGCATGTGGCACCGGGTGGCATCCAGGTGGGTGTGGAAGATCTCCAGAGAAGGAGACTCCACAACCTCTCTGGGCAGCCTGTTCCAGGGCTCTGGCACCCTCACAGCAAAGAAGTTCTTCCTCACATGGAGGTGGAACTGCCTGGGTTTCAACGTGTACCCATTACACCTCGTCCTGTCACCGGCCACAGCCAAGAACAGTTTGGCCTCATCCTCCCTACATTCTCCCCTCAGGTACTTATACATATTGATCAGACTATAAATATGAGATTTGGCGTATTTCTCTGACTAAAGGTTTACAGAATTTGTACGTATCCAAATTTATTTAGCTGTTTTAATTTAAATAGCTGTTTGTTTAAAGTTGTTTGGTAAGACTAGTACAGCTTTTGTATGGAGATAGTTTTATCTACTTAGAAATATTTACATTCTAGGTATGCCTAAAAATTGCTAGAGAATGACCTAAACTACTATAACACATTTTTATAGTTATGTAACTGGTTCACAACATAAACTTAACTGACTTTAAAAATATGAAGTATATTGATTTATTAAAGTCTGTGTACCAAAGACTTAAGGGAAGATTCCACAAGCACTGGAAACATAATGGTTAATTGAGAATCTTCATTTGTCTCTCTCTAAAACTCTCCCATTTACATTCAGAGCAGCTGTTCTCAACAGCTTGATTAACACAAACTGGTGTTGTACTCCATACTGTAAAGCTGTATATAGCCTCTCTGAACGAATCCTCAACTAAGCTTTGTATCTAGTAGCATTTTAGGTGGCAGTTCTAGTGGATGTTTTCCACTCCTGCAATTTCTCAGGGTGTTGAAAGATGGATTTTCAATTAATAGAGTTCTCTGCTTATATCCCAGAGAGTGCCAGGGAGTACAGAGAGCTAGTTAGTGGTAACCCTGCATCTTCACTATCTGGAATTTACCTCCATGTCATAAGTTGGTTCACCAAGCTCTAATCACACATAGGATGACAGCCTGGAGCAAACCAGCAAGCTATCAGGACAAGGAAACCTCGGGCAAGGAAAAAGGGCAGGAAAAGGAAAAGATTTTTGAACATTTAGCCTATCGGAGGCTGCTAGGGCACTTTTTTTTTAATTACTCTGATGACTTCTTCTTTGCTACCAGCTAATAAGACATTTACAATATTTAAACATCTAGTATTTAAAAAACTAACAATACCTAATATTACTATGTAATGTATGCTAAAATACCTAAGAAATCGAACATCTAATTTATTTAATGATTTACATATCATTTTTGAACTATTTATAAGTAAGTGTGGCAAAGTCAGGAGGTGAGGCAATAAAATATAATGAAAAAAATAGAAGCTCAAGTTAAGACACTAGAATGTTATTTGACACAGAGTAGCTAAATGGATTGTTTTGGCCTCTACTGTGTCTCTCTGACTGTCTGTGTAAACAACTAATACGTAATGTTGATTAAATCACATGCACTTAATCTCCTTGGGTATAGATTGTAAAGCGATACAAATCCGTTCTAGATCTCAGCCATTTCAGAGCCTTGTAAGCATCTTATTGTAACAGTACAATGAGATTACAGTGACATATCACTATGTGGCTAATTATAACATGGACATTTAATAAAGACTATATATATCAAATTAAAGACTTAATCTTACTTTTTTCATACAAATAGGGACATGCTTTTGATGTTCCAGAAATACACAGTCAAGACATAATTTCCCCCCCATTTCAGTAGTATTTAACTCTCTAAAGCTAACAAGTTTATTATTAAAAAAAAAAACTTTCTAACTTTGACACAAGTACTTATAACAGTAATTAACTGAAAACCTGTCAACATTGAGAAAAACAAGAAAATCAAGAAAGAATTAAAGCCAAAACCCCTCCTCTCACTACCAAAACAATATCACCAAAAAACTTGCATCATTAACTCAATGTCCAATTTAATGTCCCTGATGTTGAGAGGTTAATTATAAATTAAACTTCACCATTCCTATCCTTACCATTTCTCCCCAAAGAAATTTTATCTTACAGGACCAGTACTGTTTCTATTAAACATCTTGCCTCCCGCTTTCACATTTGCTTTCTTAACACATGCCCATCTTGTCTTCTGTAATATGTGGGAGACCACTGCTCTATAAACCCCAGTGTAACAAATGAGCAGAATAGAATTAGTAGGAGTAAATTTTTTTTTCCTTTTTGCAGGTCACAGGAAGTACTCATAAGATCTTTTATTTAGAGTGAAATTCTGCCTTTGCTGCAGTTACTCTGTGCTTTGCTATAAACTTCAGTTGGACCAGAATTTCACGCCTGGTTTCTATGATTCCCTATTAAGTTGTTGTTTTTGCTATAAGCTAGGAGCAGTGGAGGATTCACTGAAGCCAGGTTTTCACTCTGAAGAGCAAGTATTACCAATACTTCCTGTAATCCTCAGAGAGGAGATACTAAGAAATAAACATGCCAGAATGTTAGTGTTTGCCAGAAAGGCTTTTGTGGCTCCCAAGCTATTTTTAGTGGTAATAACATGACTTGAGCAATAACAAGGAAAGTACAAAATTCTGTAATCCAGAAACTGAAAAAGTATAACGTAGAGGCTGAGCCTTTTTGATCTTTTTAGCTCTGATTAGTTTTTACCAAAAGAGAGTTAAAAAGCTATGAAAATGCACTTTGATGAGAAGAATCCCCTGGCCTATGCTTCAGCGGGCTTTAAATGCGGTTATGTTATCATTCATACATTTATAATGCTATAGTCTCTGATCACAAGTTGGTCTCTTTATTGCAGTGGGGTTGCCTGCATGTTATTTTGGAACTGATAAAGAACTCCTCTTATCTAAAAGTAGATGTTACTGAACTTGTAACAAATAACTTCTTAAATAGAAAAAAGAAATCAGCTCTATTATGGATAAAAACAAAGGTTTGAAAATGAGTGTACTCACAGCCCTCTGTGTCGCTGGAGGATCTTTCCTCCCATTCTCCGGGTAGTCTAGCAGCATTACGCGTTTCACAGAGTCTTCTGGGTCTCCCCAGAAAAGTCTTGTCTTAGCTGTCATCACTGAAACCTGGGCTTGAGTTTTCTTTCTGCTGCAAAAAGCCTCCCTTGACTCTAACCTCAGGCTTGTCTGTGCCTTTCTCCCATCCCAGTGTTTCTGTGCTGAAGCTTCTCCAGCTGGGTGTGCCAAACTACTTCCAAAGGTTCTCCCTCCACAGGGTCCTGTCCTCATTCCCTCCTGGTAGTTTACTACTTGTCACAAGCATTTTTCATTATTTCTGTCATAATCTGGACCATAAAATTTCAGTTCTGACAGATTCATAATTTGTAGGTGAGATATACCTCCTCTTTGAGAAAGATATTTGATTTAGTTTTAAATATATAAAATTACAGAGATTCTACAACATCTAAGAGTTAAGATAAGAGTTGTGGTGGTTAAACATATTTATATAGTTATTTATTTTGCTGTATACCTCATTTCTTTGTTATTTTTTTCTAGTTTGAGTCTTTATCTGTTAGATTAAATATTGTTATGGTATCAAAAGACTTTTTTTCCATGCAGAAACTTAGGCTATTATCAACTCTTCTCCTAGATAGCAAAGATAAACTGAGGGCTTTTGTTTTGTTTGTTTTTCACTACAAAACTTTCTATTTTTTCTTTTTTCTTTTTCTGGAATCCTTCCTGCTCACTGACAGCGATTAGAAGGCGGAGCGCTTGGATGCCAGAAGTAGACATAACAGCATAGTTATATCAATACCATATAAAGTAGTAATCCAGCATCCTTACTGCTTCTTAGTATTGCTTTCTTTTACACCAATAATTTTAGGCATCACAGTGCACAAGAAGCTATCATCATTGACCTAGACAGGATGGAGAGTTGGGCAGAGAGAAACCTCATGAGGTTCAACAAGGACAAGTGCAGGGTCCTGCACCTGGGGAAGAATAACCCCAGGCACCAGTATAGATTAGGGATTGACCTGCTGGAAAGCAGCTCCAAAGAGAAGGATTTGGGAGTCCTGGTTGACAACAGGTTAACCATGAGTCAGCAATGTGCCCTGGTGGCCAAGAAGGCAAAAGGGATCCTGGCTGCATGAGGAAGAGCATTGCCAGCAGGTCGATGGAGGGGATCCTGCCCCTCTGCTCAGCTCTGGTGAGGCCGCACCTGGAGTATTGGATGCAGTTCTGGGCTCCCCAGTACAAGACGGACATGGAGCTTCTAGAGAGGGTCCAGCGGAGAGCCACGAAAATGATTAAGGGACTGGAGCATTTGTTGTATGAGGAAAAACAAAGCGAGCTGGGCCTGGTTAGCCTGGAGAAGAGAAGTTGAGAGGGGATCTGATGAATATGCACAAGTACCTGAGGGGAGAATGTAGGGAGGACGAGGCAAAACTGTTCTTTGGGGTGGCCGGTGACAGGACAAGGGCTAATGGGTGTAAGTTGAAACACAGGAAGTTCCACCTCCATGTGAGGAAGAACTTCTTTCCTGTTAGGGTGCCAGAGCCCTGGAACGGGCTGCCCAGAGAGGTTTTGGAGTTTCCTTCTCTGGAGATCTCCCAAACCCGCCTGGATGCCACCCTGTGGGTGTTCCTGCTGGAGCAGGGGGATTGGACTAGATGATCTCTGTAGGTCCCTACCAACCTTAAGCATTTTGTGATTCTGTGATCATTACCTAACTCTGTTTAGGAGTTAAGGCTTTCTAAAATAGTGCACTCCATTCAGTAACTGCAGTGCTGCATTATTTATTCCTATCAGTCTGACCTCACTTTTTGTTTCGCTCTATCACTTGTTTACTGGGCACTTTAAATCACCCCATGCAAATGGGCATATAATTATTTACTATTCAATCATTCTCATGTCAACTGCAAACTGTCCACAGCGATTTCTAGTTGGGTGAAGCAAGGCTCTGTGCTCAGTTTAATGATGTTTATCTGAAGGTAATGTGATAGTTTTGCAGCAAGCCAACTGAGCAACTTCCAAATTTCAGGGAATGTTCTAAGTACTTGTAAGAACATTGTTTATTTTTTTTTTTGAAAAATAGAAAAATGGAGTGGGAAAAGTCTGACTGAAAAAGGTTTTGAATCTGCTTAGCAGAGCCTTTATTTCCAGCCTAATGTGTAATATCTTGCATTTCAAAGAACTATCTTATCAGTCATTAATGTCATTCCAACTCACTCCCTCTCACACTAGAAAGTGCATTAGACCACAGAGCTACTTTAGTAATTTAGGTGAACACTTGCTGTTTACCATTATGCTCTTTTATAGAAAAACTCAATATTTCTAGTGTATCTGTATCACTTTTTTTTACTAACTGCTAGAAAAGATTTCAGGATTTAATCAACTATACTAGCAGAATCTGTTTTTCATTGGTTTGTTAGACAAAACATTCTATTACTAACATGCATTCCATTAGTGGATTGAAGACCTTATGTGGTGGGAAGCAAAAAAGCTCCCTACAGGAGACTATCATCTAATTGAAATGTGATGCAAAAAATTATGAAATAAATAATGAGAGAACATAAATGAGAATTACATTAACATAAATATGCATTAACTTTGTATAAAAGAGAAATGTGAAATATCCTTAATAAACCAGTATACTGAGCCTTCACTCCTGTCTGACTTCAAAATACCCTTTACTACTCATTTCTGGCTTAATATTTTAAATACCATGAAAACAGATGATGGTTATAAGCTTGATGATTTCTGAAATTTATTCTACATTTATATTTCTCTATTTTATTAGGCTGTGTGAAAAAGGCAGGGGAGGTTTTCGGTGAACAAACTGAGTACTTTGGTAACAGAAAGCAATATGGTTCCTGGAATGAAGAACTGTGAAGAGACACTGAGGTCTGTCACTGAGGTCTGACAGTGATACATAAAAGGGAGGGACAGGATTACACAAATTGTAGTAGGATGAAAAAAGTTTATATATATTTAATGCAACAGAGATAAATAGAGACACCAACAGAGACTGAAAGAAGGTGAGAAGATCACCATAACCAGACATAATAAAATGTTCGATCTCTTTTCGACTTAAAGTTTATCAAAGGAATTAAAAACAGAAATGCTATATTTGTAGGCATGAGAAAAATTGATGTTGGAGGCAAGAATTAGTCATACAATAATAGAGAAAAATTATTTATGAATATATAATAGTGAAGAAATAGCAAGATTTAGATATACTCTGGTTCATAATATCTACAGAAATGGAAGCTTTGATAATGGCACTGAATTATGGACTTGAATGCCTTGGAAAGCCATGATGCCATGGACAGTTGCAGAGCTTGACAGACAGAGAGTAAGATTGGAATAACCCATTTTGGTTATGTAGAATGAGATATAGATAAAATCTATACTTACATAGCCAAGAATGACAAGGTGAGTGACACTCCTATTTTACAAACCAACCCCTGAATTTTTGCTGGACTAAAACTTATGAGGAAATTAGAGAAGTTTTTCAAAGTGAGGATTTTAAGATTTGGTTTCTTCTCAGAACCAAGGCAAACCTATTTACTGCATAAGGCCCGGGAACAATTCTGGAGAATCACGATATGAGAGCCCTCTGGTGGGTAAAATATGAAAATGCCCCTACAATTCAAATTACTGAAAATTCTCTTGCCATTTAAACTTTACTTTTACACCTAATTTGAGGGCATTCTCTTCTTACTAATTAACCAAATTTTATTTATTAAAAATCACTTATTACAAAATTATGAATTTCTTCACCACTCCTCCTCTGTAATCACCTTTCAGTTTTTTTTTCTCCTACTTAAATGTCAGCTGCACCACATAGGGACAGGCAGTTCACTCATAAGAAAAATAAATGACACAGGAAGAGCATGTTAAACTAAATTCTTGTCAATATCATAGAAAAAAAATACTTATCTATCCATCTCTACTGTTTCTATTACCAGAGACAGGGAACAGTAAGTCTTAGCAGCAGCTTGAAACCCTAGCATTCCTTTGGGTCTTGTAAAATAAATATTATATACATCAAAATCTTCAGCACTGAATAAAACCCCAAGATTGTTCTTCACTATTTACACGTGCATGCCTGGCTTTGCCAAGACAATTTGCATATACTGAGAAAGAGCCATTTGACTACATATGCTGCCTTTTTTTTTTTTCCTTCCTCTCCCCCTCAGGAAAATCCCTCGGGATTTCCCTCTTTCTTCTCCTAGGAGAGAAATCAGTACTTCGTTGTACCAGTGAGTATTCACAACCGAGTGATACAAACAGCTGAAGAACATATATTTAAAAATGATAGAAATAAGAGAAAGTAAATTGCTCCTCTGTGAAGTCAAAACTGTAGATATATCTGCTGCTGTAGAGCTTCACTTCAAAAAGTCTAAATGATAATGGCTAAAGCTCGCAGCTATAATCTCATGTCATTCTTCCTCTTTCTCGTGTTGCTTCATTATACTGTCCTGTATTATTCAGTTCTCAAGCAGTTCCTGAGAAGCCATTTATTTTGTGTTCCCCCGAAAATCTTCTGTCTATTTAAGTACCATTGCTCCATGGGTGGCATTAATCACTGGCTCATTCAGGTAGGAAGGAACCCTTGACATCTTTGTGGCCCAGGATGTGCTGGCCTTCGTNAAATCTTCTATCTATTTAAGTACCATTGCTCCACTGGCTCATTCAGGTAGGAAGGAACCCTTGACATCTTTGCGGCCCAGGATGTGCTGGCCTTCGTTGCTGGCTTATGGCTTCCAGGTGCTGGGTTTTGCATTTGCCCCACTGAATTCCACAGCTTTCTTGCTAGCCCAGTCCTCCTGTCGGTCTGGACTCCTCTGGATGCATCCACTGCTTTCCCTTCAACCACAAATTTAGTAACATCATTATAGAAGGCAACCAGGTGGATCAAATGCTGACTGCACTGAACATTCAGGTTTTAAGTATATACAGCACGGAGAATTTTAGGAAGAGACACCAACTCTTCCTTTACACAGGGCAGGATTAAGCCCGTCTTTTTGCCATTCTGGAACAACAGAAAACTGAAGACCTATTTTACTGGTCACAGCTGAGACCCACTCCTCACAATAACATGAGAAGATGTCTCCGATGCTATCAAAGTAGCTGCTAGACTTCCTTGTTGTTCAGGAACCTCTGTGCAATCCATATCTTTGTTTTAAATGTTTCAAATAGATCCATGAATTTCTCTAACTAATTTTTAACATATTCATACTTTCAGCATTCGATGTATCCCCAGGTAAAGATACCTGTTTTTTAAATTTTATTTTTTTACACTATTCTAAATCCTGTGGTCCCTTTTCTGAAATAGGCAAAATGGCTCACAGTGTTCATGAAGTGGGAAAAACACGGATTTAAGCTAGGAATGGAATGACAGTTTGGGGGTACTTATTCATGTCTCACTGCTATCATTATTTGTCTTTTTACCTACCACTGAAAATTAACATTTTTAAAAATTAAACTCACTAGCAACCTTGACATTATATTAAGGAGATCAGAATTTAAATACTGTTTTGCTTCTTCATCTCAGTTTGGTTTCTTCTGTCCATCGTGGAAATACCTCAAAAATACTCCTTCCAAGTATACAATACACCTCAGTTGTAGCAGTTGTAGTTTTCATATGCATCAAAGAAAAGAAATAGTTCCAATAATTTAGAAAAAATATGCAGGAGACACTAGTTTGGATAATCTAATATGATCAGCCAGTAATCCTCAGTTCATGATTTAACTAATATTAAAAAAAAGGTAATTTTATTCTTACTGAAAACATCAGACAAAAAATTTCGGTGAAATAAACATCTTACTACATTTATTTTTGCTCAAAAACATCATTTCCATTGTTCACACAGTTTTTATTCTTAACAGTTAGTATAGAACTATCACTTGCATATAGAAAAGACATCACAAACTTTAAAAAACAATTTAAACTTTTTAAAGATTAATTGACCTTGAAGACTCTTAAGAATTTTAGAGACCTCATTAGAAAAAAATGTTACTGACCTACAGTCTGCCCCCAAGAGTTTCTGCCCCAAACTCTTGTTTTCTATACTGTTTTTGTTAAAGCAATTGAAGTAAAGAACGGAGTGAGAAGAAACTTTATTATTATGTAGCAGTTGGTAACATTAAGAACAACTACTCTAAATTGTTCCATAAATTCTAAATTGGTAACTCAAATAATGATATTTTCACTTAGCATTTCTCAAACTTTCAAAAGATGATCTCTGACCCCAATTAAAAGAAAAAAAAAAAACTATCCTTTTTTCTCCTTCAGTATTACCACAGCAGTTAAAGACACATACATCCTAATGTACAGATTAGCTACACCTTATGTAAGTACTATGCTTTGATACAAATCATATTGATCACAAACTATGTCAGGTTTTTGCTTTCATAGGTTTTACTTGATTCTATATAACACAAATGATAATTATAACTTAAAGTATAAGGTCACAGTATGTTTGCCATATAGTGCTCAGGCAGTTTCATTCTCTTGTTTCGCCTCCAAAACTAGAAAAAAAAAATATAAATATATATACTGAAAAAGAGTTACTCAGACAATTTTAAAATATGAGATTCCCATTAGCCCACACACTTTCAGCCTCCCTTAAACTTGTGGGATTATCGTGTGGGGAAGGGAATGATTTAGTCAAGTGAGAAGGCACACCTGCTCTGTTGTGGTATGTACACTATTTAATTCAAGTATGATACTAATCCCCTGTCCAAGTCAGAATGAAGACTGTATCATGTTCTGGATACTTTCATTTCTACAATAACTCCCTGGTATTTTGTGTCTTTTCACTACATGGATACCTTAAATAAACCCATAGCATTTAATTTGAGGAGCACATAAGACATTTTGCATAGTTTGTGATCATTTCTCCTTTATAAAGCTTTTTAGCATATTGCTTCTTTTTAGAATAAATTTTGTTTTGTAGGACAAAAGTTTTGCAATCTTTCCTGGAAGCTGTCTTGCCTGGGAAAATTAATATGGTATCTAGGGATGGGCACTTTTTTAGATATATATTCTTTTATACACTGGTATTGCTGCCACCATAACATAGATTTTTTTTTTTGAGGAGTACTCCTCAATACGATGACAGTATTCTCTTCAAAATTTAAGGAGTCTGCTAATAAGTAGCTTGCAGTTAGGACAGGAAGCCAACAGGGGCTTATCAAACCCACAGAACCTTCTTGGAAATGATCCAGACCCACTTTTTGTACTGTTCTCACCCTGTGACCCCACACACTATGTACTACACAAGAAGTCCTACCCGCTGCTACTCTTTGTCACAGTCACTGATCTCATTGCATGCTGTGGCATCTCGATGACAAGCTTTGACTTGCGAGAGCAAGGAAGGGTGAAGGAGAAAGGGAAGAGTCTTTTGGTCTAGGCAGGAAGAGGGAGTAAGAGGGATAAGCACCTTGTGGACCTCACATGATTCACCCCGAAGCCACGCTAGCATAACCAGGCACCTGTGTGGACTCTGCAGTCAAGGCGAGCCCTAGCAGCCACAAGGATCCAAGTACCCAGTACCACGGATGTGGTGCCACGTCGTCTTTCAGAGGTGAACCGCAGTATTTTTGGTATATATGAAGGCACTCCTCTCAAACAACAACACTCTTTATGCTAGCGTAAGAAGAATCACGGAATCACAGAACGGCTGAGGTTGTAACGGACCTCTAGAGATCACCTAGTCCAGCTCCGCGACTCAAGCAGGGACAGCTAGAGCATGTGGCACAGGGTGGCATCCAGGCGGGTTTTGAAGATCTCCAGAGAAGGAAACTCCACAACCTCTCTGGGCAGCCTGTTCCAGGCTCTGCCACCCTCACAGCAAGGAAGTTCTTCCTCACATGGAGATGGAGTTTCCTATGTTTCAATTTGTATCCACTACCCCTTGGTCACCACCAGGAACATATATTACCCCTCAGGTATTTGTACATGTTGATAAAATCCCCTCTCAATCTTCTCACTATTTGTTCTTCTGGCCTCCTGTTCCATTTCGGTGAAGTGGTGATATTCCTTCTGCACAAGAAACTAACTGTCTCCTTTCAAATTTCTTAACAGATGGAGTCTTGTTAATGACCAGTGCACCTTTGAAGTTTTTTTCTGTGGTTGCTTGTTTTCACCTCATAATAAAGTTATAATGACAGAACTGGGTTTCTGAGTCTCTGCTGATGGTAGACTCAGCAAAAGTAATGATTTTGCTTGCAGGTACAGTAATTCTCACTGAAACCTGGAGAAGCTTAACCTCTACCTGAGGAGTCTGCTGATGCCAGACTCAGAGCTGTGGTCTAGGATTAGCTGTAGCTTTGCAATTGAATGGGTAAGACAGGCACAGAAATCAGTAGTTGCAGAAGCTGCTGTTCTTTCATAGAAAATCTAGTACTAGTTCAATCAGAATTAAGCAACATGTATATCCTCTCCTTGTAGGGATCTTCAAACCTGTACTGAAAGAATAAATCACAAAAATGTCATACTCTTGTTTTGTCTTTCAGTTCACTTAAGAAACTTCCTTACAGAACTGACATGCATCCCTAGAAACACAATAAACAAAAACCATAGTGCCGGTCTTCACCCAGTACCTTCCCATCAGGTTTTGAGCCCCGTGGACTACCTGAGAGTTTGCCACTCTAGTTAGGTTTGTGACCATCCATGTTGTTATAAGGCTGCAAGTGCCAATGCTGCGGATGCCAAAGGAGACCACCTGCCAGTGCAGCAGTGCAGTAGCAGGACGTGGTGGTGCAGAGTGACACATGGCCTTGCGTGAGTAAGTGCAGGTAGATTCGGGGCACTGCGAGCCGCAGCTGTCCTCGAAGTCATCTGCAGTGACTGTGAAAGACAAGCAGAACTGTATGGATTTAGCCAAAAAGAAGAGGAGTCTCAAGTTTCCCAGCAACATAAAACAAGGCCGAAATTCATCTCTTCAGGAAACAGCAAAGTTCACACATCATTTGGACACTATTGTTAGGGCTGAAGTTTATAGTTTCACAAGGCACACGCAAAAGATCACTATCTGAAAAAATAAAAAAAATACCAGCCTTGCTAGTTGTTTTTTCCTTCTTTTTTTTTTTTAATAACATTTTTTGCACACAGTTGACACCTACAATGTTCCAGTAACAGTAAAAACAGTTGATGCTGGTTCTCTGAATTCTATTTTTAGATCATTCTTCAGAGAAAAAATGGTTGAATATATGTTATATGAGATAAAATGTTTTAACATTTTAAACTGAATAGTTTATAGGAATAAATAAAAAACACACACAAGGTCAGCTCCTAGATATATAACACATGGTATTGAATTTCTACTCTGTACTACATTTGTCTGCAAATCCACTTTGACAGAAATCAACGTTCTTACTTAAACTATAAACTACAGCAGTTATCATGTCACTTGCAGGTACAATAATTCTCACTGAAACTTTGAAAAGCTTACCTTTTACCTAAACATATGGCCATATTTACCTGAAGATATGGCTATATGGCTAGCAACCATATTTACCAAATAGGAATGCATCTGACAGTGATGCGTATTTCCTCAAAATTATAATTTACTGAAAAATATATGGAGATTTTACCAAAAAACTCAAAGATGAATGGTGTTTTTCTCTTTGTGAAAGCTGTTTATATAATTTTGATTTTTTTAAAAAAAGATTTGTTAATAGACTCTACATAAACTCTTAACAGTTTATTTTAGTCATATGAGAGGGGAACATTTTTTTGCTCATGCTGAAGCTACCCTTATGGTTTATTTACTAAAGCAAGTTAAATATTTAGATAGCCATTTCAGTCAGAAGAAAAAGATCTGTGGTCAGGATGTAGCTATAGCAATTCTTTTTTTTGCAACAACCTTAACAGTCTTAATTCTTAACTAGTTATGAATCCCTGATGTTCTCTGTTTCAATATTTTATTGATAAATGTATGCAATGTTGCCAAATTCATAAAATCTTAATATACTCAAAAGACACATTACTTCTCCTTTGGGAAAATAAATTCTTCTACTGATGTTTTTAATTCTTCATGGGATCTAGGGTAATTTTGAACCATAACTTACATATTTAATAGTAATGACATCCATGGAAATATTTTCTGTGATGAACACAATACACACTAATAATAACATCTACAAAGAAAAACTAAGTGCAAAATACAATTACCATTTAATCCTAAATAGACAGCAAAAGATTATTCAAATTCATGTTTCCCTTCTGTGTGGTTTCACAGTTGAGAAGGATTATTTTGTTGCTTCCAGTTAACTTCCATTTCCTTAAACATTTTGATTATTCAGCATTTCAAATATTTATTTGCTCAAAAAGGACAATTATTTATTAGCAGCTAGATTTTCTTTGAGAAAAACTGTTCATCTGCACATCAGCCTGCACTTAAAAATGTAAAGACTCACACAGGAGATTTTTAGTTTGTTGGTACCTGTAGGGCTGTTTTGTGTTCTGCTTCTGCCACACACACACCATATACACAGAGAGGTCTGCCTTTAAATTCCTTTCAATCCTGAAGAATTTCGGTTTAGAAAAAAAAAAAAAAAAAAAAACACCACCACCACAAAAACCACCCATGACTGGTATACTCACTGAATAAAACTGTTCAAAAAGAGAAGTTTCTGTTTCTTAATTTTTACTACAAGGATTTCCTGAGCTCTCTAAGTGCTTTTCAAAGACTGTCTCACTGAATCACAGAGTAATTTAGGCTGGAAAGGACCCCAGAAATCATCTAGTCTAACCTCACGCTCAAAGAATTGCTGACTATCAGGTCAAACCAGTTGTTCAGGGCATTGTGTCATCAGGTAGAAAAAAAAAAAAAAAAAAAAAAAAAACTCCTTGGAGATTGGAGACTCCCCAACATCTGTGCACAACCTGCTCCATTGCAACAACGTGGTGAAGAGCTCTGTGCCGTATCAAGCCTGCCGCGCTGCTGTTACATTTATGCCCACAGTCTTTCCTCCTCTCATCACACATGGCTGTGAGGAGGTTGGCTCTTTCTCAGCAACCTCTGCGTAGAAGGAGTTCCCACCAAGCCAATCTCTTCTCTGGGCTCAGGCAGCCCAGGTTCCTCTGCCTCCTCTCACAGCCATCCCATTTATTCTGGACAGCCTTCCTGCGCGGGGGAGGACCAGTCTCTGGAGGCGACACTCTGATGAGGTCTCATGAAGGCTAAGCATGGGCTCCCTTCACTGGGCTCCTGTCTGGGCAGCCCGCACTGCGCCAGGGCACGCTCCCCGCTCCTTGCCTCTCAGGAGCCCAAGGTCTTCCAGAGCTGCTCCAAAGCCCCTCAGTCCTGGCCTGTTTTCTCCTCCCAGGATAAAGACATCTCTTGCCCCCAAACCCTTATGAGGCTCGTGAGCACCGCTGTCACAGCACGCTCTGTCCTCCGTGACCCAAGGGAGGCCAGCACGGCCAGGCTGCGCCCTGGGAACAGGCTCCCAACCTGCTTCCACCTTTCAGGGCAACGAGCCCCAGTGAATGTGCCACCTCTCAGCACCTTTCAGTAGGAAGCCTCGGCCCCTGCAAGACCGAGCGAGGCCCTCAGCTCAGGGCCCTCCGCCCTCCCTCATCGTACACTACGGGTTAGTGAAGCTGGCCTGTGCCGCATTTTAAGTGTTTTTATGGAGAAACACGGGATCGAAAAATCAGGATTGCTCTAGGCCTCTTGGTGTGCCATTTATTTTCTCTTTGCTCACACACGCCTTCCTGTTCCGCAAGTGCTCCTCAGTGCCCGGCGGCGCCGTTACCGGCCGTTACGGGCCAGCTCGCTCCGCGGCAGCGACAGAAACCGAAACCGACGGCGGGCGGCAGCCCCGTCCTGTGACGTCACGCGGCGGCCGTTAGCGGTGTCGCTGTGGTGACCGAGGCGCCCCCCCCCGCGCCCGCTTAAAGGCTCCGCCCGCAGGGCCCGCTCGGGCCCGGTGGCTGACGGGAGTGAAGATGGCGGCGGCCGCCTCGGAGCTGCTCACGGGCTGGTGCCTCTTCGGGCTCGCGCTGCTGGTGAGAGGCAGCCCCCGCCGGCCCCCGCCGCAGGACGGGCCCCCGCAGCGGCTGGCCGCGTTCTCCTTTGCTTTTGCTTGTCGCTAAGGCCCCCTTCTCTAGCGCTTTCGCTACCGGGACTGGCCGAGGGACTGGCTCCTCTTTTTACCTATACCTCCGTCTGGGCTGCGGAGTTGCCCTTGGCTTCTGCCCTCTCTCTTCCAAGCTGCATTTGTTCCCTGTGGTTTGGGGGGCGTCAATTGGCCCTTCCCACTTGCCTCATCTGATCTGGGGAGCTTCCCTTGGCCCTCTGCCCTTACTCCTTCAAGCTGCTGCTGTCCCCTT
This sequence comes from Crypturellus undulatus, assembly GCA_013389825.1. Lineage (NCBI taxonomy): Eukaryota > Metazoa > Chordata > Aves > Tinamiformes > Tinamidae > Crypturellus > Crypturellus undulatus. The sequence continues at coordinate 263,532 of VWPW01031931.1, forward strand.
TGGTCTGGAGAGTTTCCCTTGGCCCTTCCCCCTTGCCTACTTGCTTCCCCCTGCCTGGGGAGCTTTTTTGTCACTTTGCTTTTCCTTCTTCCCACCCCTCCTGCCTTTTCTGCTCTAGGACCTTCCCCATGTCCCTTTTTCCCCTTCCCTTTCCTCCTTTTTATTTTCTGCTTTCTTTTTTCCAGGTATTCCTTGCCTGGAGCTGACTGCCTCCCCTTTCCCTGTGTCCCTCTTCCTTCAGTTGCCTGCTTCTGTGCTTAGAGTGAGAGCTCAGTTGATACTAACTTTATAGTGAAGGTGGTGAAGGTCATATTTCAAAACTTTCTGGAAACTGAGATTCTGAGACTGTTGTCTTTGTGTATGTATGATCAGCACTGCTTGATTATATCTTTTTGCTTGTCTTTTATGAGTGCTGTTCTAGTTAGTCAGCAATCCATTAGTTACCTAGCTGTATGTGATGAATGTAACACAATTGCTTAGGACTCAAGTGTGTTGGTGCTAATCCTGGTAGTCAGTATCAAGTAATGAGGTCTGGCTTCAATGGCTGAGTTTTGTGATCCTAATTATACTGTGTCATAATTATCTTTTACTTTACATTTCAGGCTATTCTTGTTTTCTGCTGGATTTATGTCCGCAAGTATCAGAGTCGACGGGAAAGTGAAGTAATTTCAACTATAACAGCTATCTTTGCATTGGCAGTTGCTCTCATCTCATCTGCACTACTACCAGTGGACATCTTTTTGGTCTCGTATATGAAAAACCCAAATGGTACATTTAAGGTACTGGTTTATTTTAAAATGCAATTATTTGTGAAAAGTGTTATTTCTGTTGAAACAGGCTGTATGTTCTTGACCTAAGTTAGTTAAAGTGTTTAAACATAGGTTAATACCTGTTTACTATTGTAAATTCTTATGAGGCTTGGTACTACCACTGCAAATACAAACATGCTTTGTTTGTTTGAAATATATTTCAGCCCTCTGATATTTTTACTATCAGTCTTTGCAAATTCTAATTGTTTCCAAATGCTGTGTCCTATGTATTGTGCTAAAATGAGTGCTTATTAACATCTTTAGGCTATAAATCCAACTTCTAGATATTATTCTTTATTATGTCATAATGCAGCAGTTTAGAAGGGAACTTGCTGCTATTGCTTGCACAGGATTGCCTATTGCTATTACTTTGCTTGTACTTTTACCAGCCTTCACTGGTCAAAAGTGTTAGTTTTGAAGCTTTGGAACAGTAACTGTGTGTACGTCTAAACCTGTCTAAATGTAGACCCTGAGATATCCTATGTGAATGTGCTTACATAAAGCAGGGAAAGTTGGAAAATCCCTGAATGATGCAGAACACAGGAACCTCTTCTTGGCTGATACTACCCTAACTGAGCTGCTTTTCTCTTAAGACGTCAAGATTTGCTCTGCAAAGTGATCTAAAATGCTTCAAGTTTGTCATGAGCCATTATAGTGATGCACCATCACAACACAGTAGCGATTCTTCGGGAAAGTTTTCTACTGCAATAGCTTTAAAGAAATCCCAAATGTATCTGCACATCTTCCAGCATCTGTTATAGGGAGTGACACCAAGCATTTTTAGCTTTGCTAAAAGTAGCTGCTCTTGTCTTTAGGCATATGTTCATATTTCAAAACTTCTGCAGGGAGACAGTAACTTTGAATTATTTGATAGTGCTACCTCAAAATTGTCCCCTTTGGTGCCAATGAGACTTGTTAAAGTATTTACTGGAAATGAAAGGTTTGCAGGTATAGTACCTTCTGTTAAACAGCCTTAGCCTACTCAAGGCTTCTTGTTATATTACACAGTAGCAAATCTTATCTCTGTGTTTTGCTTATATGTGTTTCTGTGTGCTTGTTATTTAACTAAACAAGGCGTCAGCGTTCTTGAATTTAATGCCTTCTGAGACACTTGGTGGCTACTGTTAAAAACAGGCCACTCAGACTGGAGCATATAAATTGTTGGAACAACCTAACATTGAGTAGTTGTACCTCCTCTCAAACATAAAAGCAGCTTGAAGTGTTTTATATTCTGCTTAACTATTTTTCCCGATATGCTCTCCTAAAGAAATATTATGTCCAAATTCTTGAAACACTGCTTGCACACTGAGCCCAGCTTGGTGTGCAGTCCAGCTAGATTGTAGTAAACTGGACAACTGGGAAGTCAAACTAGCGAGGTGACTTCTACCACTCAAAGTTGTTTGGCAAAATGGAGAATTAGTTCAGTAGCTCTTTGCAGGTTGTTTTTGCTTCTTGGATGTACCTGTAGTGACTGCAAACTGCTTTCCACTGGAAAAAAATGCAACAATGTGGAAAGAGTCATCCTATGATGAGCTTTTAGGTTGAGGAATACTCAAGGAACTCATTTCCAAGTGATACACTTGCTGTTCAGTACTTCAGCTAAAGATAGATTCTTGGTTACTTTCAAAGCACCCTTACATAAAATCAGAGGTTTTTTTAACAAGATGCATGAAGTTAACTGTCTTAACTACCACTAGGCTAGAGAATTTTAACATGTAAGGGAAATTGGGCAATGACTAAGTTATCTAGTAGTGGAATAAATACATAAACACTGGTTTGATTACTGTATATCTATAGCTGGCTGCTGCATAAGACAACATTGTCTTAAACAAGAAATTCAAGACAAGTCCTGTGTTTACAGTTTAAGTGCTTCAGAATTAAGCTATGACAGTTTGGTGTTATTGCTAAGTAGTAACCAAATAAGTATAAAATGCTTTGGCTGAAAGTCTGTGTTCAGATATTTTTGTTCATAACAAATGCATGTAGCGTTTGGAAGACCCTCTACTTTTCCATATGTCAGTTAGGTGCTAGCAGATCAGAGAATGATAATTTGGTCAGTGAAATGATACAAATGGGCCAAGCTGAAAAATGACTAGGCATCAACTAGAGATTAAGTGGAATTTTGCATCCAAATAGAATTGGAAGCCCAACTTGTTCATGCTTATGTACCTTGATTTGAGAAAATTTTGAGGAAAATAGTAGGTTAAAAGTGGTAGTGAAGTCACTACTGTGACTAAGGAAATATGATTAACAAAGGATACTGTGACTAAGGAAATATGATTAACAAAGGATACTATGTGCTTAAATCTCTGATTTTTCTTAAACTAGGTTTGCTTCAATTGCCCTATGCTGAATAGAAGCCTGTTGTTTTGTTAGTTTTCTCATAAAGTATATTTGTCTCTGCTTCTGAGATTTCAGAGCCCTTGTTACTTTCTAATGTGTGTAGCTGGTGCAGTTTTGACTTTCTGTCTCTAGATACTGAACTGGAATTGCCTACCTAAATCTGTTCTTTTCTGTGGTTTAGCTCTATGAATAAGGGGGTGTTGAAGTCATTGATGAGGTCTTTCTATTAATACACTTGACACTAACTGGAATGTTAAAATCATGAAAAAGAAATTTTAACTTGGCCTTCCTCAAAGTTGAGTGACCTGAAGTCAGTCAGAACCAGACACCTGTGTTTTGAATACAGTTTTCTGTACCTCATTTTGAAAACAGGAAGAAGTCAGCACTATGACATGAAATCCTTATGAACTTCTAAAGCTATTGGACATGTCCTGTATAATGTTTACTTTCTTCTATGGTTTAACAAGTAGAATGGCCTAGACTGGACTCATAAAGCCTCCAAGAGGCTGCGCCTTTGAATCTACTACCTCCTTAGAGCTCTCTCTAGGACCTATTGAAAGCCCACAAGTTTGGTAAGAATTGTTTATTTTGGAAACTGGAATTGAATGTTTTCACTTGGTTTACTTACCTTACTCTCAGGAGATGTTTGAGGTAGATCTAGGTATTGGATTGGAATTCACCGTAGCAATGCATTTTCTAAAACTTGAGGACTACCTCAAGTTACGCGTGTTCACGGGATTAAGTGCTACAGCTCTTTGGTGCTAGTACCAGTCATATGAAATCTCTTGTTCATAAGCTTGAACCAATTCATGGTATTCAACAAGTCCTTCATCCTGAAGGATTCTGCTGTTGCCATATTGACAGTTCAGCTTATGTAGTGGACTTGAAATGATTAGAGGTGATCTGCTGCTTCATCTGAAAGCTTGAGGGAGCTGATAACAAGTGCTCATGAACAGAAAATCACATGCTAGTTTAAAAGCTTGAGACTGCTTCAGGAAGACAGGACTTAATGGTGTCTGGCCTACAAACATCAAATTTCAAATAATTGATCCTTCTATGTAGCAGGAAGACAGAAGTGAAATGAGTAGCTTTCACAAAGATGTAGGCCTGATCAATGTTCACTCTTTGAGCAGAAAAGCTGTCAGAATTGAGTGGTCTTAGATAGATGCTACTCATTGGATCATAAATGGGAGATTAGTTTTGCAGGAAAGTTTATTAAGTACAATTCTAAATGTGTACTACAATATGTACTATGCATAGTATGTGTAGATACTACAGTTCTACTGTGCTACAATTCTGCTAAGACCCTTGGAGAAGCAAGGCTAGAGGAAGTCTTACATCTTCTAGACAGAAGCCCGGGAACACTTAGACTGTGACTGTTTCCTATTCTGAGTAGGAATTACACATGATGTGACAACACTTGGCCAAATTCAGGTTATTGGAAAAAAGGTGTTTCTTGTTAGAACTGGATCCTTATTTATGTCTGTGGAATAACAAGAAGCCCTAATAGATAACAGTGAATTTTATGAATGTTTTTAAAGCATTTTTGTCTTAAAGCTTGTTGAACTGGTAGTGTTCCTTGTTTACTTAAACTGGAACTTAAACTTTATTTACACCAGTGCTGTAGCAACATTGTACTGATCTCTTTAACACTGGAGCACTTGGACTTGTTTGAATTTTGTGACTGTTTTAATTTGTGTTATGTTAAGGAAGAGTTGCATAGTATTTTAAGCAATCCTTATCATTGCACCTCCTTGAAATGCTGGTATAGTACTTGTCAATGTTATGTACTTAGAAGTATTCTAAAGCTATTATTCAGTATTCAGTAACCTGGAACAGCATAAACTGATGGATATTGAAAATAATGGTTTCAATGGTTGACAAAAGTTATTCCCAGAATTTGTTACTATGAAGAAGAGAACGATGCAGTGCCCAAATTCTGACCTTAAAGGTCATTTGTCTTAAACTCCAGTTGAAGATAAACAAAATGTCACATGAATGCTGATTTAAGGGATTTAATACAGGATTTAAGAAGGTAACTTTCTGCTAAAATATCTTTCATCCTCCTGTAGCCTGACCTGTCTCAGAGACCAAAGTTTATGCATAACTTTCTGAGGGGGGGAAAAAAAAAAAAAAAAGAGGCAACTGGGGTACTCCCCTAACTTACTTGAGAAGCTTGAGATAAACCTCAAAAGTTTCTCAGGAAGTGACTTACGAGGAACCTTACTGTATAAGGTAAAGGAACACGTCACTATTTGAGTAAGACTGCAGTTTAAGCCTAAGGTGGTACCTGAGGTTTCCTGTCCCTTAACACTGTTCCCCAGAACTGCTCTGTAACTTGATTTTGGAGAAGAATGATTTGGTCAAATAATAGATATGAAAGTAGTTAAGCTTGAAGAGCTCAGGATCAAAGCCCTAAATTCTTTTATGGGTTTCATTCTGTGTTGTGGCAGAATTTTCAAAAAGTATTTACCAATTTCTAAGAACTGTAGTGTTTAATCAGTGTGATCCTGTGGATAGGAGCTGTAAGGGACAGTCTGTCCATTGATATTCTGTGAAGAGCCTCATTTCTTGTGCCCAGAAAGTTGTTTGGAGTATTAGTGTCTAAGATTCTTCAGTGTCAGGAAGTAATTCAGTAGCTTGTGTGTGATTCAAGTTTTGATCAAACTAAATTGAAAATTAATACTGAGGAGTTGATGGCTTAGGTTAGCTGGCTAAATAATACTAATGTTGTAAGCTACAACCAGACAATACAAAGCTGTCTGGCATATCTTACTGCTTTTGTATGTGTAAAATGTTAGTCTTGGTTAATCTGTCATGGATAAGCTGTTTGCAATTAGTTACCTTGGGCACAAATGTCAAGATATAGTGGGAGTTGGTACAGCATGCTTGGTAGCTGTAAAGCCTTTTCTTTGTAAAACTGCTCTGTGTACTCCTATGTGCTCTTTACCATTGCTAACAGTTCACTAGTAACTTTTTAGAAGTAACTTTTGTATCTGTTTTGAGTATCTCTAATACTGTTAGGTTCTTAATTAACAGAATTTAAACGCTAGAAATACAGGGAATTGTACATGATCAATATCCAACAATGTTGGAAATACTTTTTTGAATATTGGAACATCTGCTTATATAGACAGCTATTTCTGAAGTGTCTTTTTCAATGTAAAGAACTTTAATGAGGTTAATGGTAAAAACGAGTACAGGTAGTCAGGAGACTGAAATGTTTTTCTGAAGTGTAATGCATTCATTGATCACTTGTTATTAAATTAGCTCTTTAAGCTCCAGGGGGTTTAAAATAACAGTCATAGTTCCCACTGCTTTGCTTGAATGGTTTGTCTAAACTATTTTTGCAGTTCTTAAAGAATGCTGTTGATGTGTTCTGTTTTGGTGTTAACTGCTCCTGTCCTTCATTGCTAGGACTGGGCTGATGCTAATGTTTCAAGACAAATTGAAGACACTATACTTTATGGATATTACAGTAAGTATTCAATGTCTAATTTATCAATTGATAGAAACAAATACTTTTAAGTGAAATATTGTCTTGGAGCCTGTGGGTGTTATACTGAGCTGTCCCTTTTCTTGAATACGTATTGCTTCTACATTTAGAACTCTTCAATAAAGGTTTTACACAAGAGTCCTGTTTGTGTCAAATTTGTTGAAGACGAATACAGAAGGCTAATGACTTTTGTTGTAATCAATTGTGAATATCCATCAGTCTGTGTATTTTGGTTTTGTTATTTTTGTGACATTTAAAATGCAGCTGTCACAGCTTTCTGCTTTGAAGTCCATGTGAAACTTGCCTTTCTTGTGTAAAATCAGTGCAACTCTTACTGTATCACTTGTGAGGGTATTTACCTCCAGCAGCTACTATATTTGGAGTAAGAGCTACAAAAATGAGCATAAGGGAGCCAATTCCAGGATAAGGTGAGTCAAATCTAATAAGAGTCAACAAATACATCTCTGCTTAGGAGTTGTCTTTTAAAGTTGTCCTATAATCGTGATCTGATGATTAATCAAGATATTTGAGGTATTTGTGGAAAATACAGTTTAAGTAAACTATCTGCCTCAGCTAATGATACAAATGCAAAACAAAAATAGTTATCTAAACTACATTTCCTAAAAGTTGAGGTTTTTCTCCTTAAAAATTGTTAGCCCTTGAATATTTCAGATCAAGAAATATTTAGCTTCAAATCATGGGCTTTTTTGTGCTGAGTTGCAAAATACTATTGCCTGGAACTGATACGCAGGCAATCAAGCTAAGAATGTGTGATTTCCTGCTGAGTGCAATCTAAAGGCAGTAGTGCAAGGAACAGCTGTGCCTTCAAAAATGTGGACTTTAAATATTTGCTCATCTTCCACAGAATAGTTAAATATATTGTTTTACTTGTTAACTTGTTAATAGTTCTATAAACTATTAACAGAGTTGCACAGTTCCTTTTGTGAACAACCTTCAAACCTTTCTGTGAACACTTTTGTACAAATTTGTAAAACTGATGTGGTAGATGACTAAAATAGATTAGACTAACCATTGATTCTAGTTGTTGGACTATAAATGTCTTTTCTCAAATTAAAACAAGTATGACAAACTTCAAGATTTGGGTGTAACTTCAGTTAACGGAGAAGATATGTAAAAACTTCATTTTCACTACTTAAAAATTACTTTTGCCTTCCATTTGAAATACCATTAAGAATAAAACTTAATTTAAAGCATTTTTTGGATTTTAGTTTAATAAAATCATATGATTGTTAGTTTCCCATATAGCTTGAGGGGGGGGAAAAAAAAAAAACTGAGTTCCAGGGAGTTCTTTGGGTGCTGCTATACTTTAAGAGCTATTTTCCACAACTTTTTAACTAATGAAGGGTAAGACCTGTAGAAACTGCTTAGGTGGTTAATTCTAATGCAAATACCAGATTACAGAAGGTTAGTTTTCTCATTTGGTTCTATTCAAAACATTAGTGATTAAGGTCTTTTTTTTAAAGAGTACAAATCCTGAACTGCATTCACTTTGAGTACTTGAAGCTAAAACTTCCTACACTTTCAAGTTTAAACTTAAAGAACTTCAAGGGTTTTTTAAGGTCTGTCTGAACAGGTCTGCTTGTAGTCGTGTGGGACTAATATTTCACAGTATATCCTCCAGATGGTGGTAGAGATTTTTTTCAGAAGTATTTATCTTCCCTTTTGCAGTTTGAGGAACTGATGAATCTTTCATAACTAGATCAATTTGAAGTGAACAACCAGTGCAGACTCTGGAAAAATGTTACTTCAGTTATGTGAAAACATAACAATGCTTCTGCTTCACTAGGTCTAGTTCCCTGCTGCTTTTGCAGTGTAGGGAAATGAAAACTGAGGGAGTAGGTTCAACAAACCACCTTTCTGGTCTTTTGTAGCAGTATTTGATTTGTCTTTCTACTTGTGTTCTCTTATAACAGCATCCTGTCTTGACATTTGATAAATATCTTTAGAGGAGATGACTTGCACTGAAATCTACTTTTGTATTCAGTCCTAGTATCAAGAATGAGTTCCAGTTCTTTCCCATCTTTCCAGGAAATGCACCAACTATGTTCTTTTTCTGGCTCTTGTAGCTGTATGGCCCACTGCTCCCCCTTAAAATGCTATTCCCTGGAAGAGCCTACCCTTCAAAACTAATCAAGAACCTAGCAGCAGCAAATATCCACCTAGAAAAGGCCTTCCCTTTACTCCCCAACTCTCCTGGTCTCATCTTCTGACATGACTTAACTTTGTCTCTTCTCACTATCTTTCTATGCACTTTGTAGTTACAAATCACACACACAGAATGTTTAAGGTTGGAAGGGACCTCTAGGGATCATCAAGTCCAACCCCCCTGCTCCAGCAGGGACACTTAAAGCATGAGACAGAGTTGCAACAAGGCAGGTTTGGAAGATGTCCAGAGAAGGAGACTCCACAACCTCTCTGGGCAGCCTGTTCCAGGGCTCTGTCACCCTCACAGGAAAGAAGTTCTAAATCAGTGGATCACTTTTTGCTCCTGTTCAGGAGTCCAACTTAATTTTCAAAACACTTTTCTGGGCAGCATCAGAACCTAGGAGTGCTGTCCCTGGAAATGGAAACTCCACTGTTCAGACAGTAAAACACCACATAAAGGCATGAAAAATTCTCGGGATTCTTCCACAATAGTCAGTGTATCTCTTAGCTCAAGTTGTACACCACTGGGGAAAAAAAAAACTGAAATGCCTTAACGTGATATCTGTAATGAAAACTACTCATCACGTGCATTTATCAGCACTCTTATAGTTAGCCAATCCCACATCCTAAGTTCTATGTCTTATAGTTTTAGTCTCCTGTTCTGGGTTGTTCAAAAGATGGGACTTCCGGTGTTCTGCTGATGTGTTTTATTGCTAAATCAGGATGAGTTTTTTAATTTGAACTTGGAGAATGGATTGAATTGACTCTTTTGAGTATTTAAAGGATGATACTGACAATAGAAAACTTAAGGATATTCTTAACTACTACAATATGAAATTTAAGGATTAAGGAATTGTTATATTTTCACTTATTTTTTTTTTCTCCTAGGTCTGTACTCCATCATACTGTTCTGTGTGTTTCTGTGGATTCCTTTTGTCTATTTCTACTATGAGGAGAAGGAGGAAGATGATGGCAGCACATGCTCAGTAAGTTTGCTTAACTTATCTGTGTTCCTTTAAAATGGTGCTCGGGTACCCTTGCTGCTCAAGTACCCTAGAGGCCATAGAAGATCATACTGAAGTACCTTCTTTTCAGATGCTGCTTTTTAAAAGGTAGCTAGCAGTAACTACTGAAAGCTAGTAGTTATTTTTAATGTGCTGAAGATTTCTGTAATTTGTGTGGCATTCTTGTGCACTGTAGGGAAAACTAGGTACCTACTAAGTAGGCACTACTTTAAGTGAAAAGGCAAAAAATGAGCCCTTTGATCATTTGTTAGGATCATTCCTGGCTGTTCAGAGTAATCTTAACTTAGAAAATAGCAATAGCTGTAAAAGCCTATTTTTCTTAGCTTTATATAACTTAAGAATTATACTATAACTTTATATAACTGCTTATATAACTTTCTGTTTAATATACAGCAAGTCAAAACTGCTCTCAGATACACTCTGGGGTTCCTCACAATTTGTGCAGTTCTTCTGTTAATTGGGTAAGTAATATATTGAATGTTGAAAGCAAATGCAACTTTGTTATGTGCAAGAGTAGAAACAGGTGGCTCATGGTACTTGCATTTTTAAAATAAATGAAAATTGCTTGTGCTTGGTACCTTCTCAAAGGTAAGTGCTGTGAGCAGGATCTGTTAAAATACTGTAGTGTTGCACTTGCATTAAGTGCCTTGTATCATGAAGGCTTTTCACTTGAAATGCAGGTCTTAAGTGAGGAAATAAAACTCTTGCAGCAAGTACTGTTCTGAAATATCACAGTATTACAAATTCTAGTTAAGCTGACCATTAAACATGGCATACACACTAATATTTAATGGTTCTAAATTATGCACAGTCATAAACTTCTGTTCAGAGTTTTGGCTACAGCAATAAAGTTGGTAAATACTTCATTTTAGCATCCATTTTACATGTAATGGATTATGAAGTAGAAGCTGTGGAATAAAATTCAACCAGTTTTGATAAATGCTTCAACATAGATTTCAGTTTTATGGCCTTCCAATCAAAAATTTAGGTTTTGTTGTATTGCAGGAGACTTACAGAGCTTGTGTGAGCTTAATCATGACTTAGAAATTCTACCACTGAATTCTCAAGTTATTTTTCTGTTCGTTGACTTGCATCATAGGTGTGCCTGTATATACTATGTATGTATATGCCGTATAAGACATCAAGTTTGGAAACTGTTTTGCAGTATTTCTTATAGGCTTGTTCAAGCTGTGGTCGATGGAGTCCTTGGTGGCTGTAAGCATGTTGTCATTCGCAGTAAGGTGGATGATTGGACCATCTGGTTCTTGTTTTTCTAGTTTTTCTGTCCTCTTAGTCCTACTGTTTGATGTATTTAGGACTTAGGGCTATTGCTTTGATACCCTATTGATGCTCTGCTGTATCAGTGAGATTGACAGCAGGTAGCTGCAGTACTTGAACGAAGTTGGTTGCTGAAACACTACTGGCTGCTCTTTTAAAACCACCTGTGGAGAAGTAATTTTAATATATTCATCCATGGCACTGAGCTGGAATTTTTTTAGGTTCTTATATGGATTGCACTGCCTTCTGCATTTTTGTTTTCTTGCACCGCCTTCTGCATGTTCTGTGTTTTTGTTTGAGGCCCTTGGTGCATGGAACTTGCCCATCTGCCTGTTCTGTCCTGCTCATCTCCTTTGGCCTCTGTAACTAGGTGCCAGTTGCAAAGCATGCATAATGCTTGCTCTGGCTTCTGCTGTGCTTATTGTCATCTGAGAGCTTGGTTATAGATATTGTCAACAGAAATACCTTAATTCTGTAGCTTTTCTAATAAAAAACTAAATATTCTAAGGTGCTGCTCCATTTCATTTGTTCACTGTATGTGCTGAATCCATATGGATTCTAAAGTAAAAGGACTTAAGCTTGCTAGTGTTCAAGCTTTTAACCTTGTAAAAATGTAAACACTAACTTGCTCATCTACAAGAGCAAAACAGTTTCGCGTGACTCGTAGTAACTGTTTTGATTTTGCCTTAATGCTGTGCTACAGAAAGAATAGAGAATACAGAAAGAATATTATACTATGCATTTTAAAAATGAATAAAAATTTTGGATAAAACCATCAAGCAAGCTTCAATTTCAGTAAACACTAGCCTCAGTCTACATCTTGCACTGTCAAGAACATAAAAATATAACTTAAGTTGGTGTTTAAGAACAGGGCCTTTAATTTGGCTTTCAGGCAACAGTATTGTTTTTGACATGCTGAAATTAAAAAATGCTCATGCTTTGCAGTCTTGCACTAACTTCTGAAGTGCAAGCCTATGTTCTATGCTTGAAGTGTAATGCATGCTCCAGGAAGATACCAGTTATTTGCTGGGGTGTGAAGCAGGAATTGGAATCTCTTCTGTAGCCTTTCTTATAGAAGTCCAAAAGACTTGTGTGTGTTCTGTATGGCTTTTGCTTTGGATTCTTGCATTTTAAAGTTCCCTCTGTGACCTTGCAAGTCTTGGAGGTAGGAGACATTCTTATGTTATGTCCAGAAACTGTTTCTGTTGTCTGTTTTCTGGCTGCTCAACATAAGCTTTTCGGAGATTCTGATAAGTTGAAGGATCTTGTGTTGAACTTGAGATAAGAGAGCTGACAACAGGAAGCCTTTAGCCAAGAGTCTGTACTTGATGTTTTTCAAAGCCCTTAAAATCCCTGTTCACTGGAAGGTCAGATAGTTTCTGAAGTTTTCTTTCTCTGCAGTTCAGTTTTCTCAGAACAACTACCAAACAGGGAACTGAATGCAGAAAACTTGTCAAAGCTGTGATTACAGAACATGTTTTTTTGAATTTTTAATCAAATGTTTGGTGCGGATCTTCTGAGTTATTTTACTCTAGCTTCCAGAAGTGTCAGTTTACAAAACCTAATTTGTCTTTAGTGCCTGTTAATCTTGGTACTTTTTGATTCTCTGCCCATGAATTAACCAGGTTAGTAAATAAGAACATTACTTTGTAATGAAACCAGAGTGCAGGATACTTGCCTCTTGAAACTGGTAAACAGAAAACTGTTAATTCATTGAGCACAAACCAGACTGCGCGCACAATTTGAAAGGAATGTAAATTAAAGGTGATACTACTTGTAGATTTTTTTTGTTAACTTATGCAGATTACTTTTCTTCAGGAATAAATGGATTGTCATTTCCTTAATATGTAAGCACAATATCTGACACTTGAATGATGTAAATAAGTGAATCTTGCTTTTTTGTTACAGTGCTTTTGTCCCTTTGGACATTCCCTACAAGAAGAATTCCACAGAGTGGGAGAAAGTGAAGTTACTCTTTGAAGAATTTGGAAGTAGTCGTAAGTCTGAGATTTGTCCTGCACTTTCAAATATATTTGGACATCTTTATTGTTGATTGTTAGGAGAGAGAGAAAAAAAAAAAAAAGCTTCTGAAAATTAGGTAATGATTCTAATTTGATTCTTAGCTGCTTGCTTGCAATTTTTGTCTGGAATAAGACTGTTTTCCTTCTCTTCAGAAAAAAGACACTGGCTGTGTCTAACCTTCAATGCAATGTTAATTTGACAGTAAGGATGACAAAGCTGTGTCCTTGATACCAGCGGTGAAGGGCTTGGGAGACAGTTTGTACTTTCTTCCATGAGCCTTTATTTTGGACAGCTTTGCAGTGTTATGTGGGTACCCTAACACTAATGAAGTTCAATACAGTGAGTGTCTTGTGATATGAAAAAGAGAAGCACTTTAAAGATTAAATGAGATACTACTTTTTATAAGAATGAGAACATCCCATAAATAGCTCTTCCTGTTTGGACATGGGAATCCTAAGGGTCCTTACAGCAGGAATATCTTGGTTGATATCACTAATTTATATGCTTATGCAGTAACTGAATGGGCAGCTAACTTCAGTGCTTGCTAAAATATTTCTAAAATATTTCTACTTGGACTTTTTTTTTTTTGTATAATTTTTTTTTTCTTTGCACCTTCAGTTTAATATCAAGTTTAACTCCTTTTGTAGTGGTACTGTATACATCTTTAGTTTGGCATCGTGGAAAAAAAAAAGTTCCTCTTTACTATCCCTGTTACTAAAACTGGAAATATCCCTGTATCTAGGACTGGAAATAAGTGGATTTATTCCACTCATTCATTTCTCAAAGTGGAAGTCCTGATTTTGAAGCACTTCATTGTCTTAACACTGAGTGCCTGATGTCATGATCAGGAAAGAATGAACACTTTTTAATTCTGATGTGAATAGGAAAAAAGTCACTTGGCCTAGGGAGAAAGGAGGTTGTGGGGTAGCATATTTCAGTGACTCAGTTTAGTTACTGTGAGTGGCTACAAACATGCAAGTGGTTTCTTGATGTTAACTGCTATAATGAGTGTTAGCATGCTGCTGCTGATCTAGTGAGTTCACAGAGGCTTGCTGAGCTGTTCTGCAAGGTAGGTTTAGATAGAACTATTGAACAAAACTGCAGGAGGATTAGAAAAGTGTGACTCCAGGGATGAGTTAACAGATTTGTCCTACTGTCTTACCACAACCTTGCTGTCCACCTTAGCAATTGTAACTCCTCAGGCTCCTGACCTAATATAAGTCTCTCTCTCTAGTTTCTACTTGGGTATATGGTCTTATTCAAGCTGAGGCTTATGGTCTATTGCCTGTTTGGTCTGAGATCTGTGCTTGCCTGATTCACTCTGCTATAAAACAGCTGCAGATAAATGAACAAGATGCACCTTCCCCAATGCATGCTTGAGTTGTGAAAGGTATTGTGAGTATCTTGTTAATAAGTCAAATAAGGTCAAATAAGTCCTGAAGAGGTGTTAAGACAGTTACTAGAGCTAGATTCATCAACACTTGTTTGATACCTTGTCTGCATGCAGCATCTAGAAACATCTCAGGCTGGTGTTTCTTCCTCTGGCATTGTAGAAATCAGTGCTCAAGGGATTACTTTTAACTGGGTTGGGGGTTGATATGGTTGCTCTGGTATAGCGATCATTAACTCTAATAATATGTGCTGGCCTTATAGCTTCTTTCTGTTTTTTTCTGTGATGCTTGTATTTTTCTCTCCAAGCTTTCATAGGCCTTTTAGTCCCAGGAAAGTAATATTTAATCAAAAGCCTTTCTGTGGTATCAATAAAAATGATTATTCAGTGTTGTGGACACTGGTTGTCTTGCTGGGAGTTTTGTCACTTAAGGTGGCTCTGTTTTCTGTTGTAACTTTAGTCTTTGCAGTAAGCTCCTCTAGTCTTGTGTCCTTCTGTCACATTATTAGAGTGGAACTCCTACTTAGGAGGGGAAGTCTATTCACTTACATCCAGGCAGTGGTAGTGACTGGCTGCCATGGGAGATCAGTCTTAATTCCCTTCTCTCTGCCACTACTGCTGACTTCCAGAGCTGATTCCAAGAGAATGTGGTGAATTAGTCCAGGGGGCTGAACAGATGGTGTTTTTTTTTTTTTTTTTTTTTTTTTTTTTTTTGTAGGGTGAGCATATTGTCCTTAAATCCTTTATTCTGTCACTTAGAAGTGGAGGAGGAATTCTGCTGGTGGTAAGGAGTGATTGCCATTGCAGCTGATAGATAAGCTTAGTTCCTTAAAAATGTTGTGGAAATGCATTTTGGTTCTGACTACTGACAGCATACTTTTTTTGTGAAAGGCCAGGTCACCTTGGCACATACCTTGTGAATTGTCTCACTTGGTAGTAGATAATTGCAACTCTAGATGTTTTCTCTAAGCTTAATGAGTTTAACTCTTAAATATCTCTAGGAAAGTAGGAAGCAATATTCTTTTGGAACTTTCAACACACCTTCCTTTTTATTTTGCAGATGGCTTGACTGCTCTTTCATTTTCCATTAGTTCCTTGACTGTGATTGGAATGTTGGCAGCCATCACTTACACAGTAAGTTACTATTCATATTCCTGGGCATATTTCAACTGTTTGTTCATATGCTTGTAGATATCAGACTGTACTTGCAAAGTCATTTCTCATACTAAGTAGTTTCATCTTATAAACATGAAGTCTTCACTCTTTAATGTTTTTAATACTAAATTCATAGATTGAGGAGTAGTTTAACTTCAAGTTAGAGAATCACTGCTTCAGAACTTAGATACAGATTAGATTTTAGTATCAATGTATTCTTGTAAGAAAAAAGCACTATTCATAACTTTCAGTTTCTCTCCTGTCTCTAAGCCTGTCTTAATCCAGCAGTGGAGAACCAAGTATTGCTTCTGTATTGAGGCTTTATCCTTGCAGAGCTTTTCAACTAAAATAATCTGACAGATAACTTGATATTCAGTGAAATCAGTTTTTGTTGTAATTGTTCTGTTTTTGTGGTGGGGGAAAACTCTTCTTATTTCACTGAATGAAACAGCAATGTCTTTGATATTTTTATATCCAATGGAATGAGACATTTTCTCCCCTCTTGCCACTGTCTTAGTGAGGACTGCTTGAAGTGCTCCTGCAGCAGAGGTGACTGAGTAGGAAGTATAATGTTTAACTTGGGAACATCTATACCTGTTCAAGTATTGAAACTGGAAGATATAAGTAACTTTGTCTAGAAAAGTGTCAACTCTGTGGTGGAAGCTAGAAGACAAATGCCTGGTTTCTGATGTCTGCTTGAAAGCTCAAATTAATCGGATACACGATGGATGGGATTTGACATTTCTGCACAGTGGGAGAGTAAATTTAAGCATTGTGAAAGTCCTGCTTAGTGAAGCTGGTTAGTTATCTTGAGTGTTGCTCTTAGCATTCTGTGTCCACTTCACTAGGTAGCCCTTCAACATGTTGTACTTAATAGTTAATTCAGAAAGAACTAGGCAGATTGTGACCTTGAAAATGGGTTTGCTAATACCCCATAGTGGAATATAAAACCTTAAACAGGAAGGCCTGGTCATTAGTTTTGTGTTTGTCTCTGTAAAAATACCAGACTGAAGTGTGCGACTATGACTTGAGGCTTGTTCACAGACGTGTTTCCATTAGGAGCTAGTGAGCTAGTGTCTCCTATGCAAGCTCTCTTGTGCCTCAAAAAAAGTAACATTTCCAGGCTACTTGGTAATGCCCCAGAGAGTAGTGTCTTAGGAATGGGAAAGCAGATGGTACTGCTAAATTATGGACAATCAGTCTCTTACTATTCCAAAGCCTTAGTGGAGTTAAATACTTGATAACTGCAGAGTGAGCATTTATTGTTACCTTGCTAGACTTCCACATTTTTTCTCCATAACTGAAGCTGGAACAAATTTGGACTGTGAACTTTTTAAATTGATGCCTTATGGTAGCTTCCATAGTGGTTACTTAAGTTCTGTTTGAAGCATTGTGCTGTCTGTTGCTGTACTCATGTAGAAGTGAAACAAGTTTGAAGCAACACTTGCCAGTGTTCTTGAATTTATTGCTGAAGTGTTATTTTCTTATTATCCCACTGGATTTCATTGTTTTTTGTGACACACAAACTGTTTATAGGTACTACTCTGTTCAATTGCAGTATGCTTCTGTCCTCAGAACTAACTGAGCTTGGAGTATTTTACTCAGTGCTGTTACTTTATTCTTCCTTTCTAGGATATGTACAAATGCTGAAGGTAACTGAGGTGAAACATCCAGCACAACTGAGCTGAAATTCTTGTGTGTGTTTTTTTTTTTTTGAATATCTTAATTATTATGTGTTCTAGGCTAACTTTTTATTCTGAGTACTATGGGAACTGAGCTCTCCATGAAGAATGCCTAGAGCCTTTCATTACTTCTTTACTTTAACTGCTGAATTTTACACTTCCAAAAGCATTGGTTCTGTTTGGCAGTCATGATTAGGATGGTGGGAGAAATAGATCCATCATTTCATGTATTAGGAATAAGCCTACATAGGAGATCGCTCTGTCCACCTCTGCTTTTGACTGATAAATGATCAGTCTGATGCCGGACGGCAGGTCAATTTTGAGACGTGAGTGCTGCAAGCATGTTGTAGATGGTGAACTGCACATATAGAAAGCATGTGTCCTTAAAGTTACTCACCTAAACTTTATGCTCTGGTGTACTTAAAACATTTTGCCTACTGTTGTCGACAGACTTTAATATGCAAGCTAATTCCACCTGAAACAGCATGAACTGTGCTACTGTGGTCAACTAACCATGTGCTGCAGACAACATAAGCTATGATCTGAGCAACATGAAGCTGTTCTCAGATATGGCAGACTAGCTGTGCCTGTGCTGCTTCTGCAGATAAAATTAAATGCAGAGATTACTTCAGTAGCAGTGGACAATTCCTAGACTGTATAGATTTTCCTAGACTTTGAGGAAAGATATTGCAATGTTTAACTACAGTATTGCCTCTGACCCTTACCAGTTCAAATTACTCATATTATTCCAGTTGAGAGGAGGAATATAGCTTAGAAAATAATATTTTTCTGCCGCATTCTACTGGTGTCTTCCTGGTTCTCCTCTTTGTTATAGGCTTGAGGATTTTTGCTTTGCTGCATGCTGCATAAGAAATGCCTCTAGATAAAGCATCTGGGATTGGGCAACTTTGATACATTCTTTAACCTAGTGATGAACCTAACCATCATGCTTTAATCAAACATTGTAATGATTGTCTGTGACCTTAGATACCTGACAAGTAACTAATTAGGTTCCCATAGTATTTCAGACAGCCTTCTGTAGGCTGAGTTGTTTGTCTGGGTTTTTTAAAGGCAAGATGCCTTTGCCCTCTAATTACCAAACAGTGGATTATTGAGAGTTGTCCTTTGAAGCATAAGAAGTGAATATCTGTTTTCTGAAGCTGAACATTAGAATTCAATACCTACTTCAAATTTCTTCACAAATGCTTAGCAGGTAGGAGGAAAAGGACTGAAGACAGGTGCATGATATGTGATGCCTGTGAGCTTGTTTCTGAAGTTTGGAACAGTTTTGGAACAACATAGTTAAGGGTTGAGGATTTACAATATCAATATAGCTATCTCTGTTCCCCTGATTTCAACAGATCTTCAATCTGTTCCACTGCTAATAAATATCTATCAACAGATGTACTGTTATAGGAGAACAATGCTGTCCTAAGAAGAGCCATATTTGGTCTTTCTACTCATTAATCTTTAGAGAAAAATCTTGTTCTAAATAACTACTCTGAAACAGGCTAATCTAGATAATTCTATTCAGGTTGCTGCAATGCGATTCTTTCATTATAGAATTACTAAAACATATACAACACAATAGTATTGCTAATATGTGACCTTTAGTGTGAAGAATTGGATTATGATTATTCTCAAACTGCCGTTCTGCTGTGTGGTAATGTATAATGTGAGGAGGAGAAAAAGACGTTGATAGCAGGTAGCTTGAAATTAAGTAGATGCTGAGCAGGGATGCATACATGCGTATTTCTGCATCTATGATGTTCCTGCACTTGTTCTTGGAGAGCATATTCCTATATTTCTATAGAACTGTTCAATGTTCTTTGGACTAAATAGCTACAACTTCGATTATAAAACTAACAAATTTACCACAGTGACTAATCCAGTTAAACTATTTAGAGTACTGTCAACATCAATCCAGTATTCCTAGCCTCTTAAATAGCTGTTGATTTCATGTATTACTTTAAAGTCTGTTATTAGTTGTTCAGGCAGCAGAGACTTAACTTATTTCAGAAAAGTTTTTAATGTGACCATTTGAGTAGGATGCAATGAATGAAGCAGCTTCAGAATTATTGAAAGTCAAAGACCAAATGTATTACTGAGGATGGCATAAAGGTAGATGCCACAGGTAGATTCTGTGGTGTTGTCATGGTGTCAGTTTGTCAGTTTGACATAAGAAATGAAGCAACATCAAAACCAGCCCACTGAAACTGACCTAGCAATGCATCAGGAAAAGCTTTTCCTGTGCTTTCTCACAGTACCAAATATTGTGTCTTTACTGCAATTTCTGAATAGGGTGGAATCAAATATACTGTTAAAGCTGAGGATACTGAAGAAATAAAACTTGATTTTTGTAGCTCTTGAACTCTTCAATTTTGGTAGAGCATTAGTTATAAATGTTGAGAGGGATTAATATAATAGGTTTGAAAGTTGAAAGCATTTCTTGGGTTAAGAGCTGTCTGGGTATCAACATATAAATGAATAGCCCAAATGTAAAAAGTTACTTCCTCTTAGGGAAGGTTAGAGGATCTCCTTAAAGCTGTGTTTAATGGCAACTTGAAACAGCAGTTATGTTTTATGGGGATATGCTTGGTTAAAGTCAAGAATTATTGCTAGAACTAGTTTTGGATGTAAACCCTTTGCTTGTTTTGAAGTATCTTCCAAAGTCAACAGCTAATACTTGAATAAGTGAATGTTTGTCATCAAGATACAAGGAAGATGGAGGAGAGTTAAGAGATGATCTTAAAATGTTTAGGAGGAAACTAAATTGGCTTTTTCTGTTTAGCTTTCCATGTGATCACACTTGTGGTTGTCTTGCAGAATGTGACAAATCTAACTTCTGTGGACTGATAAGTGTCTGGCTGTGGCATGCTTACTGCTCTTAAGTCTGAACGTATTCTTACAGTATTGTTGACTTTCCAATGGAAAATATGGAGCTTCCGATATTTTATTGTAGGATGATGTACCTAGCTATAGGCTAAATTAATTGAAGTAATAGTATGAAAATAAGCTGGAGCAGATATCCTGTTTATAGCTGACAAGTTTCTCGATGCTTGTTTACAGCAGTGATGTACATGTTACTTGCCCTAGTAAACTGTTCTGTTGGTTTTGTTTCCAGTTTTCATTATAGTTATGGCAATAAGCAGTTTTTCTAAAGCATTTGCTGAATAGGTACAAAATGAAATATTCTTTTGAAATTGACCAAAACTTTATGGGTTTGTAAAGTGTAGCTAACCTTAAGTTTAGGAACAGGAGGAACTACTCCACTGGAATGGAAGTGTGATAAAGCAGGAGACTATAGTTTACTAGCATGAATTATGTCTGAAGAAAATTAAGTATAATAACAGATTAAGTGAATATTCCTCTTCTACCTTGTTTGTATTTCTTATCTAACATTTTAAACTAAAATTCTAAAAACAGGCTTATGAGAAGATGCATGTGCAGCGCTGTGTGAACTTGCAAAATGAGTAGCTGGTTCTGAAGAGACTTTCTAACTAAATGTTTTTAAAGTAACTATAGTGGAACTAATGTTCCAAAAAGTGTATTCAGGCGGTGTAAATTATTTGGACAATTCTCTGAAAACAGTATGTAGTATCTTCAGTAAAGTAGGCACTTCCTTGTTCTAAGAACTATTAATTCTTGCAAGATGATGTATATTCTTTTCCTTCTGTACCAGAAGACGGTAACATTGATAAGTGCGGTGAGAATTTGAGTAAGTGGAAGGGAGAATATGGCTTTTTCAAAAAGCATTTAATTGTAATATAAATGATATTAATCACTTGAACTTGTTTTTGCAAGAAACATGTGTACTTACGCTTATGTGAATGGGAGCTTCTGGGCTCTCCAGTGCAAGAGGGATGTGGAGCTTCTGGAGAGAGTCCAGGATGATCAGGGGCCTGGAACATCTGCCCTATGAGGAAAGGCTGATAGACCTGGGCCTGTTCAGCCTGGAGAAGAGAAGGCCAAGAGGTGGTCTAATCAGTGTATATAAATACCTCAAGGGAGGGAGTGAGGAGGATGGGACTGGGCTCTCTTCAGTGGTGGCCAGGGGTAGGACAAGAGGAAATGGCCACAGACTGAAGCATCAGAAGTTGCACAGGAACTTAAGGAAAAATTTCTTGACAGTGAGGGTGATAGAGCCCTGGAACAGGCTGCCCAGAGAGGTTGTGGAGTGTCTGGAGATCTTCAAAAGCCCCTTGGATGAGATCCTGTGCCAAATGTCCAAGGTGACCCTGCATGTGCGGGGGGTTGGACTAGATGATCGCTAGAGGTCCCTTACAACCTTAACCATTCTGTGAGTTGATACCCACTGTTACCATCCCAGTCTTCTAGACTATACTGCTGAAGTTCAAGTGTTTATGGTGCATTACCCTTCAGATGCCTGCATTCAGTGTTTGTGAAGACTCCGGGAAGGGGTGGAAGATCCAACTGGGAAGTGTGTATAGATTCTAAAGTTTTTGGGGAGAATGAAGTTGTCTTGTCAAGTGTAGCTGAAGCCTATTGCATTTCTTTTGCTTGACAGATATGCTCTGCTGTTAATAAGAACAAACTTAGATACCATGTTTCAAGTATATGCTGTTGTTAAATGTATTGAGAAACAACTTCAAACAATTTTCAGAATAATTTGAAATGAGTAACTTTTTATATTTTGTGGTAATGAAGTATTTTCTTTTGTAAAATACATAATGCTGAGATGCAACACATTTCTTACATTTGAAATTGTTTTGTAATATGAATAGTGATCCTCAGGGGATCTGCAAATCCGTGACCTTGATTTACACTGACAGCTTTCCATGTCTATAAATGGAGTGTAACACTAAAATGATGAATTAGAACTGCAGCGCTTTTTTTTTGAAGCTGTTTTACAGATTTAGTTTGCATCTATTCTTTCCTTAATGTGTTTTGCATTGAAACAGTTTTACATTGCCTTGGGTATTAATACAATAGTTGTCAGCTCCAGATTGCTGTTTGAATTCAAGGCAGAGTAATAGATTGCTTGCACAATGATAGGAAGATTAATTCTTGAGTAATCTTGTACATCTCATTTAACATGTCCTTGAAGAATGAGTAGAACACTCTCTATTTTTCCCAAAACATGTAACAAGTGTTACTTTCTTATAAATCTATAAAGTGATAGTTTTCTCTCCATCTTGAAAGGACACATTACAAAGCTCAGTTTGTCCACAAACTTAATGAATTTTTCATACCTGATCTTTGTTCAGAGTATAACTTATTTTTCTTGCAGATGACTTACCAAAAGGGGAAAAAAGCCTCAAAGCTTCGTGTAATCTAACCTTAAAGCACAGTTTACTGTCTACTATTGACTTCATCTTAAGTAGATTTCAAATACTTGAAGACTAAAAATTAGTAGCATTCAATATCACTACCACTTGCTCACTCTAATGTTATTTCTGTAAGCTGTATTTTTGCATTTAGATTGTCTATTTGCTTCTCCATGAAGTGGGAAGTAAATACTAAAAAAAGTTTTAACAGTCTGACTTCTACTCTGCTTCTGGAATGCTGTAGAGATCAACCTGTGGGCTCAAAGATAATTTTATACTTAGAAATTTTAGAGGTATTTGGAAAATATTAATCTTTGGTAACTAAATGTTCCTCTAAGTCTGAAAAGGAGATAGTTATGTGCAAGATGACTGTCATGCTCACTTGCCATGTTTAGTGTGGTACCTAAGTCATGTATGACTTAGGCAGCTAGATGAAGTGTTCAGCAAGTAGAAAGCTTACTGTTATGTATGTGTGCAGCTTCTGCAGTGCAGCAGGCAGTGCAGCTGCTGCCTTCCAAAGCTGTAATTTTGACTTCTGCATTGTAAGCCTTAACTATGCTTTTATTAATTTCTTGGTCTTATAAGATCAGGGAGTCTCTAAAGTAAGGTGAGATACTGCGCAGTAGTCATTTGAACTGAACCAATTGCTCTAGCAGAGGCTGTTGGGAAAAGGCATTGTAATATGACTCTCTAAAAAGCTTTTTATGAAAGTTTGATCAGTGGAATTTTCTGATATTTTCACTGGCTGTTCTATGTGACTTCACTAGAGGGCAGTGCTATGTAACTAATGTGTAAAAGTTCTAACAAACATCTTGCACTAATATATATGTATGTTTTAAAACACCTTGGTGATAGCCCTTAAAAGCCACATCTGTTTTGATACATGAACCTAAAATATATGCAGTAGGGGATCTTTCTGCTACCCAGGAAGCACTTTTTGAAGTATAAGTTTAATTTTTAATATCTGCTAAATCTGGGAAACTATCCCATTATGGCACTAAATGTATTAAGAAATAAATTTAAAATCTATTTTACCTACCCTGAAACAAGGAGAGATTGTCCTGCTTGTGACAATATTAATTAGTCAATATTAATTGGACATAGCAGATTTAGAATATGAAACATAATTAACTTCAAATTAAGTTGTAGTACCTTGATGGCTTCAGGCATTTTGCGTTAGGTGTTCAAAAGTGATTCACTTAACTATAGATGCCTTTTCTAACAGTGTTGGTAATACTGATTTCACTCTGTGTGTGCTTAGCCTGATTTTTCTGGTTATTAGGTACTCCTACCTTAATGCACCTATTTCTCATGGAGTATTTTTAACCTGTACTGTATTAAAGTTAGACTAGTGGTTATGCTTCTCAGTAAAAAGAATTGACTTTCCACTACACAAGTCTGGAAGAACAAATGAAGCTGAGATAAGAAGCAATAGGGTTACTCTTACAGGAGCTGCTGTAAGCACTTGAACCTTGTGCTTGTGTCAGTGGCTGTTCATGTGTGGGATAGGTAGCTGACGAGGTTCTGCCTTATCTGTCCATGGGCTGTGAATTCAGCAACTCTAAAGTGAGTTGTTAGACACTGTCTGCAAGAGATGCCTTCAATTAGCCCTTCAAGTCTTGTTTCTTTAGTCTTAACAGTAGAATGTGAGAACAGCTGGATCTGCTGCTGATATATCAGGATAGAAAGTAACATGACTAAAGATTATGCAAGCCAGAAGCAATGCTAATATGTAACTGCAAAAGAGGTAACTGGTTCTATCTGCCTGGAGTATAAATTATGTTTGGGGCCTATGGAATGTATTCAGAAAATAGCTCAAGTTTCTTGCTGTTCATGAACTCCTACCCATACTGTATAAATATTTCTGAATTCACTTTTGCTGTTTTCATTTGACTTACAGGCTCCTGGCTCACTTATACCAGTCTTCTGGCAAATTCCTATCTGCTGCTGTGAATAACAAATAATAATGTTAAGAGTTTTGTTTCCTTCAATAGGGTAGCCTGGCTTCAATTATCTTGGATTGTTTATTCTGGTTTTCTTCTGTCTTTCAAATAAAAGGCTGCTGACTTCAAGAAATATCTGAAGTGTATGTGTGAAATTAGCTTCATCTGTCCAAAGTGCACATGTAGGCAGATGGGCACACCTACAGTGATGCCTCTTACTTACACAAGGTGGTGAGGTTGTAGTTAGGTTTTCCGGGCCCTAAAAAAAAAAGGTGAACCTCTTCTATGGATCACTTATGGGAGGTGAAAAGGAGTGATTTTTATTAAGAGTTACTTTAACACTTGCATTTTTAAACTTAATCATTTCTGATCTGTTTGTCCTTGTACACTCTTGACTCATTAGCTTTCCAGGATTGTTTTTAATCTTGGCTTTAGCTTGAACACATAGCCTTGGCTTTCTTTTTCTATTATCTTTACTTCTTGAGCTGCAGATTCCTAAAATGCTAGTTCATGAATAAATTAACACTTGTACACACCAAGAGTATTAATTTGTTCAAGAAGGGGGTGGACTTGACCTTCTGCATCTGCCTGAAGGGATGTGCTGTTTCAGGCCTCAGGCTGAACTACTACCAGCTTCTGTGCAGGCCTGTGGCACACTTCTCATGGAATGACTCATCTCTGCCCCTCGTTCTGTGCATTAATGTCTGGAGGGGCTAGTGTGGCTTTTCCTGCGGATGGTTGGAGGCTTATTTGCATACTTATCACTTAGTATTAATGTCTCTTGTAGTCAAGGAAAGGACTTACTCAGACTGCCATAATTGCTGGAGTGAGCTTGACCTTCAAGCATGTAATTCATTTGGGAAAAGCAACATTTTAACCTATGAATTTCCACAAAGCACAATGGAATTCTTATTTCCGATTTAAAACACTAGATGATACTTTTATTTCTGAGTAATGCTATTTATTAACATATGGTTGCTGTTTGAATAACAGGTGGAGGCCATTGCTTATTGCTGCAGTGCATCCATATGTACAGGTTTAAGGCTTGGCTGAGGTTAAAATCATTTTTAGCTAAAATATTTGGTTTTGTACGTGGCGACTTGTATGGTTATGAGATATGCATTCAGGTAACTTTAGGTCTTGGAAAGTGTGTGTTTTTTTTTTTTTTTCCCATTAGCCTCCTACAAGAGATCTTTCCTTGAATATTTGGTGTGTCATCTAGCCTTAATGTAATGCCTAAAATGATTACTTCTTGTAGCAAAAGAAAATGGCATTTAATTTTATTGGAATTAGTCTGTAAGAGTCCTGCAAAAAGTTTTAAGCTGTCTTTGTGAGTGAGGAGTGAGGAAAATCTCAGCTTTGAGGTCCTGAGATGCTGAGTAGATAGCTAAGTCATCCCAATTTTTTAAGACTGAACATCTTAAAATAACTTCTAACACTTTGTAGCTTACATGAATTGCAAGTTATTAAAGGTCTAGCCAAACAGATTTTTTTTTCACTAATATGTATTTAGCTAGAAGACGACTACTACAGAAGAAAACTGTTCATGATATATTTTAAAAGAATTTAATATAAATACCACTTTCCTTGGGTTTGAAGTCTATTCAGAGAAATATGCTGTATCCTTGTTATAAGGAACTCTGGCACTGTTCAAATAACTTGTAGTTGTCATTCTGAACATAGGTCTGCTTCCAGAACAGGTGAACTATATCAGTTTGACTACTAAACTGCTTTGTGTTCTGCGTCTAATCCTTGGAATATCATTTTAAATCATGAAAATAGTGTCACTTTCAGAGTGAGCTTGTGGACCTGGTGAAATGAGTCCTGCTGCTAAATAGTATTTTGAGCTACAATACTAGTAAATAAGGTCTTTAATGGTTAGAGTCCAACTCCAAACCTGGGGGCTTGGTAACAGGGTATACGGCAGGTAGAGAAGTACACCAGAGTGGGTAACCTTTTTTACCCTGAGTACAATGCCTGAAGACAAGTGTATCAAAATAGGCTCTCAAGCTGGCCAGCAGTTTCTTTCACAGAAAGTTCATTTGTCTGGGAATATTTATGTTAGTATTCAAATCTTGAATATTATCCTCAATGAACTGTAAAGCAGTGCCCAAATGAGGGAACATGCCTTGGTACCTGAACATCATGTAATTTCAGAATTGAGCAGTTGCAAGAACTCTAGTGAATTGTATGTGCTTATCTAGATTGCCTGTTCAAGAAAATTGCCAATCTCCGCTGAAGTCCTTGACCCTTAGTAAATTGGAGTCTATGGCAATAACTAAACTGTCTGGAGAAGCTTCTAACCTTGCCTTTGCTCAGCTTCATGGATGTTGGGACAGGGGAACAAACTGAATTGTTTACTCGCCTCACCTGATATACTTGTGTTTTCCTATTGATGGAAAGGAGTTTACAGGCTCTACATTAGAAAAATGTTTGTGTAGTGTATAGGAAGTCTTATATAGAAACTAGAAGAGACTGGACAATATAGGACATATAGCCAGGAGTAAGTCTTGAAGAAAGATACCTATTTGTCCAGTAAAAAGTTTTTGAACTTAATTGATTTTAGGTCTTGCCTATATTTTTACTGCAGGAGTTCTTAGTAAACCAGGTTTCTGTTTTGGTGTCTTGGTGTCTCTACTTTAGTCAAAGCTAAATGCTCTAGACAGCAGAGAAATTGTGTGTGCTAATAGTACTTATTTGTTTAAACATAGTAATAAATGTATTGTATAATACAGAAATGAGATACATTTTTTAAAATAGAGAAGCTAAGGTTTTGGGAGGATAAGTGACTTGAGGAAACAGGCAACCTTGAGAACCTCAGGCAGATAGGTGTTCAGGAAGTCTTCACACATCCATAATCTCAGTGACCCCGAGAAGACTAAATACTGTGGAAGCAATGTAGGACACTGGAATCAGCATAGCATGTTTTACTCATACAAAGATTTAGAATTGGTTTTGTGATCTCTATCAAAGGGAAAAATAACTGATGTCCTACAGTTAGGACAACTGCAACATAGTAGGCTTATCAACAAAAGCATATAGCAGAAATTTTGAGTATGTATCTTGTCTTGATATTTTTAGGCTTACGGTATGTCAGCTTTGCCTCTAAACTTGATTAAGGGAACTACCAGTGCAGCATATGAACGTTTGGAGAACACAGAAGATATTGAAGAAGTGGAACAGCACATATCAAGGATTAAGTCAAAGGTTTGGTGATCAATTAATGAATCTTTCTTGCTTGGCTTACCAGTTTATAGGCATATTGTATCGAGCTTTTGTTCCAGGCAGTTGAAAGAAGGACAAATTCCAAGTGATTAGATTTCAATTTTGATTTTTGAGTATTTAGGAAGAAATATGGTAACTTGTGTAACACAAGTTAGGGTTTTTGTTTCAGTTTTCCAACATTAGTTCTTTGTACTTCAGTTAGTGACAACGCAGGCCTTCATTTGATGGCCTAACTCAGCTGAAGTCCTTGAATGCAATGCCATGGAATTATGATTGGAAAAGACCTTTGGAGTTCATGGGATCTGCCCTCCCATATAAAGCAATTCCTTCCTTTCAAGTTGGATCACATGTTCAGTTTGCATCTGGACACTTTAAATATCTCCAACTATGGAAGCTCCCTAAACTAATCTAATTTTTGACTACCCTCACTGGGAGTTTTCTTACCACATAATAGGAATTTCCCTTGTGGCAACTTGTGACCTGACTTTTACCTCTTTTGCGGGTGTGGAAGTGACGTGTCTCATTATACAACCAACTTCTAGCAATTCATAGCATCTCTACCAGATAATAAAACTCTTTCAGTTGTCTTAATCTCATACATAGTATTTTGATCATCAGTGCAGAGATGGTCGGCCTCTGTCATCAAGGGATAGGCGGGCTATACAGCAACTTGAAGAGAGACTAAGGACACTTCGAAGGCGAGAGAGGCATCTGGAATTTATTGAAAAAAGCTGGTGGGCAAAGTTCTGTGAAGCTCTGCGACCTCTAAAGGTAACAAGTTCTGACTTTCTCTGAGACTTACACTGCATATGACTTCCAGATTTCTTCCTTCTTTAAGTCGTAAGACAGGCTTATTGTATTATCATGCTGGATCTCAACTATTTTGCTGTTGCCTTATACCAGTGGTAGCCCAGCAGTAGTAGGTATTTAAGCTTTTAGATAAACTGTAACTTATTTTCTAAGATGTTATGGCAAAATTGAAAAGGCTAGCACTTACTGTCACTAGGTCATACAGTGAAAGGTCTGTTTTCCTGAACTTCCAGGACTGGATTGGCATATTTTAGAAAGCCATTACTCTAAACAGAGCTTATAATGTTTAAAGCTTGCAGAGAAGAACTATAACCAATATCTCAATATTTTTCCTAGTGTTGATGCTGAGTACTTTTAGAAACAGTCTAAAAGTCAGGTTGAATGTGAAACGTGAATCTTGGTAGAGTTCTTCAATGTGAATTTCTTGAAAGAATTATTTTTCTGTGATACCTCAAATATGTATTTTATTGGTTTCATTTAAATGGCAGATATCTTGCTGTGAATAGGATTGTTTGGTTAACTGACAGCCTAGGAGTCAAAGATTTAAAGGGAGCTCCTGACACATTCTCAGAATAGTGTTGCACTGAAGCATGTTCCAAAATTGTCTATATTATGAATTTGCCTAAACCTGCTCTGTAAAGCTGATGGTGTCCACCACTTGTCTCTGCCCAAACATGACTTGTCAATGATTGAGTTGTCTTTATAAAACAGGTAAACGTATTTTGTGCCCATTTGTTTCTGATGACTGTAAAAAGTTCAGGGAATCTCAGAACTTTGCTATTTGCTTTTTTAATGCTTCAATTCGAGTCCTTACTGTAACATTGAATCTTAAAATATTTTGAGTGCATCTGTTTGTGTCCCTTTCTCAAATTACAAGAGCATTTGTAGTGAGAAACTGCTAGATATGGAAAGCACTGTTGCTTTCTCTTTGGGATAGTCAGATTTATAGGAGTTAAAAGTCCCAGCAAGAATGTACAGGCATAATGACATTATGCTCAGGAAAACTTAAACAGTTTTTTTAATGCTTCTGTGTAGTAGCTCCAGACTTCTATAATGCAAGACTAGATTTTGATCTTGTCAAAGAATTTCTTTTGACTAAATTTTGTGAGAATTTCTGCTTTACTCAAAGCTAAATTGAACTTTAACATGGAGCTATCTGTTTTCAGTTTAGTCAAAACCAAGAAAACTGGCAGAGGGGGACATGTTATAACATGCAGATAACTGGCATGTTATTCTGTTGTAGAAAGAAATCAAATAAGGATAACCTTTTCTGTAGACCATTGTGTGCTCTTTCACCTTTCTTTAGTATGGTCCCAGTCATCAACACCCTCAGCACCAAGAGAAATTATGTGTAATATAGAACAGTTACCAAGTTGTTCAGGAGAACTCCAGAGTATGCGGGTGGTAGGAGTTATGCTTGCTCTTCTCAACAGTAGGAAGCTTGGAGTATTGCATCAGGCTTACATGGGCTGCTTCCAGACAAATGTGAAACAACTGAAGAGATGCCCAATGTAATGTAATAATGACAATTTTTGAGAATGGGAGCTATGAGAACAGGAAACCAACTTGAGTGGCTTAGCTTAAGCAGGGGCTTGAAAGCATCAGCATCAGTCCAACTACATGGGAGCTGCTGCGAAGAGGAGAACATAGTGTTCTCTTGAGAAGTGGAACACTTTCCCTGTGGTGAGGAGGTGATTGCTATTGATTCTTCCCTATCTGATTTTGAGGATCATGAGGATTTGGTTTTGAGTCTTTAGCCTCTCCATGTATTGCTGAAAACCTTCAGAGAAGTATAGTACAGTTAATGCTGTCTTAGTGTGCAGGGCTAGTTTATTCATCTCAGACTCTTACCCTTTTTTTGTGGGACTTCCATTCTTCTCTTTCAGGAGAGCTTAAAAAGAAAGCTGTAGGCAATTTCATGCAAGGCTTTTAACACTAACTCTGTCTGCAGAGTGTTAGTGCAGATTGTAGGTGCTGACAGTTGTTTGCCAGTTGAGCTATGTCAGAAGTGGTGTGGTTAGATTGGCAACAGGCTTTCTGCCCCTGTAGCTGCTTCTGCATCAGGGAGGTTGGCGGCAAAACAGGTGTGATTCTCTCATGTCTTAAGCTTGTATAAACTGTAGAGCTTGTTTCCTAGGTGATGTTTTATGTAACATGGGTTAAAGGTTGTTACCAACTAAGCTGCAATCTGGAGAATGTAAAATGCCATACAGTAAAACTCTTACCAGCAGGGACTGCAGCATTGATTCTTGGGCAATGTGAAACTGTTCAGTAGGGTTGCTTTTATGTCATCAGGTTTTGCTTTGTTAGAGGGTGATGGCTGCTCCTTTAAGTTAATTATTTCTTGCTGTCTTCCATTTCAACCTTATCTACTGGTATAGAGGCTTTCTAATACCAAGATGCCCCAGGAGCTCATCTGAAGCAGCAGTTGTAGCTAGCAGGTGGCATTCCTTCTGCTTTTTATAGTAACTGCAGTCTTGCATAAATACATGGTTCAGTGGCAGTTACGCATAGGTATGGCTTGCAGAGCAGACCAGGTCAGAAGACCCAAGCAGTTACACTGGATCATTTAGCTAATCAGCTATGAGAGCGAGGTGGTAGCTGTGCCTGTGTTATGGAGTGGGCTGCCCAAGTTCAACTGGGATGGATATTCTGCTCTAGCTGGGAGAAGTGGCCTGATGGTGCAGCAATGTTTAGGTTTAGTGTGTGTTTTAGTAGCAGCACAGTGTTAGTTGGGATGGTGTTGAAGCCCTGCTCTGGAAAGGTGAACTGAGGAAACAGTAGGATGTTGATTCTTGAATTCCTTTGTATGCTGCTTGGCTGAAATGGAAGCTTTGTTTTCACCTGTTTTAGTCTAAAAGCTATTCAGCATCAGTTGATAGTCCTGCTGCTCAGATGAAGAGGTCTGATTCGGTTAAGCACTTCCTTGCAGTGAAATTAAACATACTGCAATGAAATTAAACATTTATGTTTTCAGGGCTTACATTCCTTTTTGAAACAGTAGATAATTTTTATTTTGTCTCAATTTCACAAACAGTTTCAGTTACACTTTAATATCTTTATTTTAGATTGTGTGGGGAGTGTTCTTTGCCATTGTAGCGTTGCTCTTCACCGTGTCTCTCTTTTTGTCAAAGTAAGTATGTTTCAGCATTCTTCTGAACAGCTTAAATTTTCTAGTCTTATTCTGATATCAATCAGTTGCCATGTATGTAAAGGAGTGGCTTCAAGAGTCAGCATACACTTTCTTATGCTATGTTTCTGTAACTACTGTAGCCATTTCTCATTATAATAGCATATATTGAAACTAAATTTGCTAAAACAGTTTGAAGGACTTGGTTCAGCTTGGTGAACTGTGTACTGCTGAATGCTCTAATTCAGCAGAGGAATTAAGTTTATAGTTTAAAGAGGATTTATTCAGACCATAAAATTGTCATGTTTGAGTGAATCTAAATATATAGAGATACTTATTGAGCTAATGCTTAAATTCATGCAATGAGTGATATGTATCATGTGCACTATTTAGTAGCAACTATTTCGTGAAATTGAAAGCTATGTAGACAACTAAATTTGGTAGATTTTAATGAAGACTGACATGTGACCTGATACCTCAACTAGAGATCTCAATTTTGGCATTTATTTTTGAGACTGGGCAAACAACCTTGTATATAGAACTAGAGCAAAAACTAAAATAGTTTGGAATCAAATTGAAGACAAAGCTTTGGGAGGATCGTAGTACTTAACCAGTTCTTAATTACTGCAGTTTGGACAAGGCTCTACATTCAGCTGGCTTCGATTCTGGATTTATAATCTTAGGAACTAATCTGACCAATCCATTGAATATGCTTTTACCTGTTCTTCAAACAGTAAGTAAACAGCTGCTGATGTGTATAAATCAGGATGCTCCTGTTTCCTGGTAAGCTGCCAAAAGGCAAACTGCGCTTTTAAGTAATTCAGTAGAAAAACCTGCATGTTCTGTAAGAGAGCGATGACTGATTTAACCTATTTTAGTTATCAGAGGATATTAATGTGAAAACTTTCGATGGGAATCAGTTGTTGCAAATACTACTATCTACAGCACTAACTTTCATCTCATGAGAACTTATGAAGCAAGTGATACCAGCAGAGGTGGCTGTGCTCAGACTGAAGGGGAACACATGTCATCTTTTGCTTGTGCAGTAAAGCTTGAGGAGTTTGAGTTTTTGATAGTTTCCCACAATGTAATAAATGCATTTGTTGCTCTTTAATATTAAAATTATGCTTTTAAAGGTATACAGCTCTACACTATACTCTGTATAGCTCTGCAGAATATATTTATTGCACTTTAAAACAATAAGTAAGATTAGAACAAGTCCTCCATAAGAACAAGCCATTAATTTGAGTAGGGCTAAAAGGCAGTGAAGCCATGTATCAATCTGGCAATCAGTCAAGAGTGAGCTAATAAAGAACCTAATGTAAGCTAGTGCTTTTCTCTCCCCCGCTAAGCTGTCTTCATGTACACTGGTTTGGTACAACATGTTGCTCATCTCAAGGTTTCTAAACTACTAAATTCTTAATTTCGTAGTATACAAAAAGTAAAGCGGGTTTAACTTGTGCTTTTACTAGTATAAAAATAAATGACTCTGTATGGATATATGTCCAGAAATGTTCAAACATAAAATGTCTGTCTCATCCTAAATTGATGATACCATTGCGAAATTCATGTTAAAACCACTCAGAATGGAATTAAGTATTTCTGGCTTGAAATGTGTAACAGTTCATTCAAAATTAGAGCAGTCTTTAAGCTAGGAAAAGTATTCAGTTTTTTTCAAACAAATTGGCTCAGTTTGCAGCTGACTGTATACTACCTCAAATGCTACCAGTAGAATGTATTTAGCTTCACTGGATGAAGACCTTGTTTTATAATTTGAACACTTGTATCCTTTTTCCACTGACTGTATGCTTCTTGGTTTTAGGTTTTTCCACTTGACTATATCCTTATTACAACAATTGTTATGTACTTCATCTTCACTTCCATGGCAGGGATTCGAAATATGGGTATATGGTTCTTCTGGATAAGGGTAAATATCACAGAGTATTTTGAGCTAAGTTCTTAAGATATTTGAAAAAAATAGCAACTTGAATATACTTCTTATGAAGCTGCTATTTTACTACATCATAAACATTGGGTTGTTGTAAACAAGCATTCATTCTGTATGATATGTAATGAGTGCTAGTCAATGTTGTACTACTTCAGTTATTTTTAAAGCAGCTCCTGTGTTAAACTTATTGCTTTAGTGTGGTTAAACACTGTCAACTGACTCATTTCCTAAGTGCCAAATCATGTGGCACTTAGCTTCTGACTTTTCTAAGCAGTAGTATCTGATGCTGATGTCTACTAGAAGCATTTTAATTTGATCAAAATTAGTCTGAAACATGTATACAGTACCATAAGACTTGCTTTTTAGGTGAGAAGCAAGTACATCTAGATAAAAGATAGTACAATGATGCTATGAGTTATCTAAATACAATACCAAAATTATTCAACATGAAATATATTGTATTTACTGAAAGTGTTTTGTGTTCAGCAGTATGTGATTCATGTCTGCGATGCTTGGTTCAATAACTTTAGCTTTTGCTCTTATTCTTCCTTTACTGCTGTCACTCAAATAGTGATGCCCCAACATTGTGAACAGTGACTCTGGCAATGAAGTGGTTCTTTTAAAAAATAATAACAAAGCTCCTGGATGCAGAGTATGCTCATCTCCCTTAGCTGATATCTCTCCCCAGCATAGTACTGAGTACTTGATGATTACAGAGGAGCAATGGTATCTACAGGTAACAGCAGGGAATTTATTGTTCCCTGTTGGATAGGGTAGAAAAGATGCAACCCTGTAGTGCCCAAGTTCTAGTGCTTGGGAATGATATATCAACATCCTCTGCTTCTAACTCAGACTGGAGGGTTGGGGATAGATGGCAGCCCATATAGAGTAAAAGGCAGAATATTAGGCTTGACAATTCAGGCAGTTTACCAATGATAAGCAACACCATTTAAATCTTGCTGTTGATCACTATTTTGGGGAGCCTGCTGATTTAAAAAACATCTTGGTCATTGATACAGACAAAACTATAATTTTTAGTAAAATAGCTGTGCTTAGTATTTGGGTAAATTTACCTGAAAACTACTGGCTTACTGAAGTTGAGTTGCTAGAGGACAACTTAAGAGAAGTGAGAGGCTGCTGTTCCTTAAGAGGAATTACAATTTTGTCAACTAGAGATTTTCTCATGATAATATTGTATGCTTTCTTGTTTTAGCTTTATAAAATTAGAAGAGGAAAAACTCGACCTCAAGCACTTCTATTTCTCTGTATGATACTTCTATTGATAGTTCTTCATACAAGCTACATGATCTACAGTCTTGCCCCTCAGTATGTCATGTATGGAAGCCAAAAATACTTGGTACAGGTAAGATGTAACATATGTTTAATTTAAAAAGTAACTTGACATTCTGATTTTTAAAAATGGGTTAACTGTTTACAATAACTTTTAAAGCTGGGCACAAAAGTCAATTTGAAGTCGTGCAGCTATCTTTCAGCTATTAGTAGATTGCTTGGTACAGCATAAATCAGAAATTCTGTATTATATTCCCTGCAAATTTTAATTCCTGGATCGTCTTTCAACAGAACAAATCTTTGGCTATTGCTTTATTTTGACAAGATAGCTGCTAGTCTCTTAGATTTTTATGCCCCTACTAGTTGGTGAATGTAGTGGTGCTTCGGTTTTTATGAAAGTCTGTCTATGAACCAAAAGTAGCATGTTAAGCTAGCACCATTATTTGGTATTGCAGAGAAATTAATGTTTGTTCCACAGTTAAGTGCCTACTTCAGAATGTCTGTGCTGCTTCTGATTTCAGTGAACTTGTTCCAGTTCTTGTGCTTTAAAACAACTACAGAATTAAGCAGTTAACATTCTTCCCTGCTTTTGCTTATTATTAAACTTCGAAGCTTCTTTTCTCTAGTCTTGGCTGTACCTGAAGACATTCACTCTTATATTTCATCTTAGTGAGTGAGGACCTCTATATTTACCGGAAAGGCAGTACCAAGTCTGTTTACATAAGTCTAGTGTCCTAAAAGAGGAGATGTTAGCTCTGATCATCTAAATGTAGACAAGCAGCAGGCTCATTCAGGCATAGCAATGTCTACATCTAGTGGTGTTTCTGTTGGGCTTTTCTTTTGCAAAAGACAAAACAAATGAGCTCATCTGGTTGGGATTTGATCTGGATTATGGATAGCTGGCTACTGCCTGAGCATTTTGAATATTTCTGTTAGACTTCCAAAAGACTGTGCTCCTGGGAGAATACATGTTTCTCCAGAAACAGGCTTAATTAACTGGAAATATATAATTCATTGCTTTTAAAAACTTCTGTGATGACTATTTTAAAGGAAAATACAAGGAATTGAAGTAGTCATTCTATATTCTGCAGAGGTAGAACCCCATCAGTTCCCTTCCATACATCCCTTAGTATGCTGAGTAGATGTAGTAGAATTTTCACTGTAGAAAGTGAAGCATTCAATAAATATTCTCTTGCCATGTCCAGATTTTCTCAGGTCAGGAGATTTGTCATCATAATATACTATTCAAACACAATAATGGGACTACTATAGAGAATATGCGATATTTGAACTGATAAAAATGCATTAAACCTTGCCTGCTAGCTCTCAGTGTAGCATAAGCATACTTGGGTATCTCTAAGTGACTCATTTTCAGGGTTAGTGTAGCAGCAGTAAAAAGTAGGTTCACAAATTAGCTTAGGAAAGTTTATATGCTTGTGTGGTACATTTTCACATTTCTTATGCACGTTTGTGTATGGCAGAGGTTAGAGGACCAGGAGTTAAACTGTGGCAACATATGAAGTGTTATGTCTGTGCTTGGATAACCTCTATATAAGTTTGTAATTAGAAGGTCAAAAATAGAGCATAGCAATAGGGAGGCTCTTGACCAGGTGGTTTGACTGCCTTTGGAATAAAGCAATTCCTAGAACTACAGAGAGGATATGAACAGGATGAAAATATTATGTTGATAACTGCCCTTTTGGATCTCATCTATTTTTGCATACAATATGTAGGAACAGTTTGTTTGCTCAATAGAATAAGCAGAAACATTTTTTAAAAGTTAAAATAGCATGAAACATAAGGAATATACGGGTAAAACTCATCCACATTTCCCTCGGGCGTACCAGCTAAACATGAGTTTTTAAAGGAGTACCCTCAAAGCATCTTCCAGACCTTAGTCTTTCTCCAGGAAAAGTACTTGCTGTCTTGATTACCAGATATAATTTTCCTTTTGAAATAAGTAGAGGTGGTGGCTGGAATAGAGTGACAGTTTATTGTGGATGTTGGAGATTAGGCCATGATGAGTTATGAATCTCAGATCTTTTGGAACTGAGGAGCCAGGAATATACCCAGGAACTGGGCAGCAGGAGGGAAGCATGTTGTGCTTCCTGCTGGTAAAAGCTGTATGCATGTCAACCTCCTGCCCTGTCTTAGGAGAGTTGTTACCAGCATGTGAAGGCATGTGGTCCTTCTCCTCTAGTCAGTAGAGGTGAAATGCACCTGGAGTGCTTCATCTGTTTGGGCTCCCTGCTGCAAGACAAGGCCGTTCTGGAGTGAATGCAAAGGGTTACCGAGGGATCTTGGAACATCTTGTGTGCAGAGATGAGAGCTGGGTTTGCTTCCCAGAGAGAAAGGCAGGCTTGGGAGACAGGGGCAACTTTACCAGTGCTTATAAATATCTGATTGTCCAGGTTTAAGGAAGATAGAGCCACTCTTGGTGGTTTCCAGTGTTGAGATAAGGGCAATGGATGCCCTTGGCAATGGAAGAAAATACTTAAGGTTTTACCATTATTATTAACTGCTGGGGAGGTAACTCAGATGGCTGTCTCCCATTTTTCAGATACTCAAACCCTACTGGACATGGTGCTGGGCAATCCAAGGCATTGAGCCTGCTTTAAGAGGAAGAACTAGACAGTCTTCAGAGGTGTCTTTTAACCTCAGCTGTTATATTTTAACTTGCTTTCTCTTAATTTGCCAACCTTTAGACCCAATTAACTTGATTTTTATGCTATGGGTATCAACAAAAGCTCCTGATCAGTTCTCCTCTAGATAAATAGTCCAGTATGCTTTAGTCTTTCTATTATGTGAGTTTCCTTGGCAACTTCTATATCCAGTGTAATCTTTGACATATGTCCATGCTGTTTCATAATAAACAGAAAAAAGGTGTCTTTCAAGTTTTTCAAAGACAGTGTGAGTAGCAATGAGGAACACTGGTACAGGGTTAGTGAGTTCCTCTTACCAAAGCAAATACAATCACTGTTTTGTCACGAAGGGTAATACCATAAAATGTTTTTATCCCTATTTAACATTATTGGTGTCGGTTTTCTACAAAGGTAGAAAACTTTCAGTACATGGCCAATGTACAATCCAATGCCTTATGCTTCTAGGAAGTGTTTAGAGTTGAACTCAGATATGGGGAGTCTAAATTTGGTGCTCATGGAGAATGAGAGCAACACCAGACTAGAGTAGCAAGGGAATCATTAAAGGAAATATGCAGTTCTGGATATTTTTAAGTTCTTAGGTTTTATAAGCAAAATATTAAGTGATAAAGGTGAAATTTCAAAGCAGTAAGAATCTGATCATTCTTTTCTGCATTCTTTTACCATATTACTCTTCCCAGAGAAGCCCTCTGAGCAGTGCCAGCTGCAGTGGTGACAGCCAGCTGGAGTACCTGTTGCAGCTGGGCCCCTGTGATTAGTGTCTGCTAATGGAAGCTGCTGTCCCTGTCCTATTGCTTCTGTCTGCATGTTGCTCTTTACTACCTTGTTTTCACTTTCGTTCTCAATTCCTCAGTGTGTGATCTTCCTCCTTTCATAATCTGCTTCTAAGACAGTCTCATCTATTTCCATAGGGACAGGTTTTCTAAGAGGTGAACTAGTGAGATAATTGAACAGGAATGCTTGGTTTTCAGCAGTTCACTTCAGTAACTTGTCTCCTTCTACCCTACTTATTAAAGTATGTTTGATACTCTCTTCTGGACATAGATCAGGAAGAAGCTGAATTGACAGTATCATTATATGAGCCTAATGTGCCCTGTCTTCATCACTAAACACGATTTCCAATTTTTATGTAAGGCTAAAAGATTGTTTTTAAGTGAAGATTATCTTGAGCGAATTTTTAAAAACAAATGCATAGTGATTTTTTTAGGTAAATATTTAGAAAATTTCATACTATATAACCATTAAATGATATGCAATATACAGTATGCAAATATTAAGATTTATTCTTGAACAGTAAGGTTTGTCCCAGCTTTGTTTTTATAAAATAATTGAAAGATTGTTCAACAATTGAAAGATGGTTTAGGGAACCGTCACTGTATGGAAGAACATGCCTGTGGAGTAGTGTATTAATTGTACATTTATCATGCAGAGTAATAAGACAACTGATGGCCAGTCAAAGAATGTGACCACATTTGTGTCCAAAGACTGTGATGCAGATGCGCCTGAAGGTAAGATGCATTTTGTCTTGTTATAACTTTCCTTATATAGGAATGATGTGCTATGCTAAACTGTTCAATATACTGATGACTTGAGGTATATGCTCTATTGTAACATAAAACCTCATTGACTGCATTCAGAAAACAAGCATTATCCCTTAGCTTCCTAAATTTTTGAATAATTGTTTTTTAGGGGAAAGTATGTGCAACAGTGCATTCCAGTTTGCAGAGTCTTCCCTTTGTTTTAATGTATGTTTGCTTTAGTGCATGTCTAAAATATAAATGTGCTAAGTATTTGAAATTGTGTAGCAAATGCAGAATTAAGTGAAATGATGAAGAAAAATTAAAATCCTTTTTGTAGGATCTGAATGAGCATTGTTACCAATGAAATTTGCTTTTCTGAAATCTTCATGTCAGTTTTGATTACCTCAGTTTTGAGGTCCAGTACAGTACTTCCTCACCTACTGTATTTATCCATCCCTCTTTGACCTGCTACCTGGACAGAAGCCACTGTAAATAACTTGGATCTGTTTGAGTAGTGATTAGCAAACAGAGATAATGTTGGAGCCTTCCATGATATTCCATCTGGGTAGGCTGCTTAAGAGACTAGTAGCATTAACTTTGTCTTCTTTCTTCATCTGTGGAACTTGGGTGATACTGGGAATATGTTCAAAGCTGTTTATATGCAGGGCAAGAAGAAGGACGAAATACTTTTTGAAAAACAAATTCAGCATGACTGCGTTACCTTGGTTTCTTAATGAAATGGGACTCAAACCATCTGAATTACTCATGGTGCTGCAGTATTTGTACTGCAGTTTAAGGTCACTATCAATTTTAATGATCTCGGTCTTTTGCTTAAGAAATTGATCTAAGGAAAAGATTTATGGTCTTCAAAGTGTTTCAGACCTCAGGCTGAAGTTCTGCATTGTTTTCAGTTTGGCAAACTGTTTTTTACATGAAGAGCTCCATTATGTAGACAGGATATGTTTATGAAAAGGATTGACAGTGTTCAGTAATAGATAGAGACAAATAGCTGTCCTCTATTGTCAGTATTGCTGGTAACCACAGGGCGCTGACTATATTTTAAAGTTGTAGCAGGTCCCCATTTTTTCCCATTTCGGGTGATATTGGGAAGAGTTATGTGCAGTGAAGCCTAAATAGGTAGGTCTTCAAACCCAGTGTAAACTAGGTATGTTAGGCTGTGGTCTATTTTCTTCAGTGTTATGTCCTTTGTATCTAAATATGCCTTCAAATTTGCTGTGTGGGTAAACTGTTTTTATTTCTGGTGGTGGTTCATAAAATCTCCTAAGGATATTTTCCTCTGTTATTCCCTCACATGAGACTTCAGAAGGATCGTTTTTCCAGCCTTCTGTTTTGATGCCTATCTTAAGACTTGACATAGTCGGATTTTTTTTTGATTTTTTTTTTTGATGGAGAAGTAATAGTTCGCTTCATATTCAAGCTGCCATGCTTTTGTGACTAAATACAACATCTTCTGTGATAGCATTTCCAGGAGCAAAATCTGGTCACCTTAAATCACTTTCAGCAGGTTTTAACAGTTGTATTTATGAAAAACAGCTTTGCAGCTTAGTTAATATTTGCTGGAAGTAGAATATATGCAGTGGTAATGATATGCTTCATCTTTCTTCTAGGAGAGATCTAAACAGTCTGACATTCTGAGGTTTTTGCCACTTAGTCTGATCTTGTTTCCTTCGACTGAGAGGGATTTCCTGAATTCCACCAATACTTGATGTTCCTTCTTGAGGAATTTGAATATTTTCCCTGATACATCTTTCTAGTTTGCTTTGAGCAATGAGCCAGTATAGTTGGCTTAAAGCTGTCTGCTCTGCTTTGCACAGGAACTGGCCTGTGCAAATGCTAGTTTTGGTTTGCCAGCATTAACATGCGTCGTGGTGCTGGAGATGAGTCCTGTTTCTCTCAAGAGGTTAGAGGTGGAGAAGCTATTGATATTTGTCCTGGGCTGGCACAATGTGAGATAGATGGCTTTTTGTAAAAGGTGAATGGTAATGTGATCAAAAGGCTGTTGTGGAGTTCTGTTAACTACAGATGTTGCCAGGTCATTGAAGTGTTTTATTATAGATGGAAGAGAAGTTTCTGTGGAATACATCAAACTTAATGTTAATGAAAACACTTGTCCAGCTGACTGGATCAAATAATAAATTGTTAGAAGCTAAAATGTAACCTGTCCTTGTCTATGTATAATCAGAGCTACTTAAAATAATGGTGGTTGATTCGCCATAAAGCGGAGAAAGTAAGAGTTAGAATATTATGTTGAAAATTCTACTGGTCAATATTTTATTCCTAAAGTAGAAACTAGATTGTCAAATATTCATTCATTTCCAAGGATACTAGATAAAGCTGAAATAGGTGCACCTAACTAAATTAAACTACCAATGCTTGAACAACCTACTGATCCTTTGGTGTTATTTTTTCCCATTAAATTAATATTTTCATTATAGTTCTGTATCTTTATTAAGCTAAATTCATTTTGACTAGTGTTTTTTTCTTAAATGTAATATGACCTTTTGTTAGCTATGGTGGTAGACAAAATTATAAAAGCTTACTCAGTTTTATTAAGAGCCTTATTCTGTTGTAAACATTTTGTCTTTTTGAGGTAGTAAAGCTCTTTCCTGATCACATTTTAGTGATTCATCTTTAACTTCTGTGTTGTTGAAACTAGCTTTAATGGGGCATGGTCTATACATTGTTTCAAATTAGTGTTCTATTTGCTAAAGATACTTGTCTTTTGATGAAGCCAAGGCATTTTGTGTCAGTGAAGGGGCATCTGGAATTACGTAAAATTCCAGGCTAGTTTTGAACTGGCAATCATCACTTGTCCAGGAAATTTGTATATTTGACATAGTATGTTCTAAACATATAACAGATGTTAAACAGCACTATTAACAGCAAACAACATAGAAACCACAAGTATAATGAAGCTACAAGTATAGTGAAGATAGAAATGCAATAGGACTAAAAGGAAGGTGAGAATCTGAGCTGTAATGATCAAACCATCCATTTGAGAATGATTTCATTCTAGTACTGAATACTTAACTCTGGATAACTCCACACTCTGTAAACTGTAGCAATAGTGATTAATAATGTTTCTCTTATTTTTTTTTTTCCATTCCTTATTTATGGGCACCCAGTTGTTGAAATATATCAATCCTATAACTTTTCCCCAATGGTGGACAGCTGCAAGCAGCTCAGAATTTTGCCTTTCTGCCTTCCTCCCTCCAATAAAACGTAACCAGGGAGAAAACTTAACAAATAGACTTTGTACTGTAAAAATTGAGTTGAGCAATACAGTATAACCCTATATCCTTTTCTTTGATATTCTGGTTGTTGGATTTAAAATCAACATTAATCTGGAATGCTCTGGTATTGATACTTAGGAGCAGAAGTCCCTAATGAAAGACTGAGAGATGCACCTATTTTTAAAAGGAAGTGAGCCAGTGTTAAATATTCTTTGGAGCAGGAGCGGAGCAGGAAGCAAGCAACCTGCTCCGCAAATGACAGTTCTGAGATGGTTTTCAAGCCTCACTTCTGTAAACAGC
This sequence comes from Crypturellus undulatus, assembly GCA_013389825.1. Classification (NCBI taxonomy): domain Eukaryota; kingdom Metazoa; phylum Chordata; class Aves; order Tinamiformes; family Tinamidae; genus Crypturellus; species Crypturellus undulatus. The sequence goes on from VWPW01031931.1 coordinate 306,266, forward strand.
AAAAGCCACCAAACCTTTTCATAACTGAGAACACTAATCGCATCACCAATACTGAGTGCTGTCAATGTGTGTTTGGAGCTGCTGCTGCCGCTGGTCAAATCCTCTCAGTCTAGTGTGACAAAGACAGCTGATGAATTTAATACATAACCCGTTCAGAACAGCCATGAAGAAATCTTTGGCAGCATCCTGTGCCTACAGCTGAAGCTGAACACAGATATCTTCCTGGTCCAGCTTCAAATAAGGCTTGCCCAGTAGAATGAGAGGATTTGTTCATGAAGACACTTTAACTGCCTAATATCTTGTCCTGCAGCTCTGTTGGATGGATGATGTTGTACTCGGCAAATCGTATCTGAACAGACAGGAAAAACGTTGCTGTGAACCAGTCAGTTGTATTTTAAATTCTGAAGGAGACAGAAGATGGAGAAGGAGGGAAAGTGTTTCCAGGTCATCATTAATGATAGCTACTAACTTGCATCTTGGTGGTTTTAGAGAATTTATCAAATGTAAAGATTTGAGTTTTCAATGGTAAAAGCCATAACTCTATTCTGCAGAGTAAGGAGTTCCAGCTCAGAAAGTTGCCCTGCCTTGCCAATTGCTTCTCTGAGTTAGCTGGTTGTGAACGCTGCTCTGTAGAAACAGGATAAAAGGGTCTGTGTGGCATATTGCAAGGTCAAGATCAATCTCTTAGAATGGTTTCTTCTTCCTTCAACTCTTTTCCATGTAGCATGATGTCAAAATGGGAAAAAAAGAAATACATCATTGCTTCAGTCTTACAGGATAGACTTCCTTCTAAAGTACCCAGCTCAGTTAAAGATCGGGCAAAAATGAGGTTAACATCTGAAGGCTGAGTGGCATAATGTAGTTCTGTGAAGTCTGAACTAATGTAAGCTTACATTTGTATCAAGCTGTTTCATTAAAAGGATCTGAAGGTGTTGGGTATAGAGTAAAATGATAGTTCCAGTTTGTCAATTGGCTTTCTGTTTTTTGCACTCATGTTCACCCTCATCATCACTCCTCATCAGTCCTAGAATATTGCCTTTGAAGTTAACGAGTGGATAGCCCTTCAAAATAGTTGTTCACTCTTTCAGTATTCTAAATTCTTCTGTGGGCTTTCTGTGTACATTCAGTTTTTAAGTCTGACTTAAAGGCATTTAAATGGCTCAGATCCAAGTGCCTCTGGTAAATTACTGTACGTAACCTAACCCTTCTTCAGTGTTTCAGAAGGCCTCCACTTATTCCCTGGAAGAGGAGGCCCAGATTTCTTTTTTGAATTCATGTGGTTTTAGATTTGAATTATTTATCTTTGCTTTTTTTCACATTTAGCATTGAGTATTTTCTTTACTTAAAGATAATTGGTTACTAAAATTAACTTGTTCTTTCAACTGGCAAAAAAACATTTTATGTACCTTTAATTTTTGCAGTTGTTTAAGCTTTTAGATTCCCTGGCATGATTAAAATAGCTTTATAACTAGATAGTTTTGTTTTACTGCCATAGTTGTGCTAGCATGATCTATAAATTTAAAATTGCAGACTAGGCTGTTTGACACTTAAGTGATGAGTACCGAGTCTTGCCTGTGTTTTAAAGCTTATTCAAGTTGGCTTCTCTAGGATCTAGTACCTTATTTTTGTAGCTATGTCTGGCATTTTGTGTTCATGCAGGTGACTAGATTTAAACTTTAAGCATGCCTGTGACCTAGATCACTCACAAGACTACTTTCACTATGCAGATTTTGCTTTGTCTAGTGACTTTACTCTTCAGCTTTTTTCTGCTTTCTACAAAAACCTGAGTGCTTCACTAGAAGGTTCTTTAGACTATGAAGTCCTGCCAGCTCTGTTGGGATTTACTGGGAATCGGTCTGTTCTCTGTGAATCAGTGTGGTTTTAAGCTATATTTTCTGGCTTTGTCAAGGATTACATTAGACTACTTTTTGACTTGAAGGCATTCCAATATCCAGTACTGGATTCAGCAGAATCAGCAGTCCCTGGAAAAGCAGTGACTCCTAAAAATTTCAATTACTTGTTCCACGGCTTGGGACAAATTATATTTAGGTCACATATATGATAATGCTACAGCAGCTCTAAGTTAGAACTAATCACTTTCAGAGGAAATGTTACTTCATCTACAGATAGAAATCTACAGGAACGTGGCAACTGCATTTAACTGCATCCAAATGGAAGTTTGGATATCTCTCAGAGAGAAGCAGTACTTCTGAGCACCTTGACTGGTGTATGGATCTTCCTTCCATTTTGCTGTAACAAGTCAGCTCCCATGTTAGGCCCTGATTTCTAAGCCTCCTGGTTATGTAGCTCTTTCCAAATACTTTCCTTTAACAGAGCTTGATTCCCAAAGCCACTGAGCAGCTCTTGTTGAAATAATTTTGGATTAGATCCAGGATGATTCACCTAGCCTTTTGCTTACTTTCAGCACGTATCTTAAGTGTGTTCTTATTAACACTGCTGTTTATTTGAAGCTTCTGTTCTACAGTTTAGTACTTGAAGTTGCTGTAAACTTAACACCAAGTGTTAAAACGGTCTGCTTAAATGGGGACTTGTTACAGCTACCTACAGTTAGTTGGAAAGTGATTTCAGGTCCTTGGTAGAAGTGAATGAAGCAGTTTCACGAGTATGTTTTGATGCATTTCAATCTAATAAGGAATCAATGATTTAAGTTTCTCACAAAGTTACCCTTGAGCTTGGTGGTGAAGTTCTATAATGCTTGCACATAAAAGCTGAGAGAGCAACAACTTGATAGTTTAAGCCATTTCTGGAAAGAATTAACTGAAGGGAAGAACAGCTGGTATGCAATGTCACCAATGAGAATTATAAAAGCTTTGAAGAGCAGATTGATTTTAGGTCACGAAACTAGAGAAGCAGCAGCAGAGGGACAAGATTGTGAAGCGCAGTTCAACAGCTGAATGAGTGGTTGTTTATATACGTCCTGAAGAAGAATATGGGGAAAAATGTGCAATACCTTAAATGGAATATGCAAGAAACTGGTTTCGATCCAGGTACTGCTGAGTAGCAGGCAGCATAAAGGTAAATGAGTCAACTTTTCCTTGTTTAATCAAGAAATACTTATTTCAATTTTGAGAAGAAATATTGCTTTCATGGCTAAGGCAGCTGTTACTGCCATTCTGTTAATTTACTTCCAGATAATTTTACAAAAGTGATACAGGAAAGAACCTTAAACATCAAATTTCAGTAGAATCTTAAAAGTCCTGAAGTGACCTTAATGTGTTAATATATAAATAAAGATGTTAAGCTGCTAAATAACAGGTATAAGGGTAAAGGGGAAACCAGGAATTAGAAAGCTCCTCATAACTCCTCATATATTTGCTAACATCTGAAGCTCTTTGACATGTTTGTCTGAATGGACCAAAGTCAGAACTGGTAGAAAGCTAGTATTTTGTCTCTTGAAGTTTCAGACTTTAGCCAGAGCATTTCTGCTATTAAATTTCATTATATGATGCTTTTGCATAAATGGGAATAACAATGTACTTCTCTTGATATCTTACTGCTCTATATCACTGCTCTCCTTTAGTCAAAGGGACTGAGGTCCCTTTGTGCTAGCAGTGGAAGTATTGCTGTTCTCCAAAGCGAGGGGGGAAAAAAGAGTGGCTTGTTTTCCACAGCCTGGGGAATATTCAGCATGTTTGTATGGGTCTTGAATTGTATTAAATATTCATTGGTCTCTACCCTAGTTTAAGCTTGTGGGTTTTTGTGGGCACTTAGCTCCCTCATGTGGTTCCATGGCATTGGCATGGTATGTTTTTGTCAGTTTGATTAGTACAAACTGACTAACCATTCCCTGATGTTAATAAACTGTTGATTGCAGGAGAAAAACAAATTTGTGTACTCTAGCATCTGTAGTCACAAAGATTAATCTATGAATCTTGCATATTTTATCTAGAAGGATAAACAAGCTGATTATGTTGTTGCCAGGAGAATGTTGCCCCTCTAAAACTAGAGGCTTTGCTAGACCTCTCTGTTACCCTGTTATTTTTATTGTAGGAGATCTGGTCCTTTTGACTGAATTTCTTAAGAGCATATCTCTCTTTCTCTTCAGTAAAAACCTTTAGATTGTTTTATTTTAGATCTGTGATGGCAAATGGTGCTTGCATAGTTACTAATATGTGAAGGCAGGTTCCTCTCAGGCTATTTTCAAACCTGAGATATAAATGCCTCTATCCTCTACCTGCTCAGTTCAGAGAAATCCTTATTTTCTCCTAAATTACTGGTACAGTACTGTGGCAGAGAACGGAGTGAAGAGTGACGCTACCTCTAGGATCTGGGAGCATCTGAAACAGTCCATCTAATTAAATGTTCCCCAAGTTATAGTTTCTAAAACCAGCTGTTCTTGCTGTAGTTACTCTTCATCAAAATGCTATTCAGTTCTTCAGGGAATGCTGTGGTAAAACTTTTTTCATTGTTTCAGAGGCCATTGGTTTGTTTCACTGTAATATAGGGCTTGCTTGTCCTGTGAAATGCCTTTTGTCATGCAAGGAAACAATGTTAAAGTTGACTTTTCTAGCACAGCAGAAACTGATCTGAAAGAAAAACTTTATATGTGGAAATATACCTAGTTATGATTAAGCATGGGGAAATTGTGCTTTAAACTGTCCCTTTCAAGAGGAAGCATTTTTGTCCTTGTAATCTGCATTATTTACCAAGTGAATTTGGTTCTCAGAAGTGATTGGTTAAGACTTAGGCTTCATCTAATGATAGTCTTAATCAAATGTTGGATATTTTTGGCTTTATTGATTGGTCAGCACTATGTAAAATGCACCACCCTTCTTAAAGTAGTGACAGTATTTATTGGAATACTGGTAGCTTTCCATGCTTTTACTCTTAAATGATCAAGATACTGTTAGAGTAGAATTCGTTTTTGTTTTAGTTCAGAGTGGTGTTCTTAAATCGAACAATTCAATTTAGAGGAAAACATGTTAAATCAGTAGCCTACTTAATATTTTAGTTCATAAAAAATAACTGAAGTGTTATTAGCCAAAACTGTGACACTGAAATGTTTTCCTTAAGGTCAAGCTATTCCAAAATATTGAGTTTCCAGATGGGTGTGGCCAAATACCTTTCTTTACATGTACTTTCATTCTACTTGTGTTAGTGAACGAATTTGCTTTTATTACTGAAGCTTTGTTTTGCTCTCTGCAGAATATTCTGTGTACGTGCCCTGCCTAATATTTGTGAAAACCCAGGTCTTGAATTTTGTTCAAAATTCTGGGCTATGCCAAATTCTGCCCTTTGCTAAGAATTAAATATAGTCACTTATTGGCTGTCCTGACTATTTTGGAGACTATCCCAATCAAACCTACACTGGAAAGGAAAAGTAAGTGTTAATGGACTGTATTTTGCAGGTTAAACTTAAAACATCAAGCTCTGCTTTAAGTATTAGATGTAAACACTTGTGACAGAACAAGTTATTCTCTTATATAAAAAATCAAGGAGGATTTGTGATGTACAAGAAAATGGAGCAAGTCTTTTCAGATTGAATTATTTTAACCGTGTCTTTAGGAGTTGGAGGTAGAAGCTGTATATCCTGTGGAGCTCTGCAATATTCATTGCTTTATTCATGTTGCACGTACTTCAGCTGCTTTGCATTTGCTGCCTGGAGTGTGTACTTCTGTGATACTATTCTACTTGTAGTACCTTGGTGCATAAACTTGAACTAAGGCAAATTCACTATTCATCCTTGGAAAAAAATAGCAAGGAAACAAATGAAGTTCAAGTTTATGTAGGTTCTTGGCATGAAGAAGGCTTTTTCCCGTGAACAATGCTGGAGTTTTCTACAAGGTAAATGTGCTACCCTCAGCCTATGATAGAAGCATTTGCTGACAGAGGTGTTTGCCATAAGTAGCTTGGACTTCAGGCAGCAGCAGCTTCCTTTTGTCCATTGTGTTCTTTTGTCCAAGGCACTAGAAGTATAATACCCAGACCAAGGCATAACGAAATGAGACTTGGCAGTGCCGGCAGAAACTTCTGTCATGGGCCTGCAATATTCTTCCAAAATCTAACTTGAATTTTACTAACTTCAATGTGATGATTCAAAGGCTTCTCTACAGCAATAGTCTTCTGACCTGTTAACTCTTGAAGCTTTTTGCAACATGCCATCTTAGGGACACAGCATATACTTCTCACTGGAATAAGCTATGTGGGGATGTGAGGTGCAAGAAATGATCCTATGATTCTGAAAGAGCTGAGTATACGAACTTCTCTCTCAGACCACATAAAACTTAATATAGAACAGGCAAAACTGCTGTTAATAATACTTAGGTCATGTTAATCTCCGAAGCAGGAGGGAAGGCTAAGGATGGCCTTCACTGAGGTACCAACTGTAAGAGAAGTAGTTGTCTGGATTTAGCAGAGGACTGAGGGCTAGTAGGATGAAAGAAATGGAGTTCTATCATCACTCTGCCTCTTCCCGCCCATGTCATTTAAGATAGTTCATAGGCCTCTACTTAAAGCTATCTCACCCTGTTCTGGTAGGGGTCTGGTCTGCAAGTTCATGCAGGGAGGAACTATGAAGAATATTCTGCGACTAGTGAATGATAACTGGATGCTTCTCCATTCTGGTTAGCAACTGATACTTAGTTTTGGTGAAGACATCTGGTGGAGTGGGTAACACATACAATGTTCAGGTTACCTTATGGGACTCAAGGCTTTTAGTGACTCTGAAAAATCACGGTGATTGCTTGAAGCTGTAAAGTTTTTCTTTGACTGTTGTGGTAACTTTTATATCTACCTCATATTTGTGTTTGGAAAAATTCTGACTTTACTAGCACATAGTCTGAGCATTGATGGCAATATTGTCCATAAAAATGTTTACTCTTGCTCTTAAATGTTTTTCTCTAGATGTTGATTGCAAAGGAAATCTGTCTTACAGGAAAGCTCTTAATCAAGTATGAGCTTTGATCGGCTTTTGGAAAGGCTTTTAAATGCCTATGCTGTTTTGGAGTATAGTAATATGTCTATATGCATGCTTATGCAACAAGTCACAACTGTTATGCATCAGAAAGTTGACAGTTGAGTTTGTCAGGGCTACTCTTCTGAACTAGAATCACCCTTATGGGAAAACTTGGAGCTTGCATCCTCCGAAGCTGCCAACTTATCCATTTGGTTCTAGCTTTCAGAACTTCTGCTAAATTGTCAGTTCATTTGTTTGTTTTTTAATACAACTTGGGGATGCATTTTGAAAGTGGTAGCATAGCTGTAACAAATGGCATGAGAAATGTCATGCTGCGACCTGTGGTCTATTCATTGAGATATTCTAGCAGTAGTAACAGGATTTAAGCTATTTAAGGGGAGAGCGCATGAGCCTCTGGCACTGTGCGCGCTTACCCTTCTTTCATTGCCTGCATCCATGGTTGTATGAGGATGTTAAACGGTACTTCCCTTGTGCAAGATGAGTATCTGGGTCTGCTATTGAATTTGTCTCAACTTGTTTTACCTGCTGATAACCTGCTGAGGGGTTCTGCAACCCCTTATGCTAATAGAGTCCAGAAGTCACAGCCTGCTGCATAAAATAGTGCCTAATTAACAGAAGAATGATAGGTGAAAGTAACTGGAAAAACATTTGAAGTTCTACTAAGATACAAATATTCTAGACACTAGAGATTTGGCCTGACAAGGGGTCATGTTGAAGCAAGCTGATTTTCCTGAGAACTACTGACTTGTTTGTTCTCCAGAGGAAATAGCTCACTGAAACGCTTTGGTGTTCAAGAGGTGGTTGAAGAGATGGAGAATTTCTGATGTGAAAGTTCTATCTTTAAAACAATATCTGCTTCTAGAGACTTTGGCTATGCCTGCTTATTAAATGACTGAAAAGCTAAACTCTACAGGCAGCCCATATTTAATCTTGTTTTGCGAAGGAGCACAGCCAGTATAACTTGAGTGCAGCTAGGTATTGCCAAAACTGAGGTCAGAATTGGGCAAAGAATTAGCAATTTTTTATTTACTTAATTGTTTGTTTATTCTCTTATATGTACTTGCATGTAGTATCCAAAGTTTGGATACCAATTACTGCTCCAAAATGGGAATTTTGCATAGTTTGGAGCATAGTATGAGGAATGAGACCAAACTGTATCTTGATGTGGATGCTACTGCCTATTTCCTGTGCTATCTGGCCTGTCCTCCTGACTGCCCTCCTACATGATCTCTTAAATATTGCAGGCTGTACAAACCTTAATACTACCTCTCAGAAGTCTCAAATATCTTAATTCTCTCAAGTTTCCAAAGTCGCCAGATTTGCAATGGAGAAAGTATATTATTTAGATTAAATATTACTTGCATCCAAAATCTGCTAACAGTTACAGTGTTAGGAAATGAGTAAGCCCTCTGCACTGTGGCTCATGAAAGTGCTGGTATGAAGCTCTTGCCTGTGCAACTCAACTTTGTAATTTGCCTTTTTTAATAAAAACCCACGCAACCCCGGTCAACAGACTTCATCAGAAGGTGTGCTGAAATGCATTTTTTAGTACAGCATCTGAATCTTTCTGTCTTCTATTTATGATTAGAATACTTCTGAAGTGGGAGGGAAACATAGAAGATCTGTGGTCAGAGTAGACAGTGATTGACTTCTGTGGAAGCTGTTTCTGAGAGTAATGGGATTCCTTGTGCAACTGCCAGCTTCCAACAGTACCCGATTTCACATTTGTTGCTACAGAATCACAAATATTCCTCAAATAGGGGAGGCTGTATTTGACTTAATTTGGATTGGAATCATTTCCAAGTAGAGTACTGTCTGAAAATTCAGAATTATCTAATTCCAATTGCAGGATAATTCTTATAATAATCTCATGTTCAGTCACTAATAGTTGCTTTCCTTTTTAGATCAGTGTATTGTTACTCGAACATACCTTTTTCTTCACAAGTTTTGGTTCTTCAGTGCTGTCTATTACTTTGGAAACTGGGCATTCATTGCAGTAAGTACTTTGATTTAGAAATCACAGAATCAAGTTGATAATATACAGCTGTTGTCATTGAATCACTTGTACCACAGCACTGTGTTTAGTTTTACACTTATTGCCTTTGCCACTTAATTGCATAACAGTAATACATGCTTCTGATTTTGCAGGTCTTCTTAATTGGATTAATTGTATCATGCTGCAAAGGGAAGAAATCTGTCATTGAAGGTGAAGTGGATGAAGATGATTCAGACATGAGTGATGATGAACTGTCTGTTTACTACCATTGACAGCCTTTTGCCTTTAAGGTTAATGTAATTTAAAGTTATGTTGGAAGTCATATCCATGTGGAATTAATATCCAAATGGGTAGCAGTGCACCTGTAAAAATAAGTACTCATTTAAAGGGGGTCAGACAACTGAATACTGTTTTTGGGTATCACTGTATCACAGAAAGTATTGAAGCTGGGTTTGATTAATATATAGAAAATACTGTTTTATGATTAAATGTATATGTGTAACTTTCTGATGTACAGATACATTGTTTGCAGTAATTTCGTAGTTGATGTTGCCTTTCTGTTAGCTTAAGATTCTTAAATATTTTCATGCCTAACTTGTATGACACTTTTATGCAAGCTTGTTTATAAATAAAACTACCTGAAATCTAGAAAAACTCCTAGTAATCATTGCTACAAAAACTCTGAAACTTTCACTTTTAAAAGAATGTGACTTATATAATTTTTACACTAGTTTTGTGATGCTTGCGATTCCCATTTAAAACTATAAAGATGGTTGTCATGAAAGTATTCCAAAAAATCTACTTGATGAGGTGGTGAGTTAAATATGTAGATAAGATTTTATGAAGGATGTGTGAAAAGACTAATAATTGTGTTTTTATAAATATATAGGCTTGTAAAGTTGACATTTCCACTAAATATTGGAAGAAAACCTTCAAACTGAACAACTTGCGTTAGTAGAGAAACTAAGTACTTAGCATTAGAAGTTAAGGCTTACAATGCTGCCTGAGGGGAAATTATAGTCCATGCAAGCACATGGAAATAATTCAAGTAATATTTTATAAGACTAATTGTTAAACAATTATTGAAGTGTACAGAGGTCATTAATATATTAATGCCCAACTTGCCTGTTGGCAGACTCTTGAAGCTGGCAGCTCCCTGCTCAGTTACCTCAAAATAAATCTGCCTCTTTCTGTAGTGCTCTAGGAACCTGAGAATTTTAATTCTGTTCTATTATTTCAAGAAGCCAGTTGTTTATTTTGTAGAATTCATGAGCACAGGGAATCTGTGTTTAGCTTGGTTTTTACAGGAACAAAAAGTGAGTCTTGTCTGCTGTCTCAGCTGCTCCATGATCCAGGCTGTGACAGCCTGACTGATGAGATCCACAAAAGGAAATATTCAAACATATAGCAGGTACAGAGTGGTTGGACTAGGTGGTTTGTTTTGAATGCCATTTGATTAACATTCCCTGAACACTATTTGAACATATGACAATAGGTAAACTTACGAAGAAGGAATTTTTATTAAAAGTTCAAATGTTCATGGTGGAACCTGATCTTGTGTTGAATTTCCTGCAATCTGCAGAAGAGATCAAGAAGCTACAAAGTATACTATTTTTAGATACCCTGATTTAGATGATTTGAGCTAACTTAAACTAATCAAAAACTTTTTGTTCATATTTCATGTTCAGTTCTCACTGATCTTGGTCATTACTTTCCTTCTGGCTCTCATATAGGTTTGTTCTGTGTTCCAGGACATAAGATGGGCCTGTAATAGCCTGTTTTCCTGCAGTCACCCAGTCAGCCTTTCCTTCCCCATGGAGTGATCCCTGCTTGCCAAGGGCAGCTGGGCAGGATGCTGTGGTGGTTTCAGGCCATGTAGCTACTCAATCACTAGTCTCAGGTTAACTTGAGCCCCAGGACCCTGGGTGTTGTCAAGCACTTGTTGCTATGGATCTTGCCCATTTCCATGCTTTCTTTGCCAGCTTTTCACACTTCAGCTGTGTCTTTTTCTCTCCATCTAGTCTGTATGCAGAAGCACAATATGATTTCTGAATTGACGGGTCTGTGGCTTATTTCTTTACTGACGGTAAGATGCAGTAAGTACCCCTTTTGTTTAGTTGAGTGTTACCAAAATTTATAACCAGCCTTTACTGTTTCCAGCCTGCTGCTTGCTAGCTGCAGAGTTCAAAAGGTTTGTTTCACTCATACACACTCATGCCTATTAACTGTTGCCTGTCAGCATCCATAACCTGAGGTTTTTTCGCTTACTGCCTCCTTCAAGTTTCTTAACAGTTCAGTGAACACGCAACTACATTTAAAAAGACTTTGTATGCACTAATATGCTTCCAAGGAATATAGGGCAGGAGTTCATATCTATCTTTGTGCAATGGACATATTTTTAGTACTGTTCAGAAATTCAAAATAATTGAGTTTTCTGAATATCTTAATTTTGTGTGTAATTCTGCCACCAGCTGGCTGAGTTCATTCAGGATCACCCAGTGATGAAAGGTGTTGCAGGGGAATGCAAGATTGTGCTGTCATAATGTACTTGTTATGGAACAATACTTGATGCAGCCTCAAATGCTTCCAATGTAGTCTGTATCTTGTTGCCTTCGATATACTACTGATAAGTAAAACAATGAATTACATAATGAATATTTCCAGAGTTATTTTTTTGGGTGGTTTCTTTTGTAAGACTGACTTATAGTGCACTAGTTTGGCTGCTAGCTAAGGAAAGAGTATGATCAATTTTTTTTTTTTTTTTTTAGGCTTATTTTTGACCAAGCTTTAACTTTTCAGTACAGCATTGTGCATTGTAAATGTAGTACATCTTGAATTGAATCTTCAGAAGTGTCTTTTTTTTTTTTGACTAAGGGCACCTAAAATAGCACTAGAATTGTTTTGCTCTTTTTAATAAATGAATTTATTTCTACATCTATCTCTGTAGTCTAAACTTTATAGACTTCTTAAGTGTAGTGTTGGGCAGACTTTTCTGTTCAGCAGCTGGGCTTTCCTAGTAGCTTTCTACCAGATGGAAGCTCATGAACATTCAGAAACTACTAAATTTTAAATCTTACTGGCACATGATCAAAATGCAAGTTGATGCCACTAGGAGTGAATTAAAGACCAGCCACAGCACATGTCAAGTGCTCTTCTTGCTGCCTGTTCTGTAGTAATTTGTTTATCTGGAGTTACAAGTCATTAGAATAAACCCTATGTGGGTTTTGTTTTTTCAGTTGAGAACTGGTAGTGTGGAACAGAGTTCTTGCTGATTGTCAGAAATTGGTGAAAAGTGCAAGGAAGCACTTGGTGCCTTTCAGTTTTTCACTGTATACCTAAAACTGATATTCTTGCTACCCCCAACAGAAAACCATGAAAAATGTAAGCCTCTTAGAAAAACTTAGCCAATTTATCTTAAAGTACTGATAAATAATATCAAATAATGGCGTATATCAGATAACTGTCAAATAATTTAACCTACTCAAGTTAGTGTTTTTCTGGTTATCTTTCTGGCTTAAGATTTTGCTCATATCGATAACAAGCTTTCACTAGTAGAACTTCTGTTCTGCTACAGCCTTCTGCCAAGAAGCTTTCTTGTGCATAAAGTAAAGTTGATTTCCTCCTACTCCCTGACACACACAGTAAGAAATGAAACAAAGAGTCCCTGTATTTTTGAAAGGTGTATTTTGACTATTTTCTAACACTGTTTTGCTCCTAGTAAAATATTTTTGTTAATGGAAACTTTAAAATGTTCTGCTTCTAAATTAAGAGGCTTTTCAGTTCCAGATATTTCAATGTTTTAGAAGTTCTAGTATTCTTGACTAGCTTCTCTAAACTGTAGCTTTTATAGCATTTAGGTGAAAGTTAAAGCAATGTCAACAATAGGTTCTTCAGAGGGATTGCACCAAAAAACCTTTGATTTATGCAGGTCTTACTTTTGAGGTAAACTGTGTGCATCTGCTGAGTTTCCTACTTCTCCTTTGCTGATACCCAAGAGAGCATGGGAAGCTCTTCCTTATTACCACCTGTCTATTGACGTTCCATCTTTTTCTTTTTTTTCCCTTTATATTCAATGTGGGCTATTATCTTCCCCACAGGAAAAGAAATATATAGCCTATGAATATATAGGTAGTCTATAAAGCATGCAACAAATTTTCATTTTGATATTATTTGATATTAAATTTTACTGTTTAATTGATATTAAAATCCAGAGTGAAAGATTCCAAGCTTTTCCCTCACAATTCATGAAGAAAGTAAAGTATTAAAGGATCATGTTAATAAAAGGTATTCCAGCAGATTTCCTGCATTCAAAAATACCTTCCTGAAAGATATTGGAGTAACACATGGCATAACAATTCTCATCTCCAACTCCTTGCACCTCTGGCCCTAATAGGGACAGAATAATAGGCAAAAGGAACTGGCCATCCATCTCAGAAGATGGATGGTGTTTTTCCTGAACTAACTTTAAGCACGTTGAAGTTGGCAGGAAACAATGGTAAAGATACCATCTCCTGTAGATACTCTTTTTTTTTTTTATATATATATATGTATGTGACTCCTAACCCTATGGTATTTAAAACCTACAGAAATGCAACTTAACAATATGCGAGAAGATGTTAAAATCTCTGGAAGTGTTCTTGGTGAAGAAGCAATTTTAACAGGTAAGACTAATGGTAGGCGAAAAGACTTCTGTACGCTAGATGTACAGCTTGCACTGCAGACCCGGTGTTGAAATGCTAGATGCTACAACACTGTAGGTCAGCTATCTGTGTGAAGAGTTAATGCTGAAGGATAACGTGTGCAAAGCTGGTTATGAGGTAGGAACTTGTGCATTAGAGACAGGACAGTGGCAGATGTTTAGAAGTGTCCTCCTCTGTGCCAGTGTAGCTAACAACTCTGGTTTTGTATTAAGTATAAGATGTAGCTGAGATTACTCACCCCGTGTGGACAACCTGCTTGATGCAATACCTGCCCAGTACTGGTAGGTTTTGATACTATACTGAATTTGAAGGGAATAAACTTTTGCTTTCACACCTGGGAAAGCATCCTGATCACATTGAGTGAGCACTCTGTCCCTGCTGTTGAATTTGTTCAGTTGTAGACATTTAGCATTTATTTTGCTTCATGGAGAGACAAGCAAAAGAAGCAATTTTTATAGCCAAAGGATAGAGAAGGAAACCTGAAAGGAAACCAGAGCTTTGCTCTGCAAGACACCACAACCACAGTGGTGATTGGTTGAACACAGGGAGTGGTGGCAACAGTTTAAAATCCCTTTGGTCTTTGGAAGTATTCTGGGCACAGCTACATCTGTCCTACAGGACTGGAAAGAAAAGCTGCATCATAATATAATTGGGCAACAGTCATTCGTTTCTCACCCTGTCCTTTTACTCTGCTCAGCAGGGTATGTTTATTATGCTGCAGAACCAGGGCTACCTGTGCGGTGTGTATGGAACCAGCAGTGACGTGACAGACTTGCTGAGCAGGCAAGTGGTGCCAGCTCTAATGGTGACAGTAGAAATCCACATTCCACCACCAGGAAAGCTGCTTTCTTCCAGAAATGAAGTGCATCCCCTTTCGCTTTGGAAAGCATCTCAGATGGGCATCCCTGACAAGCTGACATCCTCCTACAGTGAAGAGCTCCTTTAATGCCTTTATAAGTGTTTACACAGATTTCCAGTGCAACTGCAGAAGTCGTGTGAGGATGGGTCTGTCTCATCCACCTAGCTATGTGTGAACAGTCCCTGTTTTGACAGGCTTGCTGCGCGTGTCTTCGCAGTTCCCAGTAAGGCTCCCAGGTCTCCTGCCAAAGACGCAGTGATAAGTACGTCATTCTGACTCGGCCGAGCTGTGACTGATGGGCTGGATGAGTAATATGGAAAGGGGCTGCTCTTCACATATGTTGATTTCTGTCTTAAAAAGTGAATGTGCTCTAAATAAAGATGTTTCTATATTAACATCCTGGTTTAGCTCAGTGCCTGAACAAATTTTTGCAGCAATAACTCTGAATTATACAATGGGCATGTTTTGAACTGAAGATTTCATCTGGTAATAATAATAATATCATGTTTTATCTCACGGTGTTATTTTACTCTTCATCCATTTCTTGAGCCTTATATAGGTTTACCTGTTCATTCTAAAATAACTCGCATATTAGACTTTATGGTTTGGTCTCTGTTTTCCTGCTTACTTTTAAAATTCCATTTCTGGGATTGTCATCCGTTAGGCAGATGTTCTCCAAGTGCTTTGAAGAATCCATTTTGTAGAAAATTTTGCAAAATTTGTTCTTGGGTGTAGGATCTGAGTTGCACTTCATGATCTGTTTGCTTAGTTTAGTTCTAAATTGTAACCCTGCCATGGATAAAAATCTCTGTGCTCTGTCTCAATCTATATTTTGTCTCTTACATGACTATGTTGTTTGGACCTTTTCCAAATCCAAAGCTGTTCTCTGTGGGTTTGTTTTGTTTTGTTTTTTTTTAATTCTCAACTATTTGGCTGTAAAGATTACACTGTAAATTGGCAAATGTATTTTTTACTTCCCATGCACTTTGCTGCAGCTCATCCAGTGTCATTATTTTTTGAAATATGCTATTATTCTCAAATCCATGATGCTCCTGTGTAAGCAATTGTGATTATGAGACTTTGCATATTGGACTTGACTGTTAAATTACCTGCTGGATGAGAGCTGTTCTCCATGGATTTAACCAGCTCTTCTTGTATCCACTGTCTTGAAGGAGGATCCCTCTCTGTATTGACTGTTATCGATATGAAGGAGGAAGAACTTATCTGATGTGCTTAAGTGGGAGCATGGCCGAGTCTCTGGAGTGACCCAAACCCAACAAACCCTGTCTAGGTTTGAATTATTCTTAAAGCGTGATTAGTTGTCTGTTTGACATTGTGTCTGTGTCTCTCAAGAGCTAGTAATGATTCACATTGTTTCAACTTTATATGTTCATATGGTTAATTCTCATTTACAAAAAATGCCCTTCTATTGTGACAGAATGTGTTTGATTAGAAAAAGTTCCTAGAGCAGGGGCTATTGCAATGATAAAAATACCGTTTTGTTGTGATTCTTTTGTACTTTCAATGAACAAAATCTTTGACATGTTTTACCTTAACATGTCTTATATTAAATGTATTTTATCAAACAGATTTAAAACGTGTCATTTCTCTCTTGAAGCTGCAGCAGATCTCTGTGTGCCTAAGCAATGACCAGCTCTTGCACACAGCCTGAGTATCTGAAAGGCAGGAGACTTGCATGGACTAAGAGAAGAGCTGGCACCTAGTAGGGAGAGAAAGCAATCTCTTTTTGGCAAGTAGCTACAAAAGTTTTCTTGGGCTGCAGTGAGGCATTGCGCACTTGAGCCTTAATAGTCTACAAGGAGCTGGTCAGAGGGATGAGTCAGTGAAGGTATGGAGGAAGGAGGGCGTTTGAGTTGTCCAGACATACACTTGCAACTAGTCATGGAACAAGCCAGGCTGAAACTTCTTATGCCAAGGAGGTGCTTAGTCTGTTGTGGTAAAGGGGAAGATGTGCAAGGGGCAAGTCTGTCATTAGGGTAGCCAGAAGTAAGAGTCTAATGGACTAGTTAAATCATCTGCAGAATGGTAATAAAAAAAAATCCAATGATGAATGTGTTCTATGAAAAGCCCCTTAAGTAATGGTATGTAAGACCGGCTCTTATTCCACGTTGATATCTGAGCCTGAAGACTCTTAACAGAGATACCCCCCAGCTCTTCTCGGTCATCCTGGGAATTGGCTTTATTTGATAAGAATAATAAAAAAATATGAAGGCAAACTTGTCAGATGTGGCTGTATGTTACATTTTTGCATAGGTATCCTATCATTGAGATAGGATAAATGATTCCTTATTTGGTTAAAATTCCTTATTTTGTTAAAATGCAGATCTTTAGCAACTATATCTAGTAAGAAGAACTGGTATCTCAGATTGTGTGGGTAAAAAAAATGTACATAAAATGAAGTGTGTTAGCTGTAATGCTGCATTATAAGTGAGGGATAACTCCTAGTAAAGTGGAACACTTCACTTTGAAAGCTAGTTAACAGGATTGCAACCTTTTCTGATAGGGTCTTAGATGTATCAGAAGAGTTCATTACATGCTTTCTCTTTATGAAATCCGTCTTTCTGCAGGAATATATTTCAGAATCCCATGAATGTGGGGTTGGAAAAAAAAAATGGAAGGGGGCAAAAAACTCAGAAGACTGTCTAGTCTAATTAGGACAACATAGAGAGGACGGTACAAACATCCATGTAGCATCCGATTCATTACTGGTTTCTCAATAACACACTGTCCTGAGTAATCCATCTCAATGGCTATTATTCTTACCAGTATAGCTGATCAAAGTTCTTTCCTGCAAGGAAGCTGACTTTTTTTTTTTTTTTTTTTTTTTTTTTAAGCAAAGAGTAAAGAGCAATGAAACTGCCGAATTGCACAAATTTTGCAGCTGTGGCAGCTCTCTGTCTTAGAAATCTTATCTGTTACTGGTTTTGTCTGTTGGTTTTAATGTGATGCTCAGTAAGAAGTAGCTTTCTTGGTCTTCTATCAGGCACATGCTTGGTGTCACAAGTGATACATCTGTGTGTTTTGTCATATGATGCTCACACTTTTACTGCACAGCTGGTGGGAAATGTGGCCTCTGATAATGCAATTAGGGCTTCATAAATCAGGAAGTTAAAAAATGAACAATAGAAGTGAAAAATTGGTCAGCTATTAGTGAGCAAAGGGAACATGTAATGCACAAGTCAAAGGCTAAAGCACAGAAAGGGAAGGACTTCAACTACAGTCAAAGGCAATCCTATAAATTTTAATAAGAAAGCAACTCTCCTACTCAGAGTGGGAAACCTAATTAACATATACTGCTGAAGACCATCAGATAATTTACTGTCTCTTTATTGTGGCTGTCTTCATGGAAAAGATCACATAAGTAGCTCATTTGAGCTGGTGGCTAGAAAAAGTAGTCCAAAGATGAAATGATGCAGCTTTGAATGAGGAAGGAACAGACCAGGAGGGACTTCGGGAAAAACACTGCAAGTCCTGCAAGTCATAAGATGCAACTAGATGCCATCCACTGTGCCCCATTTTCTGCCTCTGTCCCCATAAAAAATGACTGAGGAAATCTCAGAGGCTTTAAGTGCTGTGGGGAAATTCAGAGACAAAGTGTTAGTACACTGGAAAAAAAAAAAGCAAGTCTAATGTTTATCTTTCACAGGAGGAGTTAGAAATAGGAACTGGGAAAGTTTAGCCTAGTCAGCTTCACTGTTATTCTAAGAAAAATGCTTGAATGAATAATTTGTGAGTACCTGGAAGGTTGCCAGGAGATGAATATTAGTCAATGTGGATTTACTGAAAACCTGTCTTGCAGGCAGGTTTAATTTTCTGCTGTGAGAAGATATGGGCCTTCTGGGCAGAGAGCAAACTGCAGGAGTTCTGGATTTAGAAAGAATTTTGACAGTCTTGGTGACATTCTGATAAGTCATCTTGAGCAGCAATACAGATGAACCTACTCCTGGGTAAATGCAGAAGTGACTGGAGAACTGTACTCAGCAGATATTAACTGATGATTAATAAACTAGGAGAATGTGTCAAGTTGGCTACTGCAAACTTTCCTGGATTCATTATTATCCAGTAATATCATTATGGACCTGGATGATGGAATGGAGAGTTGATCTAATAAACTTGCAAATGCTGCAAGCCAAGGGAGGATTGTAAATACTATGGAAGAAGAGAATAAAACTTGAAATACTCTGACAAAAATGATAGGAGTGAGTTCTGTGATCAGGCAGAAAGCCCATATGAAGAATAACTGGCTACCAGATGTAATCTAGAAAAGGCTCTGGGAATTACTGTACATTGCAAATCTAAACAAGTAGCATTTATGGCTATTTTTTTTCTTCCCCTAAAAAAATCATTGGGGACACATAATTGAGAAGCTAACTTGTCAGATCTGTGAAGTCATCATTCTGCATGCTTACTGATATTCAGGTCTTATCTGGAATATTTTATGTTGCTTTGGGCACTACATTTCCAAAATGTGTAAGCAATGCAAGAAATAGCAGAAAAATCCTGGGAGGGTAACAGGAATGACTGGTTGTGGAAATTTGACTTACAAGGAAAGAATTAACTTCTGGGAAAACTATTCTAAGAGCAAGAAAAGTGAAACACTGGAACTTTCTGTTTGGAGAAGTTAGGGAGTGTCTCATGGGGGATCTTAGTTCTTAAGCATCTGTTTGAAAGAACGTAAGTGTCTGCTTTTAGTGTGTTAGGGGTCTGCAAGATCCTGCATTATGCCCTGAAAATACTTGAGCTGTTGCAGAAGGACTTACAGTCATGTCAACCAGATCGCAGCAGAGTCCTGTCTCCACTTAACAGCAGTCTTTAAAATCCTCCTGTTGGTGGACAATACTTCTAAACTGTTGTTCGAGGCTTTCTGATATTCTGTTTCTTACACTCATTTCTTACCCACAGGTGAGAAGCAGTGAGAAAGGAGGCCGTGGAGGAATTCTGAGGACACGTTTATAGCCTGGTGCTATCGCTGTGTTCACATTGTTCCTAAAATGATGTAGCCCTGGGAGCTCAAGGTGTAAAGAGAGGCTGAGTTCACGCTACAGAAGCAGCACATCAAAAGTTAATTCTCCATCACAGTGATTTGTTCCACTCAGTTTTTCAAATACCATCAAGGAGTAGACTAAGAACAAATTATAACAGTGAATCCAACTGATGTCACCTCTTCAGGAGAGATAACTAAGACGCAGTATTCACTGCTGGTGATTGCTGTGCAGTGAAGATAAATTGGGAAAAGAAACAGATAGCTGAAAAGCTGTAAATCAGTTACAGTGGCATAAAATCACTAATGGAACCAAGATGATCTAAGACAATTTCTGAAACTAAACAGTTTAGAGAAAATCAGAAAGTGATAATATGCTGCACTTAAGGGGTATAACTCCCCTGCAAGAGCTATCCAGCTAAGCATAGCAACTTTTATAATTATGGCAAAGTTTGAAAGGCTAACGAGAAAGTAAGGAACTGCATTATTTTAGCAGTGTTCTTGCCAAGCTTTGGTGTGTAAAAAAGGCAGCAGGCCATGTCTGTGCAAGAACCAGAAAAAAATAGATAAAGCAAAAGGCGTTTTTTTTTTTGTTTTTTTGTTTTTTTTTTTTGCATTTTTTTAAGCCACCAGTTTTGAGAGTGACCATATGGTGCACCATAGTATCTGATGCAAGAATTGTTGTTCAGGAGTAAACAGTATGGAGCTTCAGGTATTGGTATCATAGTGAGAAAATTGATGTTTTTTAGTGATAACTACTGTAGTGGAAACATGTACATAGATCAATAACTATGCTGGTGGGAGGAAAAATCTTAGGGGAATATTTTCAAGAGTGCCATTGATTTAAACGATTTGTTAAATATATTTATGTAGATGCTTACATTTTTTCAACAATCTTTCCCCAGCAGCTAAGGTCTTGGTGACTTTCTAGGATATTAAAATGCTATTTTTCCTGGTAGTTTCGTGTAATCATGCTCCTTCAAGTGTGCAGGCTAATGTTTCCCAAGCTGCTATTGTTAATCCATGCTTACAACCATAATTCTCATAGCATTTGCAAAATAAGTTTTTCATCCTATGATGTTGGCTGTTTAGCCAGGAAGTCACCTGTTAGATTTGGATCTGTACAAACACATATTAGAAACTGAGATTTGTCTGGCGTTCACAAGACGAAAATGCACTGTGTAGCATACATATATTTCCCATGATATACTGGACTTGCTGTGTACGAGCTGCACAGATGGCATGTGCATGCACAGTCATTCTGATGTGGGCTGAATCCGTTGGCATGTGAAGGCCATCTGCGCAGTAGCCTGGATGCATTAGGCTTTGATCAACTGGATGTGATCTGTGGCTTTGCAAAGCTGGCCCTTTGCCTTGGGTTTGTCCTGCAGTCAAGAAAAAGCTATTGCTCTGGTCAATATGCCAGATAGCTGTATATCCCTGTGCAATGGGCCACATTCCTCGCATCTGATGTGGACAAAATCTGTGATTGGGGAATGACTATTTGTGCTCATGTTTAGGAATCACAGATGCATCTATAACACAATGTGCTTCAGACAGATGTAATCTTCCTGTTCTCATACTCTGAACTAACCAAAAGCAATATCATGTCATTAGGGCACTAGTATGGCACTAAAATGGCTTAATTAACCTAGCTGAAAAGTAGGATATATTTAAAAGGAGAAAAAATAGGTCTGGAAGGAACTTTGGAAATTCATCAATTTCTTTCTTCACCCTGGATTTAATTATTTCCAAGCCTTTGATCTTTTCTCTAAACTATTCTTATTACATGATGGTAAGGAAGGTTCTGTAACTACTTTAGGCAAATCTATTCCAGTACTCATCATTCTTGGTGAGCTTTTACAAAGTCTAATCTAAATCTTTCTTGCTTCATTTCAAATTGATTATTTTTGTCTTATTCAAGAAGGAGATTATTTCCTATCTTTCTCTCTCCAGAAGACTGGAAGCTTGCATATAAAGAGTAAAGCCAAGTCTTCATTAGATAAAACAATTCAAATCTGAGCAGTCTTTTGTCCTGTTTTTTTTTAGGACAAAAGCGCTTAATTTTCATCTTGAATTTCCTCAGTCAATCCACACCTTTCTGAGAGCACAGAACCTGTAACTGAACAGAATATCCCAAATGACGTCTGTCTGAGCATCAATTTTTTTCTTGTATTTCATAACTGAGAGTCTTGCCATGTTTCTGTATGATGTGATCTAGTCTCTTTTCCAGAACAGCTACTTAATCAACTTGTTCCACTTATTCATTTTGCACAGTTGATGATTTGTAACTACAACATTTGAGCTTATTGTTTTGTCCTTCATGGATTGCAACTTTTTGACAGCAATTTTCAAGTTTGCCAAGAACTTCCAAATTCTAATCCTATCCTCCTGTGCGCATGCAGGTCCTCTCGGTTTTGTATAGATGCACACTTAATAAACATGCCTTCCTAAAGGATATATCAAATATTTTAAGTCCCATGGATCCTATTGAATACCTCTGTCCAGTTTGAAAATTGGTTGTTAATCACATTCTGACTTCAAATACTTATGGGTCCATTCCATAGATTCATTCAGACAATGTTTTTCTACAAATCTGGGACATATTCTGTGCAACCTTCTTCAAAAGATATTTGAGTAGCTAATATGTTACTCTGTTGTAGAAGAAAATGCAAGTATCTGGATGGATATGCCTTATTCTTGCCATGTTAAATGTTTATCTAGCTATCTGGTCTCTGCTCTACACCATGAGCTTATCCTTGTCCACCTAGATATCGTAACTACCAGGTTTGTTTGTTGAAGACTATTTTCTTAAAATCTGTGTGCTCTTCCTTTTGTGACTAACTAACGACACTTCATTCGTATCATTTCATAGCAATCGTTTGCATACAAGTTAGTCTCTTGCATTTGCAGTTAGGTTTTTTTCCTGCTTATTTCATTTAATTATATAAGAATTCTCCACTCTTTGATTTCTTACACTAGAGCTAAAAATAGTCTACCTCTTCCAAGATATGGATGAAGAAGCTGTATTCGATTGTACTTGTTTACATGGTGGACATCTAGGTATTTTCACTAGGTTTAGTGCTCTGGAATATTTCATTAAATATTAATAAAACACTCATTCCCCTCCTGTGCCTGGTTTGGTACTCTAAAGTTATCCCTACCTCATGAGGAAGGGCTTGCTTTTTTTTCTTTACCTTTTTTCTTCTCTTCATGTCCTCCATTTTTATTGCTTTGGAATCAGTGCCAGTCCAATGTGGCCATATGGTGTTTGGTTGGTTTACAGCCTAAACTGAGTCAGGTTATTATAACCTCATCTACTGCTTAGACATGAGTAATAATAATTGAAGAGAAAGACATTTGAGCAGGTGGATTGCATATGACTGTAGGTGAAGTATTCACCTGGATTTTTTTTTTTTTTTTTAATTTCCTTTTGGTCCTCTTCAAGCTACAACCGAGAGCTCAGGTATCCCATTTGTGGGTTCTAACTTTCAGGCTGGTGGCAGTCTAAGCTTGAGTTCCAGCCTCTTCTATCTGAAATTGCTCCTTTCTATTAAAATAAATGATTACTAAAGCATGGGTTTTCACTTGCCTCCCTTAGCAGCACCCCTTGCCTCTTACAGTCAATATCTTTCCAGCCCAGTGGATACTTAAATAGATTATTTCTTTATACTTAGTATCCATTTTAGTTGTATATAACTCAGTGTTGCCTGTGGATATCATTCAGTTTCTGCCTGTTTCTGTGTATGCTTTGTATAAAGACCTTGGGCATTTAATTAGAGCTTGAGGATTTTTCTAAATACTTAAATTCCTGAAAGAAAAGGTTATTGCCACCAGTTAATCTGTGGGCTTATATCTCAGTATCTTAAGTAAAATTGCAAAGGAAATCTTAGAGAAGACCTAACTACCATTTTCTACAGCTCTAATCCAGTCTGTAAAACTATCTTTTCTTCATAATCTCCAACAATGTCAAATTTCCTTTAAGATTTGCAAGTGCATCTATAAAATTTCAGTTTTGATCTACATTTCAATGAACTCAACCAAAAGAAAAAGTTAGCTCAAAAAAGAGCAAAACTGTCTTCTTTTTCTTTATTTCACAAACTCAAAGTCTGAGTCCTTGTGTTTTGACTATATCTATGTTAGTGAGCACCTTGATGCAATAGATCCTTGGAACAAATTACTTAGTGTGAAGACCCTTATGTACACACTGCATACATTTTGTAGTAGTTTCCTTCCAGTAGGCTGGATATTGTAGACTGAAAGTCTATTAGGCATTTGTGAGGTGCACTCTAGTGAGCATCTTCTGGTTTTGTTTCATTCCAAAAAAAAAAAAAAAGAAAAAAGCCTAGTTTGTACCCACTCACTACTCTGCAGTGTGAATGGAAGCACAGTTAGTGGGGATGATCAAAAAATTTACATCAGAAATGTACCAGATATCCACACTAGATGGGTAATATATTTGCATCCTTTATCTTTCGAATTGCTGGTTAAAGAAGAATTTCTCATTTCTAAGAGAAAGTGGAGGTCCATTACATCATGTACTTGAGAAAGAACTAAAGAGGCTGGTGTTTGTGCAAGCATATTGGCTTGGCTGGCAATAAAACAAACCTTGACTGCAATAAAACACACTATGCAATAAAACTTGAGATGGTAAAAAAATATACCTTGACTATTTCACCTGTGGCAGGGAAACAGTTGTCTGGCCTATTCTGAACCGCTATGTGACCAGATTCCAATAATCCATAAGGTTTAAAAGCTCCCTCTAGCTGTTTGTTATCTCTCAGTATCTAATGCTTTGCATCCTACTGCCAACAAGAGGGATGAAGAACGGTTCTCCCGTCAGCCCTGATCAGCTGTTCTATAGTGTTGATTTTAGCCTCTCTCCTAGAATGTGGTTTGTCTCTGAAACCCTTAGGCCAAGGAAGGAGCTTACAGTACCTTGCCTGAATTCTTTTATTAATTTTATGGTGGTGATGTGTGTAATTTCTCTTTTGCCCTAGGCTGTGCATACCTAAACTATTTTTAGGTACCTAATTAACATGTGTCGTGTCTGAATCTGTTTCCTATAGGCACCCCCAGTTTTTATGAAGAGATTAATTTATCTTGTATACCTGTCTTTGGCATTTCTTGAAGACATCCCTGTTCCCACTTAGCATGCAGGCTGTCATAGGTCCCATACTTTCCTTCGCTGTGCATGGAATCAGAGCATGTAGCTCAATCCGTGTGTAATCCACACTTTACATTAGGGTGCTGAAATGCCTGAATATGCCAACTGAAATCTGTCTTTGGGATCTGGAATAGGTCGCCTTGGGTGAGAGCTTGGTTGAGTCATTAAGAAAAATACTAGTTTCTAAAGAAGCAGAACGCCCACATCGTTTTGTAGCAGCTCATAGGAGCAGAGTATCATTTGCCTCAGTATCATTCGGGTCAGAAAAAAGGCAGAAATTACTTACAAAAATGCAGCCTGTTTTGCTACGGCAGCTTGACTGTCCCGTTGTTTCAAGGGCTGCTGGATGCTTCAGAGTGATTTAATCCTTCATTCTGAGTTACTGAAGCTATGAAGGATGAAAAGCGCTAGTTGTCATACTTCCTTCTGTTTATTTTGAAGTTTTAGAACCTCAACTGTAGAGCCAACTGTTTATTTCAAAGCCGTGGCTTATATACAACACTTTCTTTATAAGATCCTTTCCTGGAGTCTTTTGAAGTGTTTGTGCGGGATGACTAATAACATTCTCATTAAATCTTGTTTTACACTCTGTGAGTGATTTCTTCTGAAGGCTAGTGTTGTTTGCTTTGTTTGCATGGATGTTACAGCTAAAATTTCGCAGTCTTAGGTGAAATACATTGTATTCAAAAACTGCCAAACACGCTCAAATTTAAATTCTGTTACCATAGGAATTCATCATCAGCAAAAATATCCTCTAATATTCAATTCTTCCTGTGTTTCCCCATTATGGATAGCTTTAGTAAAGCAGTGTTTTGATTCCAGAAAACACTGACTGAAAGATCAGGACTACAGGCTGTCCTCATTGCTCTTTAAAAGGGGCAAAGACAACCCAAAATTATCCCTGTGAGGGGAGAGAATAAATTCGGCTTTTCCATCTCCTAGGTCTCAGGTCTTTTCCTGAAGGCTCTGCTTTGATTCCAAGATTCACAGTGATCTAAAAATGTCATGCAGTATCATTCCACACAGAGCTCATGCATGGATGCACTGCGTTCACTGCAAATAAAATGCAACTCTCATCATCCATTTCTCTTCTGGTTTCTGGATGCAAAACTAAGTGCAGCTCCACTTCATAGGAGAATTCTGAAATAAATATTCTTGTGCTCATGTGACTATGGTTGTTTTCAGGCAGGACACTGAAGAAGAAAGACTGTGATATAACTGTATTTTATAATCTGTTTCAAACAGGCTTGGGAAAAAAATTTGTATATCCCAAAATGATAAAGACCAAGAACACCTGTAATGCAAGTTGGTTTGCTTTGGCCTATATTCCAGGAAAATGCCATAGCAATTTGACTGGCCTAAAAGCTTCAATCTTCAAAATGAATATGATAAATATTGGTATGATTTAAGGGTTGTTTTGAATGTCTAGAAGTGCCAGATGCTGTTGTTTGTGAGCGAGGATGGTGACTTCTGCCATGAGAAGGTCACTTGTATTTAAAGGTGGCTTGTATATAAAGAGGCCTTATGCATAGTGAATGTTTCTGGTAAAGGTTTTGCAATCAGATATTTTTTTAAAGTTTTATCTTGTAATACTTATCTTTGACTGTTGAAAAATGATGCCTGGGTAGGATAGAAAATAAACAAGAATTTTCAGTAATATGAAAACTGAAATTTATACTAAAAGCTTTACATGGCTTTTAGGCTGTGAATTAGACAAAGTGATAATTTAGTTATGAATTTCAATTACAGAACTTCTAACCAAGAGCAGTAAACAACTTTACTTGGTTGAATACTTTAGCAGACGGCTACATCCTTTATTTCTTTTAATAACTTGTAGGGATAGCTAATTGCTGTACTAACTTAGATGCACCTAATATGTCTGCAGTCCAACAGAGCAGGAATAATTCACTGCACTAGTGGAGGATTTGAAATTAAAATATTCATGGTGTTCTAAAGGAAGTGAAAAGGAATGTGCTATGGTTCAGTGTTGTATCATTCAGTAAAGGACCATATTTTTTAATATAAGCATAAGATAGAGTATAAGACTGCTATAAACCTGAGGGAAACTTTCCAGTCCTTGACTGACAGGAATGGGGAAATTTACAGCACGATTAACCTTATTTTCTTTCATCTAAGTGTTGAACAATTGCACTTTCTCTCTTGACCAGCAGAGAAAGAAATTTTAATCTGCTTAAAAAAAAAAAAAAAAAAGAAAAAAAAAAAAAAAGAAAAAAAAAAAAAAAGAAAAAAAAAAAAAAAAAAAGCCTGCAATGCCTAGTTCCTCTCTACAAGACTTAGTGTCCTTCTCCATCATTCCTCTTTTGGAATGCTGGACTCTCCCATCTAGTTTAATGGAGCATTCCATTCCAGACATGAGTGCTCTGAGCTGAGGAGATACTGTTTAATCTTTTCCTTTTGCAGCGGTTGAGAACTTAATCTGCCTGATAGTTGTCATTGCTTTTTCTCTTCCCTGAAATCTGCTTAGAGTTTTAGCTTCCAATTCTCTCAGTTTCTAGGAGAAGAAGCTACTTCATATGGTCGTTTCTTTCCTTCCTCCAAGAATTGCCAAACAACTGTGTTTGTACTGGATATTCTTGCTTTATATATTGTTTCAAACAGGAAAAGGCTAGCTTTTAATTGAGTTGTTTATTCAGTGAGTAAACACTATCTGAGATTACCTTTTTCATTTTAATTCTAATGCCTTCTTTCTGTCGCTGACCACACTTAAGGGAATGGTTTTTGTGCTGAGGCAGAGGAGGTGCTTTTCATCTTCCACTTCCTGAGAGAGGACTGGCTCTTACCTGTTGATAACAATATTTGACAGAGAATTTTTTTCTTTTTAAAATTGGTATCAAGCAGAATTGACTCCTTGCAGAAAGATGTGAGGGTTTTTCCATGGTTTTCTGTCCATATGTGGACAGAAAATATGTCCTTTGCTAGTCGGAAAATACATCCTGCTAATCAGAAGTAGTTTGCTAGTCAGAAAACCAAGTATATTTTTGGCATAAAAAGCAGTCACTCCATCACATGTCAGGTGTTAATAAATTCTTTGGTAATTCCTCATATACAGCTTGTAAAACCAAACTGCTTCACCTACCTCAATTTCTCCTTATCTTAGCTAGCTGTTTTGACTCTGGACTGGGAAATCTTTCTCCTAGCTCAGCTCTGTAATCACACAGAGAAGGAGTCTAGAAAAAATGAGTGATTATAATCCTGATTGTGTTACTCTACCCTTACCCAGTTAGGTAAGGTTGCAGTGGCAGAACAAATGCAACTCTTTCTTTTCTTGGTGTTATAGATCCCGTAGCTTGTCTCCTCAAAGCATGATTTCTTCCGGAACTTTGAGAGCAGAATCTTAATGAAATTTGTTTCAAACCATCTACTGCTTCTTTGGAGGTCATAATAGAGACTCTAAAATGTGATGCTAAAATACTTGGTAATGTTATCTGAAATTGTGCTGATATTTTTCCATCTATGGCACAGATTTGAAATATGGTAACATTCTAACTAAATGATTTTGAAGTCTTAACTTCTTTAATTCTATTTTTTCTATAAAATATAATTAGAATGAGAGCATTTTTTATTTCTACTCAAGCTCTCAGAACACTTCATTCAAAATATTTCCACAGCCTTCACTCACTTGCACCTCATCTGCAGTTGGAAGGCACCTATAATAAAACTGATGAAATGTGAAAATTAACTCCACAGAGCTTCTTCAGAATTCACTTTTAGAATGAAGATTGTTAAGACACAGAAAGCTATTTGCTGTCTCTCTAGCAGTAAAATAAATCCTGTTAAGACCCTGTGATGGATAGATCAAAAATAAGATGCACTCATGTTCCTTTAAGTACCTCAGTATCATATTTAGCCCCTGCTAATGTTCTTAGAATATCCATTAGACTTGTATGTATTGAAGCTGACTCTGCACCTAAATTTTGCTCACCATCACCTAAATTCTGGCAGCTTCAAGTCACTTAGTTGCTATCTTCTCTGTAAGTATTTTCAGGGTTGACAAAATAGACACTTGCTATTGAAGTATAGAGTTTGATACATACTTTGATATCACCTAAAGTGATTAAGTGCATGTCTTCTCTCCTCCCTTCCCTGTCTTGTAGAATACTGAATCAGAGTTGTTGGCATTTTTCCACTAGTCCATGAGTTTTATTGTCTTGTAATATATCCACTTTGTATATAATCCTTAAATATTCATTGGGTGAAAGACAGAAAGCAGAACAGACTACAGTGGTATAGCCTAGCAGTTAAGGCATTCACTTGGGAAGCAAAACATCATCATCTTTTTTTCCTTCTCCAATGAATACTTAATATGAAATGCTGAAATATTAATTGGGAATGGAAATGGAATCTGACCACATAAGAGGTAACATCATTGGTTGCATGAATTTAAAAAGAATGCAAGCCTACAAGGAACCTGAGGTAAAAGGTTCAGCATCTGACCCATTGTATGTATGATTAGCTGGTTGTTCAGAAGTGTTGGGGTAAAGCTTAGTAGTAGTCGTATTAAAAAAAAAAAAAGCTTTTCTAGGTTTTAATAAGGAATTTTAAATATCACATATTTGCTATGCATCAAGATGTAATTATTTATTTCCATTCTCTTAAGTCTGTTGTGACCATAAAAATAAATTGCTTGTATTCATAATGGATCAGTCAGTATCAGAACTAGAAAAGAGTTTCATTATATGAAATACTTTTTTATAAATATATATTTTTTTTAAAGAAAAGAACTCACCAAGACAATTCCAGTGTGCCATAAAGTGACAAGCACCAAACTTATTTATTTTTTCTAGGGAAATTGTTATACTGTACATGAATATTTTGATGTGTGAATCATAAAGTGCATGACAGCTGGCAATATATTACAGTGAAGTAGTGAGAATTGTCCAGGCTTTCTGTGAGTGCTGAGTGGGTGGTAGCTCATGAAAACGTGTTACTTAGTTCAATCCAGGTTCTAATCAGAAGACAGGTGCTCAGATACAGGGATGATGCTGCTGGTAGATAGGCCATACATGGATGGGCATGTCACAGAAAGTGCCATCAAAATTGCCATTAATTGTAAGTCTTCATTAGTAGGATCAGCTGAAAGATCAAAAGCTACATAGACGAAGGAAATAATTCAGCATCTCTTCCTTGCCTGTTAATAGCAATTTGTTTGATGGATATTTTCTTCCCTTTACTGAACTAAGGCATTTGAACTCTATTTTTCATGGTATTTTAAACTCACATCCACTATGACTTCTCATAAATTTGAAGAAGTGGTAGGTGGTGTGTAGGTAAGGTGAACAACAAATCACTCATTATGCAGTTCTTCCAAACAAACACATCTGTTACTTTCCTAAAGCAAAATACTGAATACAGTTTTGATCATTTTTAAACAATTTGGAGAGAGTGTTTCATACAGCACTGGTAGTTAACCTTTATACATTACACTGTGATTTGGAAGTAATGTAATCATTGACTTCACATGCTTCCCTCTTCACAAATAATCCATGAAAAGTCTAAAACAAAGGCACTTACCTGAAAATATTTGGAGGTATATTTAAAACTATGGCCTTTCGTGGAAATCTTTAAGCATTCAATATTCAGGTGATTATTCGTTACTGAGAAACTATGATTTATTGTTTGAGCTTTATAAGTGGTTGACTAGGAGACAGAGCAGTTGTAATCTACTCTGCTCCCCCTAAAAAGTTAGCCAGTGTTTAGTTACCATGGGGATGAGCTTTTTTTTGTATAGCTTTCTTCCTCTGTTCTTCTAATGATTAAATGTATGCTTCAGGACTCATCTTAACCTTCATACGAACAAAAGATTCACAAAATCCAAATGAAATCCTATGCGAGTGTGATTGAAAAGAAATATCCTGGTATTTGCAGATGTGTCTTATGTGCAAGGAGCTTTCTTTTAAACTGTCACTCTAGGCAGTATATCTCTATAAATGGGCTAAAATATGTGATATAATAAAAAAGATTAATGTGTTTTTTTATTGTCTCTCTCTTTCAAAAGTCTATTAACAGTCAAAAGAAATTCTGGCCTCTCCTTCTCCAACTGTTTAGGTCACAAATTGTTCAATAGTGAATAATAATAATGAAAAAAATCTTGAATATGTACTGATAACATGACAATAATAGTGAATTTTAAAATGTGAATATTCAGTGCACATCTGTAATGGTCATCGAAGGCATGCTGGAAGGAAACTCGAGGCCTCATCTAATTCATCCTCTGCTCTGAGGATCATCACAAGCTAGATTATTTCTTAGGGAGACTCTCTGTTATCATTCCTGATGACCTTCAGTGGTCAAAACCCCCAAGTTTCTCAGGGAACAAAGAAGGCATAAAATGAGAGGGAGGAAGTTCATGGGAATGATGTGAAGCTTTAATGTGGTAATCTCAAAATTATATTCTTTATGCTCACGCTTGTTGTATATAAGATGTGCATGCTGTCTAGCCAGGGCTGCTCCAAATGTCATTGTAACAAAACTCTGTTGGCTATATCACAACTGTGTAAAAAAGGAGATTGTTGAAAGGATTTGCCATCATTTTGAGGCAGGAGGTGGTGGGAACAGAGGGTAACAGAGGAGCATTAAAGATACAGACATAGGAGTCTTCTCTGCTAAAGCATAAAGAAAATGGTCACGTCCTTATTCTGCAGATGATTGTAAGACCAACAGGTGGCAAGATTAAGGTAACTTCAAATTAAATTTTGAGGTTTAAGTACATTTTAGACCTGAAGACATATACAGCACTATTAGCAATGAATAAATTAATCGGAGATTCATGAGAAGAATCAAAAGCTAGATATGCAGAATGTGGGAGGGGAGCTGCGTGGGTAGAAATAGGAAATGACTGGCAATGTAAAATAGCAGGAGTAGACAAGTTTAATTGAATTATTATGATTAAAGGATGTGTCTTGGAACTCTAAGAGTTGGACCTTAGCAAAGAAAAAAAATATTTAAGATAAAAAAAGAAAGCTGATCTGGTTTTTGGAGAGAGGACCAGCATAAAGATCAATTGGGAGATGCCTTGTGTTTAAAATCCTATTGTGGGATAGCCCCTTTTTTTTCTGTTATTTTCAGAAGTTTAATAAAATAAGCTATGAAATTTTGCCTAGGCAGGAATCTAAAAGAACCTGCTTTCATATTTTTTATATCACCTGGTAGACATTAGAAACACTACAGATTACATACAATTTTTCCAACTTTTGAATACTTAGTTTCTAAAACATTTTGTCTCTGTAAAATAAAATTTAAATGTTTTAATAGGCTAATATTACTCTTTAAACACTGGCATGCCTAACTTCTCAGCTACGTCCACAACTTCACAACTTCATAACTTATGTTTTCCCAACAGTAGTGTAAATGTCAGAATTTTAAACATCCAGTTTGTTTATTCCACTTTCTAAAATAGTATTCTGGGTTTCCAGAGCTCTGGATACAACCACTTCATAAACTGAGAAGTGCAAAGTAAACAAGGACAAGATGGTCTGAGAAACGTGTCTAATTTAGTCCACCATCTGAACAGGGAAATATGGTCTTTGCAAACATTCAGATAACTACTGATTTTTTGCTCAAAGTGGGGGTGAACCATCCCAACACTGTGGATATGTTTTTTCAGCAGACTCATTTCTTGCTTTTGCAATGGTTTCATCCTGAGTTCCTCAGCTGTGCATCAGAACATTTGATTCAGTCTTACACTGGAAGGAATTAAAACAAGCTTACAACTTTAAAACAAGTGTACCTATTACAAATTTGTTGATGGCATAGTATGCTTTCATGACACAATATTTTCAAAGGGTTTCTAATGGATTTAGAAATGGATATCGGGTGTAGCCATAAGTAGACTCACTTAGACTTCTTTCAGGGTTTCAATTTAAATGTAACAAAGGTATAGCTAAGTGTGCACGTCTAGCAAGAAAAAAAATCATACTTTTTTTTCTAAGTGCAGATAGATAAAATCATAGACACAGCTGTTTCAGTACATCCCAGAACTGATATTCTGATGTTTACTTGTTTTAAACAT
Source organism: Crypturellus undulatus (assembly GCA_013389825.1). Taxonomy (NCBI): domain Eukaryota; kingdom Metazoa; phylum Chordata; class Aves; order Tinamiformes; family Tinamidae; genus Crypturellus; species Crypturellus undulatus. The sequence goes on from VWPW01031931.1 coordinate 338,956, forward strand.
GGTAATTGAACTCCTTTTTACAAAGGATGATGGTTTATATTTCACCAAATGTTCCTATTTGATCTGCCAGCTCATCAGCATTTACATGGAGTACGAGCTTGCTTTCATGTAAATCTATTCTGTATTTTTTTAATTACGCTCAGTAATACACAGCAAGCAATTAGTACTGATATACTAATGTTCCCCGACAGTGGAATAAAGTTAAGGGATACTTGTTAATTTGGAGTGATATTTGTCTTCTGTCTCTTGTCAAGACCAAAACTGAGACAATCGAGCAACAATCATCCCTCACTACTGAAGCTGTATGTCTGAGTGAGGCAATTTTTCTTTGATGTGAAACCAGGTAAGGTTATAGGTGAGACTAATGACCCATTCAGTGCAGCTATCATCATAACAGAAGAAAAGGGATACAGGACATTTTTTGTCAAGTGAAAAATTGCCAAGAGCACATCTGCTTGAGCTATACTTCTGAGCACTCTGGAAAATGCGATGCTGAGTCTGACAGCGGAGCTGCTGCCAGCTGACTTGTCTGTTTCTGCATTTTCTTTGGCCTTATTTCTCCTGGGAAATAAACTTGTGGGACTCCTCAGGGAGCTCGGCTTCTTAATATGTCCACCATCCATCACTAACAATTGTGAGGCACTTTGGAAGAAATTCATCTCAGTACGCAGGGGGATACTGCAAGAGCTAGGTATATCCTGAATCCTCTTAAGCTTTATTTTGAGAACGGTATTATTATTTGTGTGGCAGACAGGCCTTGTGATACACTTTAGAGAGGGTGGTTTCTAGCAGCCTTAAATTTTCTTATTTATCTCTCTCAATCCTCTTCTTCATGAGTATGGCAGCTGTGTAACTTCTACAGATGCTAACTCAGACTTCAAATCTGTGCATTACTATCCTATAGCCCTGGCTTTGAGTCTTCTCTTCTAGGAAAGGAACACAAAAAGTAAGCATGGCAATCTACACCCAATCTTTTGAAGCACAGTCTTCCAAGATCCCTTAATGAATGTGATCTGGCCACAGCGCAGTAGGGATTCCAGCTTCTAAACAGAAATTACTCGCTCAGGACACAGCATTGACTATGCCACTGAAGATGGCCAAGAAATTTTCTTTCATGCCAGACTCTCACAGTTGAAACTCTGTGGTCACATCTATGTTAAAGTTTTAGTTCAGATCAGGAATGTGCTTTTGATGTGAATCCTCTGACTGTTGCTACTTACAACACCAGAACAACACCAGGCACATCCATAATATTTAACCTGATTCCCATCCTGAACACTTAAGAAGCAGGAAAATTGTTTAAAATGGATCTTGATCAAAATACATGAAGCATCAGTTACAGTGATGTGAGTGAATCAAAGTGAAGTTTTCACTGTAGATTTTCCTATTGTTCAAAAACAGCCTTTTGTCACCTCCTGACCATTGGCTAGTTGGCAAAATGACAATATGTTAAACTGATTCCTTCACTGATCTATTTGTTTATTGAAATAGATTTTATTAGAACAGTGTTGATAATTCAGTCCTTTAACAGAAAGACCAGAATATAAACACAGCTTCCTTTCTAGGTGTGCTTCTACCTTGCAAGTACAGTGAACGCATGCTTCAGAAAAAATGTACCTGCCATCTAGTAGCTTTTTCAGTAATTTACCTTAACCCTTTAATACGAAGGATATTAACCCTTTGCTACAAAGGGCAAAGTTGTTTAATTTATTTAATTTGTTTTCCAGTTCCTAGTTCAAGTATTGTATATCACAGCATTTTTACCCCATGTGAGCACTGTACTTATTTGGGAACTCTGTCTGGATGGCAGAGCCCAGAGGCTTGTGATAAATGAGGCCGAGTCTAGTTGGAGGCCTGTGGCCAGCGGTGTCCCACAGGGGTCAGTACTGGGCCCAGTGCTGCTCAACCTGTTCATCAGTGACGTGGATGAGGGGACAGAGTGCACCCTCAGCAAGTTTGTAGATGACACCAAACATGTACGGCCGACACTCCTGAGGGCTGTGCTGCCATTTCAGAGGGATGTAGACAGAATGGAGAGCTGGGCAGAGAGGAATCTCATGAGGTTCACCAAGTACAAGTGCAGGGTCCTGCACCTGGGGAAGAATAACCCCAGGCGGCTGGAAAGCAGCTCCACAGAGAGGGATTTGGGAGTCCTGGTTGACAACAGGTTAACCATGAGTCAGCAGTGTGCCCTTGTGGCCAAGAAGGCCAGAGGGATCCTGGCTGCATCAGGAGGAGCATTGCCAGCAGGTCGAGGGTGCCCCCTCTAGTCAGCTCCGGTGAGGCCGCACCCAGAGTATTGGGTGCAGTTCTGGGCTCCCCAGGCCAAGTGGGATGTGGAATTTCTAGAGATGGTCCAACAGAGAGCCACAAAGATGATGATGTAAGGGACTGGAGCATCTACTGTATGAGGAAAGACTAAGCGAGCTGGGCCTGTTCAGCCTCGAGAAGAGAAGACTGAGAGGAGATCTGATCAATATGTGTAAAAACCTGAGGGGGGAATATAAAGAGGATGGGGCCGAACTGTTCTTGGTGGTGGCCAGTGACAGGACAAGGGGTAACGGGTACAAACTGAAACACAGGCCGTTCCACCTCCATGTGAGGAAGAACTTCTTTCCTGTGAGGGTGACAGAGCCCTGGAACAGGCTGCCCAGAGAGGTTGTGGAGTCTCCTTCTCTGGAGATCTTCCAAACCCACCTGGATGCCACCTTGTGCCACGTGCTCTGGGTGTCCCTGCTGGAGCAGGAGGGTTGGACTAGATGATCTCTAGAGGTCTCTTCCAACCTCAACCATTCTGTGATTGTATGATTTTTCTTGTGTGAGAGCTGCTAGCCCTTCCCCTTTCCATGTGTCTTGTTGTAAGAGTAAAAATTACTGTATATTTTCTTGAAGAAAAAAATGGGGTTAACAAGAGAGAAAATGGTATCTTGTTACCTCAGCCTGCTTCAAAATGGGAGTCCATAAACCTGTGTCTGCTCCCTTAAGCAGTAAATGCCATGATGAAGAAAGCTGGAAACCTGCTTGATAGGTCATGGAGATCAAAGGAGAAATCCAGTGAAATAAAGTAAATGTTGTTAACATCTTCAAAAAAGGACCATGAGAACAATGCAGGGAACTACAAACCAGACAGTCTCACATTGCTCTGAGAAAATCATGGAGCAAGTCCTTTTGGAGCACAGCCCTGGGGACATGAAGGAGAAGGTTATTGGGAACAGACAGCATAGATTTATTAAGACAGATTATGCCCGGACAACGTGATTGCCTTCTATGATAAAATGACCAGAATTAGATAAACCAGTAGATCGCATTCTCTTTTGATGCTGTCTCGCAGCCTATCCTTGTATGTAACTCAAGCTGTTACGATGTGAATTGATAGACAACAAGATGCATAAAATCTGGTTGGATGATGAGGCTCAGATGGAAGTGGTTAGTGGGAGGGGCATTACACAGAGGCTAGAAAAATGTGAAGTACTACATGGTCCATCTTGGACCCTGCCTACACCTGAAACACTGCAGCTGTTTTTTAGTACCCCAGTGCAGGAAAGACATTGATAAACTGAAGTAGGGTTGGGAAGTTTAATTGCTTCGCCTTGCATTGAACCCTGTCCTGAAAAGCACAGAGGTGATGGCCTGACTGCGGAGCAAGGTGGCAGCAGCAATCCCTACCCTTGCAATGGTCCTTGCTCTTCTCTTTCCCCCTTCCTCTCCACCATGGAGTTACTTGGAAAGCAGTTTCTCATCTCCAAAGCAGAATCTCAGGCTAGGAGGTTGTTCAACAAAATAGGATTTTAAAGGTAATATTGTCATTTGTACATTTGCTATCCTAGCTCAGTTTGACTGCGCTCATGATTTGGAAGCTGATACGAAAGGATGGGCCTAAAATAACATTTTAGGCCTGATAATTACTCTCGAGTCCTGTGGGGCCTGAAATCCTCAACCTGCTCCTTCAAGGCCTTAAAAGCTATGAGTCAGGCCCCTGAAAATTATGACATGAGTTAAGTAACAGAAGTTACCTGTGAGGATACATTTGGATGTGACATAAGACATTCAAATTTATGCCTCTGACAGATGCCCTTCCAATCATCCTGGCTTTGTGGCTCATTCTCAAGCTTTTATCTGTAACCAGAAGGGTTAGAAATGTTAAGTTATTTGGGGAAGACTTTTTCAGGTTTTGGTTTTTAAATTTAACTCAAATTACTAGTAAGACTTTGGAGTATTTGAGTAATGCCAAATCCCATTTTTTTAGGAAAAGACTCGCGATTAAAGTCTGTGAGTTGGCAACACCAAAAATTGGATCCAAATATTATGATTTAGACTAATTTTAGGTATAATTTATAAGGATGTACAATGCCATTCTCATGTCTAAAATCATAACTCTTCTTAGTTGACTGCTTAGTAAGTGGTTAACACAGTAATTTCTGGGGTTTAATATCTGTAATAAAATAATATTTGCCTTTTTTTGTAAAGCTAAGAAAGTCATTGGCTTCACTAAGTGCGGCAGCATTTTTCCGCCTGGTGAAGAAAAGCAACTATTGGTATAGGATCTGTACTTAAGTAGCAAGCTGTAGCAAGACGCTGAAATTATCAATATCCAGGCTGAATTATTATTTGAAGATGCATGCTTAGAGCCATAAATTTGAGGGCTGTCTGATGCTGAGCTGCAGGGAAATAGTCCTGACAGTGTTTTCCTTGTGCCCTGTACTGACTGATTGAAATTTACAGCCGACCTCGCTGACAGTAATTCTGGCAGCGGATGGGTCCTGCAGGCGCGCTGCCAAGTCACACATGAAACTCTGCAAATGGAAGAACGCAGAAAGCCTTTTGCATTGAAATTGTAGCAATGTAAATTTTCCCCAGCAAAGATGGTATTGCAGCTTCTTTTGCAGATCTCTCCTCTCTCCTTTAGCAGCTTTCTCCCAGCTGAGGAGGGAAAAGAGATTTTTTTTTTATGTCCTCCTGGGGCAGAGCCAATCACACTGAAATGCTGATGCACTAAATACCAAGGACTCATTATTCTGTCTCCCTAGCGGGAAATTTGTGGCCTCTAAGAAAGTTTCAGTTAGCTCCCAATTTCAGGTATCAAAATAACTTTGAAATATGAAAATAGAGAGTTTCATTATGAATTAGGCTAAGGGCAAGATGATTGTCATTGCTAGGGTTTTACTGACAGGTCATGCCCTCAAAAGCCTTATGTCCATCAGTGTACAATGCACTGTACAAAGTGTCCGTGACTCAGTAGGACATACTTTTTGCTAGAGAATTGATTCATGCACCAATTTAGTGAGCAGGTTGCTGAAGGTGCTGTTTTTGAGCAGGGCAGTACATGAATCCATTTAACTGCCTTAAGATTCGCTCCTCATATTGTTGCCAGTCTCTCTGCTATATGTAGCTATATCCTGTGCAAAACCTACTACATTTCAGGGAGCAGGGAAAGGAACCTGACTTTCAATGAATAATTAACACATGGATTTCATATGCAAAGTGCCCTGGAAAGTTCAGAGATAAAAAAAAGTAGTGTATAGAAATACTGAACTAGCAGGTTGAATTTTCTGTGTGAGGACAGACATGGTGTGAGTTCAATTCCTGCTTATTTTGGAGCCTTCTCAAGTAGTTACAGATAAGTCATTATGGCTCAGGTCCACAAAGAAAAGGTTTTTGTACCTGGTCCTTACAGCACACTGCCACGTGGGAGAAATAAAATTCCTCGTGGCCAAAAGCCAGGGGAAAGATGCATCAGGTGAACAAGGAGCAAATCCTGCGATCAAAAGCTTGTGATGGGCAAAAATCCACTATCCAAAATACAATAAAGAGTTATAGTTAGCCCAGTTGTAGGAATACCAAAATGCATTGTCCAAATTAGGGGAGGAGGGTCTTTAATACACTTTAAATTGTGAAATGAGAAAGCCTGCAAATACCAAGACCTTTTAGGAGGGGGGATTATGCTTGTCCTTCCGGTGTCCCTTGGAGTCCTCAGGTCAACAATTCCTTCCTTTCTTGCACAGAAGAGATGGGAGGCATGACGACAAATCCTCAGCATCCCACAGTCCTCCTAGGATCATGAACTTCATCCATGACTGTCTTTCATCCTTGCTTTTTCTCATTGTCCCAAATATCTTGTAACTAGGGCTGGAGCAGTTACAGCAGGATGGATGGAGGCTGCTCTGTTGCCATGGTGGCCGTTAACCGGCAGTGGGTGACTATGAAAAACTGATGAGAAGATTAAACCTACGTCTTCGGTATACTAGATGAGCAGATAATCAGTAAACTGCTGAACAATGTGACAGGACAATCTCTAAAACTGGCTGGACTACAAGAAAGCCATTTTGCATTTAGTTTGGCAAAATAATCTTGCTTCAAAATAGTTATTGGATTTAGTCTCCGATGTGAAGACTAATTCCAGAAAACATGGAATAAAGTTTATGGGTTTAGTTGTAAGGCAGGAGATGATCTGCTCATCTCTGTGAGGGCTCAGGTGCTCCAGGAGTACCTGCAAAGAGAAGTACAACTTGCTGTGGTGAGGGCAGGCCATAGCACATTTGCAGGTAGGGGGAACAGGGTGAGGATTTTTAAGAGCATGCATTTTGAAAATAGTTGTCTGAATCCTCTCTAAAGCTAGAGTTTCCAAATTCAATTTTAGATCTTGCTCTCTATTTTTTTTCATTTTCTCAAACTTTTAGTGTGTAGAGTGATCCTTCATTTCCTCCAGGCCTGTCTCTTTTGCTTATTTGAATCATAAGCTCTTGGGGACAAAGTTTCTCATTATATTTATACAGAAGTTACTACGTGAGAGCCTTGGAATTGCTTGAGACCTCTATATGTCATGACAAAGGAAAGTGATTAGTAATGGTAATGCATATGTAATTTGTAGCTGTGTGACTGAAATTAATAAAAGATGTTTTTATGAATTAGTAAGTATTTTTTTGACACACAATGTTGGACATCAGCAAACATCTCCTTTAAGTTACTATGGTCTGTAGTTTCAGTGAATATTTAAATGGATTATTATTTTGATCTATAAAAGTAACCTTATCACTTCTTACTCTTCTGACGACCCAACATAGCTGCTTTACAACTGATGCAAACTGACACTGTCAATGAGATGGCTTAGAGATGAACACTACTCATTTAAAAAAAAAACATGTCCTGCTGGAAAATGTATTGATAAGAGGTATGTTTTAGTCAGCTTTACTCTTCAAAATATATCTGACAATGACAATGAGGTGTTGGTTACAAATACAGAGCTCTGCAGAGGAACTGAGCTGCAATGGGACTGGTGGGTAAAATTTTGAAGAAAAAGAAAATATTACCAAAGCATTCAAAGGGTTCCCTTTAGTGCTATCTAAGTAACGTAAGTGAAGGAAGTGAAAAAAACACACTATAACAGCTTAAAATGGCAAAGGTGATTAAACCAACACAAATACATACAAGTGTTCATGCAGTGAGAGAGGCCAGAGTTTAATCAACCTCTTTTCCTTCTTTCTTTTCTTCCTTTTCTGTTATTTGTTGGTAGCTTTTCACTAGTAGTCATGGCGCTGAGCCACACATTTCTGATCAATTCAGATTTGCCGATCTGGAATTACGCTTCTGGTCTTTCTCTAGTTTGGCAGCAGCAGTGTTTATTTCATGGTATGATTTTAAAATTGCCAGTCCTTAGTCTAGGAGCAGGAACACTGTTTTGCCAGTTCGAAATACATGACAAGTGATGTCCATAAAATAAAATGTAAAGGTCATATTAGTAACATGAATTGCTCAGTTCCTGTTGCCTCCATAGTACAAGTTGCTGAAGGGGAGCAAATACATCCTTCCTGTAAGGTAAAATCTCCTGGGAGACTAGAAGGTTCAGGAAGAGGTTTTCTTTTGATAATTGGGTGCATTAGGACGAATCAGGCTGGATAACAGGCAGATAAAATAAACAGCTGAAGGGCACTTTCCAGAAAGCTCTCTGGGTTGCTTGTTCTTTGTGAGCTCTAGCCCTGGGTTTTAGGGAGTCTGCACTCCGGGAGCCTGGGTTGTCTGCAGCTCCCGTCTGCCCTTGCAGCAGGCCACACACAAGGGAAAGGACAATCTATGTCAGGGAGAGAAACTCAAGGGGAAAGGAAGAGAGCTTTTCTTGAGGAGATAAAAAAATACTAAAAGATAAAAAAAAAAAACAGTGCAAGAACCAGGGAATTAGATTTAATAACAAAATGTATTAATTTTCACAAATAATTCTACTTACTCTTGCAAGTCTATTTCTGTTGGGTGAAATGAAGCTTTTGGTACAAGCAGCTGTCAGGTTCAAAAGAATTAAGGTATTCCTAAAACTGAAGGCTCTCTCCTCTCTGTGTGTATTACACAGTTAATCAAATCCGTTTCTAGAAGTCTTTTTAATAAACCTTCTTTAAGATTCCTCTAACAGCATAGGATTAGTGAAGGCTACTTAAACACTGCAAGGGGCATGTCTAATGCTAAACAGTGCTGCTCCTTTCCATATTTACACAGTGACAGTTTATTCTAGCTCCTTAATGCTGTACATGCCATGACTGTTCCCCTATAACTGTTACTTCTGTTCAGTAGCTATTTCCCTAGTCATGATTGAGCTTTTGAACTTTTAACATTGAAGGGAGGGAAAACAAATGAACCAGACAACTACAAATACAGCAGTCTGCATTCAGCTGTATGCAACTGCAGAAGCAATTCTGAAGAAAAGAGATATTGAAGCGTTGAAGGTGAAAAGGGATATAGTGCAACATAACTTTCCAAAAAGAGATAGATTGTGCTAGAAAAACCTCATAGTTTTCTTTAATATTATTTTCCTTCCTTTAGTCTCTGGAAATGGAACTCACTCTCTGGGAAGTGACTTTCAATCTCTGAAATAATTGTAACTGCACATGGAAATCGAGTTTGAAGTCTGAGTAGCTAGGAAAGCTGTTATTGACACTTTTTCTTTTTAATGGAAAATAAGAGGATCAAAGCAGTCTAAAACTTCCTAATGAACAATGAATGGAATGGGTCCTGTCTGCGGTTCACGTATGTAGACTTTGGAGCATTTTAGATAAGAAATAGGAATTTTATTTTGCTTTTGGAATAAAAAAATGTTCTATCTGTGTTAGGTAACAAGAGCATCAAATTTGGTAAGGGGTCTTTCAGATCTCTATCAGAAACTGGGCAAAAGAATCAGGCAGCTTGAATGAGTAACTCCTCTTAGTTTTACAGAAATGCAATCAACCTTAAGAAACAGGTTTGACGTAAATAAGTTATATATGAGCTATGTTGACAGAGAGGTCACCTTGTCTTCTAGAATGAAGGAGCATTCTCATTTAAAAAAAAAGGAAAAAAAAGACAACATATTCATGTTTCATTTTGATAGAATTGTTTGTATATGGAAAATTGCAAGGTGAATTTCTAATAATAACATTGACACAGAAATATATTAATGTGTTGATATCAGCTTGATGAGGATAATTTGCAAAATGAATAATATGATTCAAGTATTTTAATTCTAATCAATGCATCATTAATAAAAATAACTGGTGTTTAGAAAATCAGCATGCTTAGTAGATGAATTAAGATGGAAAACCGCACAGTAGGTGCTGGTTCTGTGGAGTTTTCCAGTCAGTAGTGCTTCCAGACCTCATGATATTCTTCTAGTAGGACACTTTAAGATAAACCATGAAGCCTGTTCTGAACTTGGAGCAGTAAATGTGCTACTCGATTTCTGCTGGAGTAAGCTTGTGACTGTTGTCAACAGCTTTATTCTGACCGCTCGGTGACAAACCTACATGGTGTAACAAACGTTGCACAAGTCCTGTCTAATCTCATTCTAGTTGGAGGTCAATAAGTCAGGAGAGGTTCTTATGGGAGTGTCCCATGCTCTGAAGGAGTCTTGTAAAGACTGAGCCTTGTCTCAAAGTTTTGTGCATAACGAAGGCAGGTTCAGCATGGTGACAGATCAGATATGGCTCAACTTTGAGGCCTTGAACAGTTTACAGGTTAATTGATTGGACGCTCATATCTAGGCAACTAATTTCTGCTTTTGGGGCTTATAATTGCAAATGGACAAAAAATGCATAATAATATTCCTTGCAAGAGTAAATTAGACACTTAAATTGCTATGATATCAGTGGGTTTTATTTTCAGAATTCCCAGTTCCAGCTCTTGTTTGCTGCCCAGAACATCTTTTCAAAGAATAAGTATTTTGGTCTTGGTGTCTAGGCTGGAGTTTCAAGCACAGAGTTAGAAATATGAGGAAGTATCATTATGAGATTCTACAGCGATCTAAGCAGTACAACAGATTATTGGAGAAAATTTTTTTTTACTGTGTAGGTCAAACTTACTTTATATCTCCTCTGTAGGAGATATAAAGCTTTATTCATATCTTTAGAATATAATTTGCATCTTTTAGACTATGTGTCTTACAACCTGTTTTATATAATTTTTATACATTGCATCAGGGCTATATAACTCACCTGCTCAAAGGCTAGCAGAATGCTGTGAAATAGTCAAAGCATGATGGCAATAATTTAAAGGAATTGTTCTTGAGCTTTAGCATTATTGTATTCTCTAGCGTATCATCAAATAAAATATATAACAGAAGAGATAACTTTGATCTCATATACAGTGGGCCAAATTGCAAAGGTCATGTGTAAAGGATGCAATGTATATGAGTCAGATTCTGTGGGAGTAGGAAAAAATGAAAGTAATAGCAGCTCGGTTTCCCTTGCACCCACTTACATTCACCTCTGATTTAAGTCCAAAGAAGTTGTGTTTTAATGAACCATGCACTCTAGTCTTAAAATACTAATGTAAATTCTTCAAGCTTTGATTAGCTGAGGCAGAAATGCATTAATTTTTAAAAGGGATGTTCTCTGCAGGGAAGCTTTCTGCCAGAGTGTATCTTAAAGTCCTATTTAAGATGGAAATCTAAACAAAGTGTCAGAAGAAGAAATGACACGGGATTGTCAGCTAAATTTCGGTAGGAGAGATTACATAATAAAGGTTTCTAGTAATATTACATTATAGTGAAGTCCTATTCTGAGAATTACTAATAAAATAATAAATTATTTATTAGAGTCAATTATGCATATCTGAAACCATTTTGTGGAGCTCTTCATTTAACTATATCTTTTCAATGAATAAGAACAGGTAGATGCATTAACCCCCTCAACCTCTTCCCAAACCTTTATTCCATCACTGCTTTTGTTAGATGGAAATCTTAGGTGCTTATTCTAAAATTCTCCTGAACCTGGGGTGGCTGCAGTGGTATCACCCTTGGGCTACCCTATTCAGCTGCTTGCAGAGTTTGTTCTGGATTGCTCTGGATTGTTTATTGCTCAGAAAATATGGCTGTTTAAAAATAATTTGAGACATAATGGCTACCATGACAAGGATTAGCCTAAAGCAACTGGTTTCTTCATCGCTATGTGGAGGCTCATTTTTATGGAGGGATTCAGGAAGAGATGAGCAGCCCATTTCCCCCATGATTAGACAATTACATCTTGCAGCTTGAGGCACAAGTCTGACTTTGTTTCAATTAAGTTAAAGAATTTTCTTGGTGATTCTTTTATGAAGATTACTACACCCAATTCAGGTTGAAAATTCCGTAATGGAAGATAATTTGTAGCCATCTGTCAGTGGCCTGGTAAGGCATAATAACTAACTCCTGTTTTCAAGCATTAATACATTACTCTTGCGAATTTTCCTAATCCAGACAAGTCGATATAATTTATGCTAAACCTGATTATGCCTTAATTGTCTGATCATCTGTGCAGATTATGGTTCAGAATTTTTTAAAAAGGGATATTCATAGTATCTGTCAAAACAAATGCCCTTTTCTCATCACCTGGTGTGGATATTTGCTCCAAACTTAGCTAAAGACAGGAGTGAGAGAAATGAACCAAAAATCAGTTGTGTGAGGTGAAAATTAATCCAGCATATAGGAACACATTACAGAAAAATATTTTTTTTTCTTATGAGACATATTTTTCACCTTTTTATATAGCTATAATTATTTACGATAATTTTAACTAAACTATGTCTGCCTTCCACACACATGCACACATACAGACTGGCGTTTGTGAGTGATCTGCAACCACAGAAACTTGTAAGAAAGTTAAATTACAATGCTAGAAACTACAGGTGCTATTACAGGTGTTTCTGTTATCAGGCCTGTATTTGTATGGTAACCAGGACTATATTCTTGCACCATTGTGTAGAAGTATCATCATATTTTGGGCTTAGCACGAATAGCTTTTCTCTTGCTCTCTGGGTATATTGTTGGAGAAGTTGATAAAAAAAAATGTCACTGTTTTCCTGGGATTGAATTTAAGCCACATCCTGAGCTTGAAAAACTATTGTAGCTCTGAATCCAACACAGTTATGTTCATGCTAGATTATAAAGAGATTAGAGTAGCCGATTCCCTTGTATGGAATCCCTTGCAATCCCTATTGGAATTCCCTTGTATGGACTTTCTGGGCACAATGGTTCCTCTGCAGAGCGGAGAGACATGGTGACTAGGAGCCTTCCTCCCTTTCTGTTGGGCTCCCTGTCCCTCTCCCTTGTCCTGCAATTCCCAGACTTGGATCAAGGAGATGTCTCCTCCTAAGGATTTTCACTGTATCACTAGTTGAGTAAAGGGCCGAGGCAACAGTGTTTTAGTGCAAGATCCTAGCTAAATGCCTGCTATGTGATTTTAAATCAATTACAGGAATATGCTCTACCTAGCAAGAAAACTGAATCAGCAGAGGGAAATTCTTTACTACTGTATTGAGGAAACTAAGGTAATAACCAAGGTATTATTGAGCAAATAAAATGTTTATTTTGCTCTGCGCAAAGACAGTACTGAAATGATTGTGTATTACTCAGGCTGACGCTTCATTTTTTCAGCTCTATCAGTTGATTTTACACAAACTTAGTCGAGGGGATAGTGATGTGAAAATTGGAGAAGCGGACACAAGTTAAATCAAGTTATTCTTTTGCCTGCTAGCTATGGGAGCTGCAGCCTTTGAGCTGCACGTGCTGCCTACGAGGAGAGAGATGGGGTTAATTTTATTTGAATAACACTTCTTCACTAGGCTGTTCACTCCACTCTACGACAACAACCAATTTTGAATAAACTCCCATTGACTGCACGCTTACCGCATTGTCACAGTCATTACTGCTGCAGTCATGAGCGTTTTTTTTTTTTCCTCATGTGGGTGTTCATGGATCATATGAGCTAGCTAGCTCGATACATTCCGATGTAAACAGGGAGCGAGGAAGCCACAATCTTGCCATTGGAGACGGGCGCTGTGTCAGATCTTTCCATGTGGGATGGTTTCTCTGGCGAGGGGCAGAGGCAGCTGTGACAAGGAGTTCTCACAGGGAGAGCAGTCACAGCAACGGGGCTCCCCGCCTGCCCCCGATCTTGGGGTGGGTGTTCGGCTGGATCTGCCAAGAGGTGCTGCAAAAAGCTGTGCTGCAATTGGGGTGCAAAAGTAAAGAGGGATAGCTATGGACGGGTAGCGGGTAAGAACTAACCAAAAACCGCAAGGGAAAACACGCGTCAGCCAGCGACGGTAAAGTNAAGTGATAAATGCTGCTGCAAACAAGTGGGGGATAAGTAGGTCCATGCGGGGAGGGCGAACTCTCCGTCTCTCTGCTTTCCCTCCGTCACTCCGGTGCTGAATGAGCAATTGCACTGAGGTGTAAGAAAGAAATGAGAGCAGTGTTTGGCACTCATTGCCATGACTCTGGAGAATAATAAGATTTATTGCTTGTAGGGTTCACGGCAAATCCTGCAGACGTGCCTAATGGCATAGTTCTGAGAAATTTCACTGGCTCCAATGCTATTACTCATATATAAAATATTAAGCACATTTGTAAGTATTTGACGGTCTGAGGGCCATGTTACATGGATGAAATGTTTCCTTTGAATGTGGTGATTGGAAAGTTTCATAGGCAAAAGAAATCATACTTAGCAGGCTTTAGCAGATTATCTGGAACACTTCACATTGGTATCGTCACAGTTTACATTGTCATATAAATTTGAATGTTTCTTGTAAAGATATTTATGGAGGAGAAATAGCATGTGATAGGGCAGTAGCTGATGTTAGGCACTAACTTAAAATCTAACAGAGATTAGGCAAGTCACAGGATCACTCAGTGCCTTAGTTCTTCAGTGACAGAAGACAAAAGTATTTGCTTAATTAAAGGCTGTAGTCAGCAGAAACTACAGTAATGAGACATAAATATTCATAAGGTATTCCCAGCCCATTGATCTAAGGACACGTGAGCACAGTAGCTCTCTGGAGTTCAGTAAAGGCATATGCAGATTGGGCTCTGTGGGAGCCTGCGGGGATCTAGAAGCCATGTATCTCTCTTTATAACAATACACATCCTGATGCCCCGTTGGCTTGGATGAAGTATCAGATGAAACACCCTTTCTTCAAATCTTGGCTGAATGTCTGTGTTACATTTGAATGGCACCATATATACCTTACAGCACTGGTCTTCTGAACTGGGATGTTTGTATCATCCTCCCTACATGAAAGTAAGTGTGTACAAGAAATGCTGATACAGATTTATGCATCTAACAGTATTAGCCTGAACGGGAACAGAAAGGAAGGGATTCTGGCTATTATTACTCTTCTGAAACAAAGGAAGATTTCTGAAAGAATATTAATGAAGAATCCTATCTATCTAAGATGTGATGCACATGCATATTATTTTGATTTAAATTATATTTGAGGTATTGACAGATATTTGTATGAGAGAATTTAAGTAACAACTCCATACATTCACGTCTCCTTTGATTATATGCATCTGTAACTTGAAAGGATATCAGATCTTGAAGACACACTTGTGAGACACAAAATATACTATAGTAGTGACCTAACTGCTAGTGAGTGCCAAATTAGATTTTAAGGAGTGCTATCATAAACAGATGGAAACAAATGTTGTAGGAGATTAATGAATTGAGGAACAAACAGCAAATCAAAGGTCTTTTTAGTCTGCAACCCTTTGGGTTGCATCTTATATTTGTTTGCACATACTTTGCATCTGTTTACAATTTCATAAACATATAATTAATATTAATTACTGTTCACAACAGTCAGTGCTAGCTGATGGTCAAAGACCATTTGCTGAGGACAAGTAACTAAAATGAGAAGACAAGTTCCAGATGAGTTGCTTGCCACGATAAAATAAATTATTTTTAAGAGAAGGAAACATAATCTTTGTGAACCTGACTTATACATTGTTCCATTGCCTCCTACAAAGACCAATAACAACAACACAGAAGTACACCTTCCCTTTTAAAAATCTTCACCAGTTTCAAGGATTTGCTCAGCTCCTTAAACGCTTTTGAAAATTGTATGCAGGAGATGATAGATAATAAATGAGTGATTCAGTGTGTTGGCACGTTCCTGAAAATGTGAACAGTTGGGACCACAGCTAACAGCAACAGATGGGGAGTTCTCCAGCTTTGAATGTTCAGTAGGAGTCCACAGTCTGTTGTCAGATTGCCAAAGAAAACACCAAGTTAGAAGAAATAATGATTAGGCTTGCGATGTCCTAGACTCTCCAGTCCCCAGACTTGCTGATCAATACTTCTTTTATGTTCTACTGCAAATCTTCTTACACGTCTGATTAGTGGACCTTCATAATCTTTCTTATTATAGACAGTGGCAAAACTTACCACAGAACATTTAGAACCATATGATCTTTAAACTATATGATCTTTAAAATGTCTTTTTTTTGTATTCTTGTTTTGTAGATGCACTGAAGATATTTCACATGAAAGCCTCTATTTGGAGGAACTGCTACTGACAGCATTAACAGCAGTCTACGTGGCTGTGCTACTTAGCTCACTGCTCTGTTTGAGAATATCTCCAGCAGTTTTGCTTATATTTTATCCACTCTGCTTCATGTCAGACTGCGTGCTGAGCACCCCATCTCTGTATCAGGCCACTTGAGAGGGTAACAATGTGGAACGAACTGCAGAGATTTCACTATTCTGCGGACACTTGGTTTTCTGTCACCATGTCAACCAATAGGACTGAAATCCTTAAACCAGTGTCCAGGGGTGACCAAGGCACAGATGACAGCTAGTGAGTTAAAGACTATGCTGGGCCGATGCTAATGAGCTGGCGAAAACAGCAGTTAGGGAGGAGAGGCTGATATGACACTTCCGACACTTTTTGATCGAGACTTATGATTTGATGCTGCATCGGGCTGTGACACTGAAACCTTGTTTTCCCTTAGATGACCATTTTTCAGCATCCAGGGCAGGATTTTATAGGCAGTGTAATTAGTGTTGTCTGCACGTGAACCTTGTCCCATGAGCCATGAATTTACCACTTCAAGGCTTCATTAGCAGTGGAGGCGGAAGCACAAATAGTTGTTGCTCAGAACATAAATAACCATGGCAGGCACAGCCCATACATGAAACTGCACCTTGCAATGCTTCTTCGTACAAGGCTACACTAGCTGTTGAGTGGTTTCCAGAAGGTTGCAAGGTGTCAGTTTTCATTAACAGAGTGTAGACAGTATGGGAGTAGCCAAATGCAGATAATTCAGGCTACTGTGAGTGTTTTGAATTTTCCCCTTATCACTGCTGACTGTACAGGCAAGGTCTCCACTGATTATAATAGAACTGAGACACAAGAGCACCCATAGATATTCCCATGAGAACATATAAAGGTTGGTATCTTTGTTTGGAGGTGGCTCCTATTCTGTCTTTCTGCATCATATGTGGACACAGAATCAGCAGCAATGGTTGATTGCTAGTGAAAAGGGAGAGTCTGCAGGTAGAACAATGTCTCTTAAGCTTCTTTTCTGGTTCAAGGTTTAGAATATACGGTGTGTGAAACTCCATAAATTCTGGAAAAACACCCCATTTAGCATGAGCTATAAGAAGACTGAGGCAACTGAAAATAGCATTTTTGACTAAAAGTGTTAAAGTAGCTGTGTGTACTTTTTAGCTTAAATATCATTTAAATGGGAACAATGAAGATAAGCTCATAAAACAGGAAAATCTCAATAATTAGAGCTATCAAGTCTTTATTTCAACCTGTGAGATTAAAAGTAACGATAAGCTTGAATTTGAGCATCATATCTGTATCTGTTTATAAATCTAAATCTATAAATAACTAGATGAAAGATACATGGCTTCCTAATAATTAAACATTTTTTTATTTTTCCTTGTGGTATTTTGGAAAAAAATATTAAGCTTAAATATGGTATTATCACGAATAAGGAATTCTTCACAATGATCCTTGCTTCATTGGTTAAGTATTCCAAATGGCTAAAATCTGTATGAATTCTTCTCTAAAATATACCATAACTCTGTGTATAGAGTACTCTCGCAGACCTGGCTTAAAACCCTGGGAAACTGGAGGGTACCCACCGGTGTGAGTTGGTAGAAAATTGAATTTGGAATCCTTTATTCCCCTTGTGATGGGCAGAGAGAAACCTATAGGCTACATCTACATGCGTGGCCTCTGAGCTCCTCCTCCCTTCGCAGATGTGTCCTCAGGAGAAGACATATTTTTCCTGAAAGAGCATATAATAAATAGACATGACAACAGTCAAAAGAAGGAGGTTATTTTTACCTTTTGCTCAAGCATCCAGTGTAAGCAATATTGTACAAGATAACAGAGGAAATCTGCGGCAGATCGGGAAAATGATTTTTGATACCCTGAGTCACAGTTTAATGTCTTGCCAAGAACATGCTTTTCATCCAGTGAAAGTTTTCCTCTTCCTCCGTCAGAGTACTTACTTATCCTAGATAAATAAGGCAATGTTAATTCCCTGATGCTTTGTAATATTCCTGCTGTTATGCTGCTGCAGGTCAGGCAAGGAATATCAAATAAACAAAACCACCTCCACATGCCAGTAATACACTGATTTACTAATCATACTAAAGGTAATTATTTTAAATGGGTAAATCTGAGCGCTTCAAGTGGTGTACAGGAAGAATGATTGTTTCCAGCATGGGAAGAAAGTTAAGTACAGGATAAAATGATCTGAAATCTATATGTTCCATAAGGAATGAGGAAAATAAGATCAACCCTGCCAATCAGATAATGAGGCTGTGGGAGGGGGAAGATATCAATAAAGTGCCCAGGAAAGCTGATCTAAGCAATGATCTAATGAACTCCTATTTTGCAGTTTTAGACTGTTTTATTTTAAAGGGACATTGTCAAATAAATAATCCTCAACACAATCTTATACTAAGCTCTTTCTAATCTCATGGAAATGTCTCTAGTTGTACAAGCATAGTTTATTTTTCAAATCTTCCTTTTTAGGACAAATTTGAAACATTGTAACTGCTTATAGGCTATTTTGTCTTTATTTTCCCTCTACTGTCTGTACAGAAGCCAAGAAATGTTTCCAGACTCCTTTTTTTTTTAAGTAATCTTAGTAATTTCATTATGATGAAACCAAATCAATTGCTTGTAGTCAACTGGGAATTAAATGTAATTCAGATATTAGTAATTTAAATAGGCCACTAATCTCTTTCTGAATTTTGACTAATCAAAAAGAGGAATGCTTCATCTAGACCCAGTCAGGCCCCCAAAATTATAGTTTCAGAAGTAGCATAAAAAATGTGGTTTTGTTTCATTTTGATTTTTGTCTCATTCAAGGCTTGCTGCTGGAACATCTGCCAAATGCCTTGAGCTCAAGTTCCTGCTGCTCCTAAATCGCTGCTCCTTTAACTTTTCCAAGAATCTCTACTTTGTCCCCTCTCTTTTGTTTACTTGTTGCTTCCTAGAAGACTAGGAATTCTTTGGGAATGGCAAGGAGTGAAAAGAAGTGACCTGGAGAAAATAAATGCTTTTCACTTCAGTTCTGACCCTGCCACAGGAATGTGTATGATAGTTTCTCGTTGCAGTTTCTTGCAGGACTGTATGCAGCTCTGCTTGCTCCCTCCCCTGGCTCTGGCCAGCTTCACACTAGATGGCAGGAACTGGACAAATGAAGTTGCTAGACACAGGGCAAGGTGACATGGAGATGGACAGAAATCCCACATTGGGTGTGCATCTCACTTGTGCCTTGCTGACTCAAGGGAGGTCCCAGCAGAGTGACCAGTGAGAGGGGTCTCTTCCAGTCCCGAGGAGGTGCAATGCCCACATGCTGTGCTCCTTTCTTTCTTAAACTGGCAGGTTGCACCCCCAGGAGCAGAAAGGAGATGCACATCACCCTGAGGTGCCTCACCAGGTCAGTAGGAAGCTGGAGAGCTTTCTTGGCAGCCAGTGGGTATGGGAATATGCGGATCACAGAGGCTGGTACTGGGCAGCAAATCAGCAGGAATCTTCTCTGTGAGCCTGGTATGTGAGATCTTAAATTTAATGGTGCACTAAGTCACAGTTTTGTGTCAGGTTAACATATCTTCAAGAAAGAAGTATGTTTCAAAGACTAAGGGCTATCTTTAGTCTTAAAGGCTTGTAGGTAGAAGAATCTCTCTTATACTTGTTCAGGCATTAAAACTGAAGTCAGTTTCATATATCAAAGCAGGGCTGAGAGGTAAAGGTTTATGACTAAAGGCAAGGTGGGCTAATTGCTAACCAATGAGCTGAATCCTAAGAAGTCTGCAATATGATTTAAGATTTAGATAATGGTGATAAATAAACACATTGAATAAGACCCTAGTAAAGAAGACACCCTTCCTCTACCTTTTCCCAGTCCAAAATGGCAGATGATTTTTTTTCTGATTTACTGAGATTTCAGGTAGATTTCTGAGCACACCTCTGCATTTTTTTTCTTGAATAAACATACTATTATTTCTATAGCCGTTTCAAGTTGGCTTGTGAAGCTGGTTTTTGAACCAAGGTGTGGAAAAAAATAAGCCTAATAACTTTCACCCTATAAATATGAATAGACTTTCTCAATCAGCTCTATTTATAGCAGATTTATAATTGCAGACTCTTTACTTCAGATTTCAATATTCTTCTTTCAGAATCATATTATGTTTGCTACAGAGTGTATATAATGATACAAACTTGATAAAGTGGATTCCATAGAAATGTAATCTTATTAGAAATAAATTCTCATTTTTAGAATAAGATTTTACTAATGATCCACTGAATCCCAAACAACAGCTTTGTTTTTTACCATCAGATTAATTCAATTAAAATGGGTGAAGATCTGTGTTTAGTTGTACCAAACTTTTAAGGACATTGTATAGCACCAACCTACATGGACAGTACAGTTCTGTGTGGCTGCACTCTGTGTGCCTATGCTAGCACAGAAGGACTTGATTCTTGATGATCATGATATATACTGACATAACTTAAAAAATATTCCTTACTTTTCAGCAAATGGAACACTTCTGAAGTGCTGTCTTCTCCCATCATTCCCACTCACTTAATTCCTAATGTATTTTTTTGGGGAAAAAAAAGTAGTGATTATAACCCAGATTCTCTATCTTGACAGCATGTCAAGGTCAGGCTAGCGAGACTGCAGGCACAGCACAATCGGAGGTCATTAACCTCAGTGGCTGTAGGTAAGAAATAAGACTGGTGAGATACTGAGCACAGACTGTCCTTTGCCAGTTCCCGAAGTCACCAATTTCTAAAAAATTGCCAACAACTTGCAGGCAGTAACTGAGGAAATTGATTGACTGACACAGCTTTAATTTATAGCAATAACAAATGATTAATTTAGGATATGCCAAAAGGAAGGTATATTCTATTGCAGCCTTGGCTCCTTTAGATGCTTACATTGTATTTTTTTTTCTCCTGGAGGCCATATCAGTAAACACTGATGGACCGCTCTTGCTGATTTGAAAGCAATGGCTGCAACCTCAGGTGGAAATTTGCATTTTTTAGTGCAGCTAAAATCTAGAGTAACTATGAATAAATCAATGCAAAAGAGCTCTGAATTGCTCTAGATATCTATTACTATTTCTTTCAGACCGTAGTCAAATCCACATTGAGAATATAAGCAATGGTTTATGTCATAGTCTCTCTTTTTTTTAATTCAAGAAATATAATATAAGATCAGAAGCTATATGAAGTAAAGCTTGTAACTCATTCTGTGTCTGTACACGGTTGCTCTATATCGAACAATTATTGAAGTTTTGTGTGTTTAAAGGCAGATTGAACAAAAGATGGAGTATGAACCTCCTTCCTTGAGATGTGGTTCCCCAGCCAAATAGACCTCACTGTCAGGGATATTTGCTGAGTCCTTTATTTTTTCAGCCCTTAATTGGATGCCATTACTCCTAATTATATAGACTTTTACTATTCTAAAGAATTAATCTTTTAAGGAATGTGCATGGGCATTAGCAGCAGACACCTTTTTTTGATAATTAGCTATGCTACTGCTTGTTCCAAATGGATGTACTGTTCAGTCTATAAAGACTGATTAATGATGTAATGCCAAATGTTTACAATATAAGAGAAGATAGGAACTCTCAGACCATTCATTGTAATAGTTGCGTGTCTTCCAAAGCTTTTTGAAACAGTAAACCCCATGTTGCTCAAGGAACTTTGCTCTGTCATTCATGACCAGTCCTTTGGGACTTCTTTGGTCAAAATTTGCTAGATTTTATGAGAACACTCATGAGCCCTAAGGAATCAGAATTGTTTGTACTAATTTCTTTTCTCTTGTGCATCTGGTGAAAGTCATAAGGCCCTGCTGAATTGAATACATTAATTTACTAAATATTTAACCTCTTCTTTTCCTTTTTTTTTGTTTACTTTCCTACTGACAAATTTAATTTGGTTAAGTCTGAGTAAACTGGTTTTGTGAGGCCCAAAGCCAAGAATATAAATCTTTATGCATCACTTGTTATTGCTCTTTTCCCTGGTTCTTTAACACTTTAGAGCAAGGGACTTCCTTTAGCCTTTGTAGAAATGTGCTTTTGTCTTATTTGAAATAAATCCTACTTGACAGACCATAATCTTATTCATCCTATCTCCCTTTTGCATACCTAAGTCAAAGCAGAGAAACAGTCCCTTGGAGATACACACGACTATTTACCTTCAAATGAGTCAAGCATCTAAGTGGCTGCATTAATAGAGCGAGCCGTACAAGCATTGGGAGAAAAATCTACTGTGTCAAGATTAGGAGCAGTCCTGTCTGTTAGACGTGATAACTGACTTTGCACCTTTTTAATGCTAAGTTTTTATCTCCCCTGTGGTTAAATGGTTACTATCTCTCTGCCTTTTGAACTGGCATCTTTCATAAGCACCAGACTCACGTAGGCATTTTGAATCATTTGCTCACATTCTTTGCTGGGGTTGACTATGTCTTTTAAGATATTACTTCATATTTGTGTAGCACCTCCCACCCAAAGATCCCCAGATGTTACAGAAAAAATAATTGACTCATCCTTCCTGAATCTTATGAGATGATAGGAAGGAAACGTCTCAAATTTATATCAGCAGAATCAAGCACAGAGGATAAATGACTTCTTAACTAATGTTACACAGAAAGTCTCTGAAACACCAGGATTAGAAGCCAAGTTCCTAACTCGCCCTTTGTCTTATTAGCCTTTCCCAGCATATAACTGCTCATAGTTAAAAGGGAGTTACAGTAGAAGAAATGCGGAAAAAAAAATCTCTTCTTTAGCACCAATCTATTGCAATCTTTTCTTTATCCTACTGTCAAGGACTTGGTCTACAGAGAGGCTTAACTGGGCATACAAGATTCCTCTCTTTTAATTAGAACATTAATATTCCCACTGTTTCCTTAGCATCTAACTAAGGCTAATTTTAATTCTTCCCCCTCAAGTCACTTGGCAAAGAATGTGAAGACTTAGTATCAGGGTGAGGTTCTGTATGCAAAGCTTTCTGAGTCACAAAACACAGGGCTGTGTTGTTATACCTGTCAAATTCTTTGTATAGCTGTAGCCATGCAGACAAATGTCACATTATCTCTGCACCGCAACAGGATTTATTTGCTTTGCCCCTTCACTCCCCTGAGCAACGCTTTCCTGTATTTTCAACTGAAGGGAATTATGTCATGAGAGCATGTTTAAAATGGTTGCAAAGTAACAAAAAGTTTACCTCTCCAAATAATAATAATAATAAGAAAAAGCCCTTCAGATAAGTATGTTGCTTAGCAACGTGATGCAGAGAGCTTGAGCAACTGCTCGAGCCCATTTGAATTGACAAGGGATCTGCGGGCGAGTTACTGAGCTCCCCTCGCTGACAGTTCTGGTTGGGGAAAAGAGAGCACAAAAAAAAGTGAAATTGCAGATAGAGAGGGTGGGATGACCTTCGTGAGTAAAGGGATGGTGGAGTCCAATAAAAAAAAGAGAAATAACAAAAGATAGAAAGCAGATGTGAAGGAAAAAACAGAATGTGAATCAAAAAAAAAGTGTATGTGGAGAGGAGATTAGGATTCCATTCAAACAGTTACTCTGGCCAGCAAATATGATTAATGTTCATTGCTGAGCAATTACAGAGAACAGTTGTACCTGGTAGACGTGACGTGACGTGAGTAAGAAAGGATTTCACAGAATGGTTAAGGTTGGAAGCGACCTCTGCAGATAACCTAGTCCAAACCCCTTCTCAAGCAGGGGCACTTAGAATAGCTGCCCAAGATCCTGTCCTGCTGACTTTTCCCTAGTCCAGACAGGTTTGCATAAGTGCACATGCAACTATGGAGAGCAGCCTCTACAGAGCAGACCTCCATGCACTAGCTAGACACACTTTAATGAGCTTGATCCCAGCTCCATCAATCTAGAATGGGAAGCACTTGGTAAAGGGAGGGGTAAAATATCTTAAGAAGTGTTTCTCTGTGCTCCATAAATTTGACGCTCTTGAATATTTATGTCCTTTTGAATAAACATGAAAACAGACCATATCAGTAGCTGTCAATGCACACACCTTTGAGACTGCAATTCAGTCATCACATGCTATAAAATGGTAGAATAACAGATTTTCAACTCCAGTCCATAGGCACTCAGCAACTGAGAGAGTGAAAGTTGGATCAACTGTACAGTGCACGTTAGAGCAGATGCTGGGGGAATGCAGAGTCTGTTTCTATTCCCTATCATTTCTCTCAGGGGCTCTGGACTTCCCTTTCCATAGTCTTTTCAGTTTGCACTCAGACTTGTTATTCTCGAAGTATATGCATTAATAACCCTTACTTTATATTTCTTGCAGTAGTTCTTACTTGAGAGTTTTCAAAGTGCTTTATAGTTTTAATGGAAAAGAATAGGCACTGTGACCAAAGTCTGCTTTCACTCACTCTAATGTCAGCCCATAATAATTAAATTGCTTTTAACAGTGGTATCAGATTTACACCACTGTATCTGAATGCAGAGTGTAAGCTACTGTGTCTGCACTGATAACTTTGGACGTGCAACGAATGCAACACACACTAATAGCTTCACCCTCTCCCCTGGAAGATAGTCATCTCTGGAGACAAGTGTGGCAACTTTTCAAAAGAAAAACAATTTAGCTATTTAAAATAGACTCTAATCCTTTGGGTAAAGATTATAAAAACAGTTTGTTAAGTTGAATGACTTGAACTAGCTTACAAATGATATATTTGATTTCAAATGATTAATTATAGTAATCCCTCTAGTACTTCTAAAGAGTGACATTTTAAATCACATCCGTTATCATTTATAAGAACTGAAATTGATTTAGTATGTTGACATGATTCATTACTTAGGTACTGATGTAGATTTACATGTTTCTGGTTTCAGTCTCTACTCCGTATTAGAAGAAGAATATCATGTCTCCTTACATTCATGTGCTACTAGCTGCTACATAAATTTGTGAGAAGCGAAAAAAAAACCAGGTGCTTTCCTTTTAAAAGCACTACATACCTCTAGGTAAATGCTGCATTCCATTAGTTATCATAGGCTAAATGGTAGTTAGTTACACTTTCTTATGAATTTTCTGAAAAACAGATATGATTGAATACTGAAAAGCTCACCCAGAAAGCCCAGGGAAAACATATTTAGTATCAGCCTTGAAGAAAAGACAACCTTGCCAGTTGCAGTATTGGTTAATCATCAGGCCTAATTCTGTTAAACAGTGGATCTCCAACTGAGCTTGCTTTCTTTCCTACCACATGTGTTCAACATAATAGGCGAGTGTCACAGCCCATTTGTTTCCTCCTCTGACTCTTCTCTCCTGATAGACTTTGGTCATGGTGTTTCTGTCCATGATTAATGCTTTCTGCTGTGCTTGGTTGGTTAGAACCATCTGTCCCATCTGGGTGAAGGTGAGTGGGCCTTCTAAAATCACCCTCTGTTATTTTCTCAATGTGACCTATGGTATTACAATATATTCACCATCAGCCTTTAGGAGTCTCCTGCTAATAGTAGCATATCTAAAGTAGTACGTCTGATTAGTGTGTGCCTTTAACAAACCTTCAAAATTTGATAGTATGGAATTCCTTCTGCCTATAAAGTTCTCCATCTCGGTAGAGATCAAAGGCGAAAGCGTTTTGCAGTTGACACACATTACTCACGTCACATGGTGGCTGGAACCTGACACTAGGATGATATGAACAGGGTAGGAACTACAGTAGCATGACCTCCCACCACTCTTAGATGGCTCAGCAGGGCTGAGTGTGGCTGCTTCTGGTGAGTGCACACTGCCACCAGGGCAGGTTCACCCAGCTTCTATCACCGAGACTGGTGATGTATAGTGGGAAAACTTTGGTTATCTCACTTACAAAATGTTTTGCATGATGTCTATGCCCTTTTTATATAACAGTTACCATTTTTCAAAGAGGCGGCAACCGTCATCTTATGCCACCTAGAATCTTTTATTTCAGACTTTATTTGATTTCTGGAGAGTTTTGAAGAGAAGAGAGAATGACCTTGGTCTTCTTGGTCCTCTGTCATTGTTACTCCTTTTTATTCTAATTTAAGGGCCAAATATAGTGTCCTTCTCTTCGAAAGCTAGAAAGTCTAGAACTGCTGTGTCTTGGGGGTTCCTGTTCGTGCTGGTTTGACAACTGTGTTGGGTAGCTTCTTTGGGATGTGTTGACACTCCCAGTCATTCTTTGTCTGTTGCACACACTGTTTCTCTCTCAGGGGTCTTTAAGACAAATTATAGGAGAGTTTTGTGTTGCTGTTTTTTGCTTTTGTTTTTTCTAACTCAGCTATCATCTCCTTATTAGAAATATATTAGAAATGCTCTGTTTTTGGTCTTGAGGGAGCTCTCAAACTCAGATGCGGTGGATTGCCCAGATGGTGCCTCAGTTAAAGAAAGAGATCCTTGAATACAGTGGAATATAATACTCCCAGCAGTTTAGACACCCCTACTGCAGTTTATAGGCACTAAGGACAAAATGTATTAGCCACTTTCACCCAAATTAATAAATGAACAGAATGCAAAGGAGAAGGCAGAGAGTGCATAATTGGCTCAACTACATTACCAGGGCACGCTTCCCATACATAGATAAAATTTTCAAAAGCCATCCAAGAAAACAACCTACTTACTTAACAAGGGGATAAGAAAAAAGCCAAAACCAGATCCATGCCTGTTTCTGATGATTATTCAAGTGGAAATTGAAAGAGCCCTCAGTGCTGTCTGAAAAGAATGGAGAAAAATACAGCTTTCCTAGCCTGTGCTCCATCTGCCAATAAAAGCAACTTTAATACTTAAAACTTCACGTAAGTTACTGATAGAGCTCCAGTAGCTATTGCAGTTGCCAAAAAAGGCACTTACAATGTTGGTATCTGACTTATTTCTATGAATCCCTCTGAGATGAAGACAGTACTCCGCATATCCCAACTAGCCTTTATTGGAAATTACATTTATAGATACAGAGTTCTTTTTTGTTCCCCCCTGTGACACATCAGCTGCTTTCTTGTCATATCGGCCTCCTCAAGGACTAGATAGAGATATTTCTCTGCTACCTCCCGTACTCAGAGAAATGTTATATCTATTACCACAGCCTCTGATAACCTGAAAACAGAACTGACAGGAATTCTTTCATGCAGAGGAATAGCTGTGATATCCCTACAGCATAAAACAGCTGTATTGAAACATTTCTTTATTTTCCATAAAATATATTCTATTTTACTGTTCACCCATTTTATTAGTTTTCTATATTTTCATAAAATAAATGAGAAATGTTGAAAACCCTGGTAAGAAATGTTTTAACTTGCTGTAACACAGGCAGATAGGGACACATCCCTCTACACAAATGGGATTAGAGCCCAAGGATAGACAGAGGCAATTAAATGATCCTTTGCATTGTTCCCATCCAGTAAAACACCGTTCTGACCCTGGATTTATAGTGAGAAATTCATACAGCTTTTGTAGTTTTCAAAAACTGGCACTCTGATCTAGTCTAATCTTGCCTGGCTCAGCCATCCTCCCTGAACTAAGATGTAGGATTTATACCTCTACCAAATGGGCCAATTTCTTTCTTTCTTTCTTTTTTCCCTCAATCTTTTTCTTACTTTTTTTTTTTTTCTACTTATTTCTTACTCCTTTTTACACAACTTTCATATTATAATACAGAATGGTTTCATCAGCATGGGCGCAAACATAGTCTTTACCAGGTCTCTGGAAGATGCATATTAGGATAGTCTTCAAGCACATAATCACATGCTATTTTTGCCAATACAGAGGGCATTTGTCTCACACAGGAGATAAATAGCCTTGGTTTTTCAATACATAGATATCCATCACAGTATCTGCTAATAAATATGTTCTATTACAGTCCAAGCACATCAATTGTTTTTGTTGATGGTACTGGAAATCAGCTGAAAATGTTATTTTACTGGAGATGTGCAGGACAGACTATGAAAACACGAGCAGTAGTAGTAGGTTATATATTAAGAGAAGCAAAGAGCAATGTGAGTTACACCAAATGCCTTTAGCGGCATGGGTGTAGACACTGATGTATTCAGTTTGCTGACATTCAGCAAGGCCACACGCGGGGGCTGGAAGCGGCATGCCTGGATGCAGGAGGAATTGCCATACAGCAGGCCCTGGAGGTGGCTGCGCTGGCGGCTCGCTCTGTTACATGGCAAGAAGGAGCAGATTTACAAGGGTTTGTATTTTACAAGGGTTTGTATAGGTAGGTTTGTATTTTGTACATCTTTCCTCCTTATTAATGATATTACTATTTCCTTAGGCTAGGAATATAGCTTATTACTATCAAAAAAGCTCTATTTCTAGGGTCTTCCCTCAGGGGGTCCTAAACTACAGAATAGATAACAGCACTGTGACCTCTTGCCTCTCAGTGTGCACTAGCATGGAATGATCATCTAATAAACAGGATTTATATAGGATAATATGGAAGTTTATTCAGACTGCCAGTGGCTATTTCACTGACACACGCTCTTAAGTCTATTGCATTTCTCTCAATCTTTTACCTAGTCTACTATTTCATTAATTACTGACCAGTCCTAGCAGTATCTTTTACCCTATTAAACTGGTCACCTGTTCTTTCCTCGAAGCGCAGTTGGCTTTCTATAGCAATAATGAGTTACTTAATTTAATCTATAGCCTTTTGCAATGCTTATCACATTCAATCTCACTACCAGACTACCTGTGAAGCTAACCTGAAGTCTTAAAAAGTACTTCCTCTTTCTTTGCAGTGATTTCTTGAGTAATGCTCCGTTGTTTGGGAGACAGCATAATTCTCTGAGGGCTCCTTAGGAAATTAGTCCTCCTCTTAAGGAAGGCTGAAGAAAACTGTGCAGCAGCATCTTTATCTGGCTCCTTTCCATTCCCCATGAGTGATGACCCTCTCCGTGGGCACTGATTCCACTAGTTTGATGACAGTCTTGGCCTTTTCATAAACTTTTCTTCCATCTGCTGGGAGGTGTGTTCAAAGGCTGCTTAAATTTATGGTCATTTGCTTGGCTGTGCAGTCTTTGCATGCAGTGTTTTCTCAGGCAAATACAGAGGCCAGTTAAGCAAGTTAAAGGTCTTTTATTTGACCTTATGATTTGTGTAACTGGTAAAATAGAAATGTTTTTGAAGGACTATAACAGCTTTGAGTTTTCAGATATTAATTTTTGCCGCATTGCTAGCAGAATGTGGTAAACAATTTCTCTTCCTGCAAATAATGAGTATTTATTAGTCCTCAGTACTCCCTTGTTTTAAGTATTCTTCAGTAAGCACAGTCATTTAAAAATATTTCTTTGTAGAGTCCTTCATGACTCTCTAAAGTTTCTCCAGTGCTGATACTAAATTAAGGCAAACAAGACCTTTTTACATAGCCAATATTTAGAGTGTAAAAATTCCTCAGTTTAATAATTCATATCAAGCAACATTCAACTTAACAATTGCTCATTTGGATGAATAAACAACATAGGCTTGTAGCTCAGCTGGAGTAAATTAATATAATATTGTTTTAGTCACTAGAACTACAGCAGTTCAGACTAGTGGAGGATTTTTGTCACATATTGTCATTTATTTATTTTAATTTATTTATTTTTATTATGGTATTCGTAACTGTAGTAGATAGCTGCTTCATATATTTAATTAACTGATTCAGCCATATATTTCCCCTGGGAAATAGGGAGGTATGATGTTCATTTTACAGATAATAAACTAAGGTACAAAGGGGTGTTTTTGAAAGATATTTATATTTCAAAAGCTCAGGGGAGTTCACTGTATTGCTTCTTTCAAAAAACTGTCATTGCAGAATCACAGCCCCTCAGCAATGTTTAGAAATGATCTCTGAAGCTTTCAAGTCTGTTCCTCTGTCTGAAGCAGGACTATGGCAGCATCAGAGCGCACTGACCATGGCTTTGTCAGTCAACTGCTGAACAGCCACAAGGACAGCAATGCCGCAGCCTCTCTGGGCAACCCAAACCAGCGCTGCAATGTCCTTTTGGTGATTTTTGTCCTTTCCTTGGCTTGAATTCAAGCCTTCTAAACTACAGCTTGGGGCTGCTACCACTTGTTATATCATTCATCACTTCCAGAAAGATTTAGCTCTATAATATTTGTAACTGCCTTTCAAGAAGTTATAGGCAGGTAGAAGCAGGATAAGTCCTCGCCTTAGCCCTTGTCCCTCTGATTAAACCAGCCCAACTCCCTCCATATCTCCTAGCAGACCTGGCCTTGGTCCTTGGCCATGACCATCTTGGTAATCCTCTAGCAGACCTTTTCAGGTTCCCAAGTGAAAAGATTTCCTGCTCTGTTTTACTCTGTGGTTCCTCAGTATCTTTCAAAATCTGAATCTGAAGCAATTTGCCCAAAGTCAAGCAAGGTTGTTATCAATCATATTTTCCAAGGAATTTAGGAGCCAGGAGAGATATGATAGGGGATGAGAGAGATTTTTCATAAGTATCCAGGCTCAGAGCAACTTTTTTAAGCACCTCGTATGATCTGCACCTGCTTCCTACTGACTCCAGACAGACTCACTCACAAGACCACAGACTGCAGTATATAGCTTTAGCTCCAGGGTAGCTGGTTATGAAACAAGAAGTAAAAGGACATAGATTGAATTGCATTCAAGCTCAGGGAGTTGTGCGTGAGGTAAGGAGGCATAAAAAGGTCTATTTTGAAGGATATACCTTTGATTGATGGGCCTGTCAAATATTGTCATTAGTAAATTCACCATAGATTTTCAGTATAAGTGTAAGGAAAGAGAAAACAGATGAATATAGACAGAAGGAGGAGTACAAAAAACAGCAAAATGACATTGATCGGAGAAGTTAACAGAACTGTCAGGGTATTAGAGGTTATACATTTTTGCAGGCATCACAGTATTGGAGAAAGAGTGAGTGGGATTTTCCCTTGTGGTAGCAGTACAGGATTGGAGAAAGGTCTGAGAAGAGAGAATAACAGATTTGCTTCACTTTTGTTGAGTACAAGCTGATGACAGGACACCCACTACAAGACACTTAAGTGACAGTGCTGAGGACACAATAAAGTGTGGATGAAATTATCTCTATCTCCCTGCTAGCTGGTATAAAAAGCTGCTAGATGGACGTGATAAGGATAGTTGTTTGGAAAGGAAGAACCTGAGGGTATCCCTGGATAATTGTTATTTCTGTGAAAGTAAAATTTTTGAATTTGTGGTAAAATGGCGGGGCGGGGGAGGATGGGGTGGAAGCTCTGTGTGGGAGCACAGCACTAGATCTACAGGGGTAGAAGGCTCTTTTTTGCCTCTCTCCATTCAACTGTTGTACTACATCCCTTTTCTCCCTTTGTTTGATGATGTGGCAATATAAACTTAATGCTGTCTTCTCCTTGTTCTGGTTTACAACACTGTTGCATTTGTTGATTATTCATGGACCGTATAAGGTTTGAAGACAGTAGGGCAGCTTTGAGGGCCACAATGAAAGTGTTGAATATACTGTTGTTTTGTGGTTTGGGCAGTTGGGGTATTATTTTACAAAACTGCAGTCTCACGGGGTGTTTCCTCTTGGCAAAGGTACAATTCTTAGCTGCAGTTGGACTGCAGAAATGCAGAGTTCAAGATCTGGAAGATACGCCCCTTATTTCTCCTCTAGTCCTTGGCTCTGTTCTAGAAAACGGTGGATTTGCAAAGACATCTGAATTCTGCTGCAATCTGCAGGGTTTTATAGTGTAGGTGACATGCAATGAAAGTAGTCACTTTTGTCCTTTTTCACAGTTTACTGTTCAGATGGCACTTAGTGTTCAGGAGTTGCAATAAAGTTTTGACCACCTGGACAGGTTTCTGTCTCATTAACCCCTTCCATTTTTTCTCAGCTCTTAACAGCAGGAGGTGAGCAATGGGAAGATCATAGGCAAAGCAGCCAGTTAATTAACACATCAGCACACCATCTGCCATAGCTTGCGCAGCTCACCAGAGAAGAGCTCTGCTCTGGCTGACCTGAGCAAGAACCTTAGCAAGAGCTGTGAGGTGGAGTATGTTAGGCATGAAATGTAGTAAAACAAGAGTGCACTTGATATATAGTGAATGACATGAGCAGTTGCAGCAAGAATTAAGTAAGACTTCAGTAAGATTATCTAAGGGGCAACAGGAGAACGAGCAGGAAAAGAGGGTGAGTGAAAGCAGCATGAGAGAATGAGCTATCTGTAATGACATATTACTTTCTCAGAGTAATATGCTAATGAAAAAAATCATTATTTTAAGAAATTGAGCAGCATGGAGTGAGACAGAGTCCTTGGCCTTGGTTTTGTCAGTAAGGTGTCTTTGTTGACCGAATCACTGTGAGAATCACTGTGAGACAGTGAAACATGTTAACCCTGGATTAATCTCTCGTGATAAAATGTACTTATAAGATAAAGGGGATTTTATTTTAAATTCTAAAAATTTGCTGAAAAGATGTGAAAAGTGCCTAAAAAGTCAAATATGCCCTCCTTACTTAAATAGCTTATGTTTGAGAATATTTCTTTTTTATTTACAAACTTAGCAAAAGGATTTAACTACATTTCAAGTATATGTCCCAGTGACACAGTGACTACAGCATTTACAATATTTTCTGCCACAGTTAAAAAAAAAAATAGGATAATTCTATTGTGGTAGGCTGCCGAGTTGAGGGAAATTTGAATGTATGTTCTCCAGAAACACCATTCAGAATTTGAATCTTCAAAGCTAGGTTTTATATACATACATGAGAGAAAGCACATCTTGGTCTGTAAGCCAATCCCTGCCAGAAAGAAGAAAAGTATAAGTCTTTTTCTTCAGGTATTCTCCAAGGTCAACAGCCTTTCAATGACTTCCTTAAAGATAGACCCCTCTGGGCTTTGCTTGTGTATCTGCTCTTCTCAGTAGTCTTCTAGTTTCAGCTCCTTTTGCAAGTCCATTGTTTGCTGAGCTCTCTCACTTTCCCAGCCCTTCAGAAGATCCTCCCAACTGTGCTTGCTCCCTGGCTCCCAGAATATTTTGCCTGACATATATATGTATGGCAAATTTAAAGAATAACCCCTTATGCTTAGTTTAGGTTATTTTAAAATGT
Source organism: Crypturellus undulatus (assembly GCA_013389825.1). Classification (NCBI taxonomy): domain Eukaryota; kingdom Metazoa; phylum Chordata; class Aves; order Tinamiformes; family Tinamidae; genus Crypturellus; species Crypturellus undulatus. The sequence continues at coordinate 371,757 of VWPW01031931.1, forward strand.
TTTTCATTTAAAAGTAATGATGTTTATGAAAGTAAAGTCAAAATCTATTTGAACTTGAATATGATGTAGAAAAGCTTAAAATAATGGACAACTTTTACTTACTTAGAATAAAAATCTTAAAGGTCTTGTTTTACTCATATATGCCCAAAATAAGGTAAGCATCAATACACAGGACAACTCAATCAGAATGTATTTCTAGCTGAAAAAAAACCTCTTGTTCTCAAAGGTTAGAGAAGATGAATTTTTTAATTTTACAAGCTAAGTAATTCTTCAATATCTTTGACATTTTAAATATCCTTATGGAAGAAAAATGAACTTGTTGGATTTTTTTTCAATCATGTTGCTGAGTTTGAGACAGATCCATGAGACAAACTTTTGAAATATGCTCTTTGCTTGTTTCTTAGCCTTATTCAAGAATATCTTAAGATTTTTCTACTACCTTTTTGCAATAATTCCTTTCTAGATATTGTTTTATTTTTCTCATTGATATAATGCTTCACACTCAAGGAACTGTCACAAGCCCTTAAGAAGTGTCAGCTTAGCACTCATAATCCCAGTTCTCCCTCACCCTTTGTTTTGCAACCAAGTTCTGGTTCTCTTATTCCTTCATAATTTGTGAGGGATAAGTTTTTCTTGCCTAACCCTGTTCATTCCCATCCTCCAAGCATTTTTGTGACTTCTGAGGCTATTGGACATGACATTCTTTCCAGTCAACATGCAGTTCTAGTTAATTTTCTATGTATGTCATTTAATTTTCACCTACTCTGTCTAATCACTTCTTTCTGTGACTGAAATATTCTCTGTTTCTACCACTGGAAGTATCTGCTAAAGGTGTATACTAGAATACCTTAATTTCCTATCTTTTAGAAATTCACTGTGCATTGAAGCTATACCTTGTCTATCTGACAGATGACTATCATATATCAACAAGCAAGTAAGTTTCAGTGCACTCAATTATTTAGATTCAGGAGCCTGTATTTCTAATATAGCACATAGTTTCTTCTTAAATTGTAATATAATATTTACAATTTAAAGCAGAAAGAAAAGTGAAGACAAAAGTCTTTTTTACATTCATTTTTCTGCTTGTGTAAGAATGACAGGTCTAGAGGTTTTCAAATAACATAAAATACTTCACTGATGAAAGTTATTGTTTGCTTTTGGGCAAAACTCAGTAAAGTAAACTAGCTATATGGTGTTTTGTTTTATGATTCCATGAAACTGAAGAAAAGGTATAACTAACACTTCATTTAGGCCTTATTTACCTGTAGAAAATATTAGGTGCTATTAATACAAATGCAAAGAAAGAGTTCCTCTGGGGAGTTTGTATCAAATACTACTCCCTTCTGCATCTTTTAAAACCCATGTAATTCGCTTAGGCTCTACAGAAAGTAAGTACAAGCTAGTGTCATTGAATTGCTGAACATGCAGAAGTACACTAATAAAACATCTTGTCATATTCCTGTTACAGCCACCACGGCCATAAACAAGTCAAGCCCTCAAGTCACATAGCACCTTTTTTGATGTCTATGGCAAATATCTCAAAAAAGGAGCTCAAACTGTTATGAACATTACATGAGATGTATATAACCATTTATAACACAACATATCAAAAGCAGAGAGATCTCACAGTTCAAATTTTGTTTTAGGGTGTATGTAGCAAGCAGTGCAGAAGACTGCTATAAAAACCTAGATATATTGAAAGAATATCCACTCTTTTATTAATGATCCTATGGAGAGGTTTTTCACATTCTCCCATAATTTTTTTCTTGCAGAAAATGTCCACTTGATCTATTACATCCGATAAAGAGACCTTGTTTGCATTGAAAGCTACAGGCTCGGAAATAGATAAATGAAATTATCAAAACTAATGTACTGATAATCATTATCTTTAGAGTCTTTCTTTAATTGCTGCTGTGCCATAATCTGCAGATAAGAACAATTTAAACTAATCTCAAGAAAAGCAGACGCTATTTTCCTTTTATGATGCACTGCATCATAGAAGTGTTTGCAGTGGGCTCAGATATCTACCAGTTAGTACCGGGCTGCAAACTCTTCTGCACTTTGGGATCAGCTGCTCACAGGAGTAGTCTCACTGACTCCAGCCAGCGGTATTAAATAAGCAAGTAGCTGGTCCCCACAAGTGTGGAAGGGTGTGAGAAGGTCATAAGCTTTCAACTTATCTGCAGGGTTACACCATAAACAATTCAAAATATAATGCAAACCTATAAAAAAAAAAGGCCAGTTAGAAAGAACTCCAGCTTGAACAAGTCTCCTGACCATGACCATGGTGTTTTATAACATGTTTTTATAACACTGTATCTCCATTGAGACTGGAACAGCAGTGTGAGTTATTAAGTCTCTGGAGGTTATGTGGGTTTCAAATCTCTCTCAGTTGAGAGTTAATATTGGGTGACTTATCTTTAAGTTAGACTTTTCAAAGGCATTTAAGTACTGATACAGTTTTATTGCCATCCTTTGCTTGTGCTCCCCATAAAGACTCAGACTTTTTTAGAACAGAAGGTTCTTATGTGGTATAAATACTGTAGATGTTTGCATTGCAAGTATAGTAGCTAACCCCAGATTCTAGAGTGAGATGACCAACAGCAATGCAAGCTACTCTTCATTTAAACCATTTCAAGTCTGTTCAGAGCTATTCTTCCTTAATCTGTTTAATCTATTGCCCAGGAGATCTGCATCCTACCGAAAAGCTGCATTTAGGTTGGTGAAGTACACACAGGCGCATGCAATACTTTGTAAACAGTGTAAATCTGGGTGATTTACAGCACATAATAAGTGACTGCGTGGGCAGGGATATTTAGTGTCATGACAATACAGACTGAGCCTGTCAACTAGTTGGTAGTTCTGGTCACTTCAAACATTTGGTGTTTTATCTTTGATAAAGTAAATGCATTTAATGTGCTGTTCCTGACTGCCAGATGTCATCATAGATCTGCGATCTGAGGGAGGTTTTGATGCAGAAATGGCTTTGGGGAGATGTAGTACAGTGTCACATACAGTATTTGTCATTGCTGCAATTAACATAAGCAGTAATGACCCCCAGGTCAGGTGGAGTCTTATACTTAATGACTATCTGAGCACTGAACATTACCTCAGACCATTAACTCCTCCAGACACAGTCATGTAGGTATGACTTAGCTGCCAGTCATTCTCGCTCAGCATTAATATGGACACATAGCCAGACTCCTCAGCTTTGAATGAGAAGAATTGTATGCTTTCTTCAGCCAGAAATAGTCTGAAAGTATGCTACAGTGTGTATAATTTTTTTTAAAAGTTATTACTGGGCTAATAGATGTCAATTGACTTGGAATTGCAGGAAAGTGGGTGAAATATTCACCCATTTCCCAATATCTATTTTAATTTGATGAGAAGGTACATGATGGAACTAAACCACTTTGTGTTTAAATGACTTTGTTGTGATGCTATAGGGGAGAAAATAACGGCAAAGTAAACTTCTTTATGACAATATACAGCTATTCTTATTTACCATAGCACAGATGTCATAGTCATACTATCTGAATTCATTTAATTGCTGTTTTAAAAAGCAGGTTTTGGCATCAGTCTCTTTTGCGATATGGATTTAAAGAACAGTTTAGCACTGTATTTCTGCCATTATATTATCTCTGCAAATCTTCCTACAAATCCCGAAAAAGCCTAGGATGCATAGAAGAACTGCATTCTCATTCTGCAGCAAACAAACTGTAGTTATTTCAATAGACTCAAGATGAGATGGCAAGATAACATTTTCAAAGGTCATTCACAGTATTTGATTTGAAAGAGTTTGCAACTAAAGGCAGTATTTCTCTTATTACTTTGCCAGTTCAGGGTCTACTATTCAGGGTATGTACCTATATATTCACAACTAAACATAAGTAAACAATAAATCTCTTCTACTGTGAAAGTTCTGTCCTCCTTTTCAAAGGGATCAAGCTGTTCTTATTTTGACAGAATAAACAGAATAACTCAATAAGCCTACAGATATGTGTCTAGCACATAATTCAGAAATATATTTAGAAGACAGATTTGATCATTTCTTGTGTGTGTTTGTGTGTGTGTGTGTAAGGTCACTTTTTAGTCACAAGGGAAGAAAAACAAGAATCAACCCAATCACTGAATTAACTGGATGTTTAAATTCTGTTCCAAGTAGGAAAATTAGTCAATTACTAATTGCTTGTAATGCTTACAATGTTGCTTAAAAAAAAAGAAAAAAAAAAAAAGTAGCTAATTGACAAAAAAATCCCTATTAGCAAAGTTAGCATACGTCAGGCTTAATTTAACAAAAAAATAATAGAAATAGAGCCTGAGAGTCTCCTGCAAAGCTTTTGGGTATTGACATGAACAAAAAGTGTTGGGGGAAAATATAATATTTGCATTGGGAAAAAAGTAGATTCCATTTACGAAGTGGAGCTTGCATGATGGATAAGGCTGGCAGTGAAACTGAATATTATTCCTGGCTTATAAAGGGTTGACGTTGCATATATTATAATATATGCAAAGAAAACTAACCAGCATCATATCGACAAATGGATTAGTGTGTTATTTTACGTCCACTGTACTTCCTACGCTTGGACACATTTTCCCAGCAGTCATAGAAAAGGCAGCAACCACACAGTGTAATAGGTTGGACTGATACTAATATACATTTGTGCTCACTGTCCTGGTTTCTCTTCATACAGAAATATTTTTATTCTTTTCTAGATCTCATATGCAGGAGAGAGCAAAAAATGCAAAACATTTTTCAATTGCTTTGGTCAAGAGTTTAGGTTAAGTTGCTTGTATCAAGAACCGAAGTCTACTATTTTATAAAAAAGCCCATATTTATGAGAAATGGAAGTTTTTGCTGAATATTAACAAATGGCAGAAATAAGGAATGCATATATACACATTGTCTTAACTCCTTAAATATGGCAATGCATATTTACTCTACATATATGGAACATCAGTACTTAAAGCAGTACGTATCTGTGATTAGCCAAGAGCTTATGTGCTTTGTCCATGAATTTGGTTGAAGTTTTAAATCATGCTTACAGCTACAGATCATTCTGTAGCGTGACCTATCTCACTTGATAAATTTATCTCCTATAACTCATAATGAGATGTAACAACTCAGAGGAATGAAGAGGAAATGATACATTTTGTTCGTGTGTGATATATTTTAACCCTCAGTCCCTGTGCTTAGAGGTAGTCCCTAAAAACCCAGAATAGAACTGCAACCTTAATTTAGAAACTGAAGTCTTGAAAAATTATCAATTACATAAATGGCTAGAGCTACCGCTACTTTCATCTAAGAGGTTTTGATTTACTATCTTGGGTAAAGCAGCAGAAGCTTCAAGCCTGTGTGGAATAATTCCTTAGCTGTAAAGGGAGCATTTTCATTACCTATTTGAATTTTGGTCCCAGGATCCATTATGAAGAAATATAAAAGGAATATTATGAAGAAATCACTCTTTTTTACTCTCACTTCCTTCCATAACAGTATTGATATTCATATTTACAGAACAAAGCTTGGTTATTGCTTGTACCTTTTTCTAATGAAATTTCTTTCTCTACCTTTCCTAGAGTTCTTTTTTTTTTCCCGAGAATAATTTCCAGTCCTTTTTTTACTGACACTTTTTCATTATTCTTAGCCATAGAACATGTTTGACTTCCAACTTTATGGAATGCCTTTTGGTCCTTTTGAAAAACATCCAAGGGTTAAACCTTTAATCCAAAATGTCTTTCAAAACATTTTTTGACTCTGTCCCACATTTACCACACTTTTATCTACATAACCTTGGCTTATCTGTCCAAAAATGAAATCACCCCCCTCTGTTGTCCACCTCCACATTTTTTTCCGCTGCAGAATTCCTGCAGAATTCCTCCACAATTTTTTCCGCTCCAGAAGTACCATGAATTATATCTATATAAGGTTTAGATAAATATTGTTTGGAGAGGATCTCTGGAGATCTTTAGTCCAATCCCCCCACATATGTAGGTCATATTCCAGGCCCTTGACCCTTTTCCACTTTCTCAATATCCTTTTAGAACTAGGAGTGAGAGGTCCAAAACTGGATGCAGCCCCAAACTCTTGACCAAATGCACTTTGGCAGTGCTGAGTAGTTGCACAAAAACTTCCCTTGATCTGCTGGCCATAGTCTTCTCAAGGAAAGCTGCTAAATGGATTGCCTGGTGAGATGGACATGCTGTTCCCCTTGGCATTCACAGTGACTTCCAGGTGGTTTTCAACATAGGGTAAATTCCCCAAGATTGTAGTCCCGTGTCTCCAATACACTGTAGTTTATTTCCCCTCCCCTAGTTGACCCTTTGCCTCTGAGTTTCTTATGGCACCATCTATCCTAATAGTCGCTGTCTGCAATTCCCTCCTGGTTCTGTCTCTGATTTTGTGCAGGTTATCTTTATCTGCAGATTAGTGAAGCTTCTCGAAGGTTTTTGAGGTCATGTTGCCAAAGGGTGAAAGCTATCATCTGAGATGTTGATTATATGTTTGAAAATATAGGGAAAGAAAAGAAAAAAGGGAGGGGAAGGGAAAGGAAGGGAAGGGAAGGGAAGGGAAAGCAAGGCAAGGCAAGGCAAGGCAAGGCAAGGCAAGGCAAGGCAAGGCAAGGCAAGGCAAGGCAAGGCAAGGCAAGGCAAGGCAAGGCAAGGCAAGGCAAGGCAAGGCAAGGCAAGGCAAGGCAAGGCAAGGCAAGGCAAGGCAAGGCAAGGCAAGGCAAGGCAAGGCAAGGCAAGGCAAGGCAAGGCAAGGCAAGGCAAGGCAAGGCAAGGCAAGGCAAGGAAAGGCAAGGAAAGGCAAGAGGAAAAGGAAAGAAAAGAAAAGAAAAAAGAAAAGAGAAAAGGAGTGACTGTCAGCATTTTTGTTTGTTTGTTTGTTTCAAAACTCATAGTGTAATCTTACATAAGGCTGTTCTGAGCTTTTATCACTTTAAATTTTTACAGGCTTGGATAACTCTTATTGTTCTACCTCAGCCAGAAGTCATCAAATCCAAGTAGAAATTAAAGAGTGCAATTCTGGGGCTGGTTTTATATAAGCAGTTGGATGAGCTGATATTAATGTCTTTTGATCTTCCAAAGCTGAATAGAAGAGTTTGTCCCTAGAAATTATAACCCTACATATATTTGTTTTACATTTGACCTATTAACTCTATGAGCAGTGGAGAAAGTTAAGCTTGATAAAGCTTAACTTAAATGTTAAAGCTTAAAGTGGCAATAGGGATTCCCACTCTAACCATGATTAATGTGCAAACTCCAGATTGATCACTCTCTGGTCTGAGGTCCATAGAGGTGATAGAAATATGTTTCAAGGTTGGTATTGATTTTCATGTTAAATATTTCTTTCTGCTCCAAGACTGCTCCAGACCTTCTTTGGAGAAGTTCTGGATGTGGCCAGTAACTCCATGGTCTGATGACAATATATTTGCATTTGTAAGGTAGGTCTAGAATAGTCCTCAGGAAACTGGACTTTTTGATGGGAGAGACTAGCTTTATGCGTATTTATTATCACTTGGGTCTCACTTCCAGTCTCTCAACTTTCCCAGTAGAAAGTCATTTCTGGAAGACCACTTCAGGAGAATGAGCTGCACTATTGAACAGTGCGGATCATTAATCCAGGTGATCTGTGCCTGAATATTATCTGAGATGAAGACTGGATATTGAAATGAACAGAACTACTTGGCACTACCTGAAGAGGAGGATTTTCTGGATTTCTAAACAGTATACAGAGTTTCAGGAGTGGGCAGATAAAGCTGCAGGCTCCATTTCAGCTTCTTGAAGTTGTTATATCTAACAGAACTGAGCATAGTTTTAACCCACAGTATAGTAACAAGCTCATATAATGCTGTTCTCACCACCCGTGTAGGCATCCTTTTTTCATTAGCTTAACTAAGATAAGTCTCTAGTGTGGCATTAACAGGGGAAAGAACATTTCTGTATGTGGTCAGGCCTCAGGCAGTGTATGCATTTATAATAATTGAATGCCAAAAGAATGGAGAGTTTCTCTGTACTCCTGAGACTTATTACAGACTGTGGAACCCTCACTGCAAACTGCCTCAAAAATGAGTTCATCTTAGACAGTTAGCAATCACGAATATTTGTATAAATCTTCATGATTTATAATATGCAAAAATGCATGTTTTTTTCCCAGAGCATCACTTGTCTTTAAGAATTTTAAGATGCTGAGAAATTCATTATAAGAACATTTTTGTCACAGGTTGCAATGGCTACCAATTAACTCAAGCATTCATTATCAGTTATGCAATATCCTAGTTCTCAGCGGACTTGTCTGTGGCTGCAATGCCTGTACTTCTACCTTACCTCTCCATTATGTTTGCACTTACATCTTGCTCTGTCATGCACCTCATCCACTATAACTGTTATCATGTTGTCTTGCAGAGTGTATGGCCTAGGACTATGCACATTTTACTTTCTGTTCAGTCTTGCACTAAGTCATCTCCACTTAGCTGTAGCTTCTGTTCCTTTTTTTTTTTTTTTTTTTTTTGGGAGCCTCTGTACTTCTAATCCATAAGTCACTGCAGGAAGGGCACCCTGATGGAAAATCTCACTGTGGGCAGATTGGTAAATTGCTTTGCATGATGTGATTTAGATTTCCTGAAGACTTCAATTTCACCTACGTCCACTTTTATTGAAAAAAAAAAATCGAAACAAAATACAAACAGAACAAAATAATCTTTTAAGAAGTTAAAAAGAAAAAAAAAACACATTAGGAAGGTAAATATTTTATTTTGTGTATCTTTAAGCACAATTTACTGCAAGAGTGGAAAACCATCATTTTTAGAGGCAGAGTCTAGTAGTATTTCCGCTAAAAGCACTTTCATGATTTATTACTCAAAGAAAAATACAAGAGAATTTCAGCAAGAGTATCCTGCATAGTCTGAAAAGGTTCTTCCTTGCAGGTTTGGGCTGGTAGCTGGCTGTAAGACATGTGCTGCTTTTCTTCATAAAACCTGATCGTGTTGAAGATCTCCAGTGACACTGCACCAGAATCTAGCATTTTTGGAACTATTCATGGAACAAAACTCTCACTTGTAGAAATGCATTTCTCCTTTTCTTCCATTACTCATACAATAATGAATTTCTTTCAATTTCTTTCAAAAGACTAACTCAAGTTTGATTTTATATAGGAAAAAAGTGATTTGTTTCTTGGCCACTGAAAACTCCACTTATAATATATGCACCTGTTCTTCATTCATGAGCTTACAAAGGGTACGGAACAGTTTTCCACGTGAAGCTGATGAAATTGCTGTCAGTTATGGCAGGACTAAAACAGAATGTTTTGTTTTCTTCCCTAATGTCTTTCTGCAAAAACATATGATCAGGAACAGGATTTTATTAAATTTCTGTGAATACCCAAGATGCCACTTGGTGTTTTCAAGTCAGAGCCAAGTTTCCCAAAACTGGGTTAATTTTATGATTTTTTAAAATGCACTGTGTTTCCCTTGCATTTATCCTGTCTCTAAGAGTTAAGGAAGGCATAGAATCAGGCACAGAATCATTTCATAGCTTAACTGAGGATCACGACATTTGGTACACAAACTGTACATTGTCTCATGTCTTCATATTTGCACCAATCTGTTAGGATGGCATCGTTTCAAGTTGGTCAGACTTGTCTTAGGGAATTAAATCTGCCAAGATTGCAAGAAACAAGATACTAATCATACTTTCTCTTCCATAAAACATCTCATTTCTGCAGTACTGACACACAGAAGGCCTGTCGGGTTAACTTCTGCTCTGCTGTGCTTCTGTGGAATTGGAGGAACCCAATATATCTTACATTCAGACAGTTGAGATGACTCGCACATTCATCTGGCCTCTCAAAGTGAACCTCAAGTCAGGCTAAAAGCATCTCAACCTGACATGTGGCAAGCTCTGATTCAGAAAGAGTTATATCAAGTGTGCGGAAGTTCAGATGGAAAACCACTTTTGTCTGTCTTTGCTCAAGCTCGTGAAAATACAACCAGTTGAAGACTGTTTGTCAACCTCTCCACTTTGTCTTGTGCATGCCTACTGCAGCTTCATGAGTTGTGAGGAGCTTAATGCTTGACTCTCTTTGGTCTGAAAGAAGTAGCTCTTCTAAGCCAGAGGTGGCTTTAAAGAGCCACTGAACATAGAAGAATAAGAATATATCTAGGAAATACTGCAATTATGAAAACACTATGAATGAATTAAAAACAATCTACATTTTCGAATAAGTGTGAGGTATTGCTGAAACCCTACATATGAATAATAAGAATACTTTTTTGGTATTGCCTAAAAGGGACTATGTACAGGAATGTTTCAAACAAGATTGAAATTCTCAGTGGCTCCTGAAAATAAAGAATATTCTCATATGGAGTATGTAGCAGATCAACAGTGAAAATTGGAATGCAACTTTTGTCCTTGACAATGACTTCTCCTTACCAGTGTTTTCCTCTTCTTGTAAGACAGGAGAAGAAAACAAGGGCATAGATGTGTTTCACTGACTTATGCAAGAGCAATATATCCATGTTTAGAAAGATAAATTAGTCTTTTTCCTTATACCTCAGACATGTAAATCTATGTTTACACTAGCAAAGGAAAAAAATAGCTAGACTTTTTGCTTTGCTTGCACTAATAAAAATGAGAAATATTTCCAATGAGGACTATGGATTCATTCCAGATTTGTGGATGAATAATGAAGAACAAAATCTGGCCTATGTTGTTCCTCTCTTCAACTAAGGTGATTTACTTACTCTTTGGGTAATTTCATTGTAATCTCTCATTTTTATTTGGGAGTAAATCAGTATTTCTCATTTGTGAGAGAAGGATTTTCCAGTACCGAAGACTTGATATTGTCAGATTAGCCTTGACTCAAGTAATGCCCTACTAAGGTATCTTCTCTGAACCTGTGTATTTCAGAGAGTATAGTAACAAAAGTCACATCTCCTGCTGACCAGAGCAGATGCTGCCGCTCCCTTGTTTGAGTGTTCCAAATTTTGCATGCCTATACCTACACCTCTCATGTGAAAATTAAACTAGGATCTGACTATATTAGACCTGACAGCCTTCCAGGCCCCTCCAGCTGTCACTAAAATAAATTCTGTCCTAGCCCTTCTGCCTGTCCAGAGTTTCCTAGGTGGCAGGGGATACATTTTTTTTCTGGTTCATGCCCATCTATGGTAATACAGTTCAAAACAGAGTTGCAATAAGACTGATTTTTTTTTTTCTTCTCATTGACAAGAACTCACTAGATTGTCTCTTGTCTCATCCAACCTATCTCAGTTTCATCAAGTCTGATTCCTGACATTGTGGCTAAGTAACATAGAACTAAAAAGCCTGCCAGCTTCACAAGTAGATGTCTCTGGTTGCAAGAAGAATTGTCAATCAAGATTGGTGACTTTTGTTTCATAAAACATTCACATCCTAAAGTGAGCTGTAAATTGATTTTACTAGTTTTGATGTGGAAGCAGGGCTAACTAGTGTCCCTGTCTCTCAGTTCAGAGAGAAGGAAGATAGACATCTGGGACATAAAAAGCAACTGCTAAAATGAGGCACCCCTTTGAAATAGTAGTAAACTTTACATAGTCATTCCTCGAGCTAGGGAATAAATGAATTGTAAGGATTTAGTTTCTAATCTGATTGATGCAAAATTATTTTGATGACTTGGAGATATTTTGAAGAGGCTCTTGAGACAACCAAGGCAATTTTAGCAGGCTTACTTAAGCACTCATGCCTCTTCCCAATCTATTTTAGATACTGTATCTTCCCTTACAATCCCCTCAATCTTTCAGTATTTTTCTTCAGGCAGTGGGCCAGCCAATCTTCCACAACAAAGCCCTCAGTGATTTCATTCTTCACTTCTTCAGGAAGGAGGATGGGATACTTAACTTTTTGTTTTCCTAAGTAGTTGAGACAACTCACTTTTTGTTTTCCTATCCTTTTTGTGCCTGGTTAATCAGTATTAATGTCAAGGATGCCTGGGAGGAAGGTCAATGGTGGAATCATCATTTTTTTCCCCAGAACCTCAGAGGAGTCTGTGGCAGAGAGAAACATACACACCTATGCCTGAGACAGGGATAGAACGGTAGAGACTTTCCTTCTCTCATGTCATAGTGTAGGTAGGTAACAGTATTTGAATTCTTTTGCTTTCAGACTTTGAATAAATTTTGCACAGTGGTAGGATAGGTCAGTGTGGGGTTTAAATGCTTCCCTTTTCTGATGGAAGGGAATGACATAACATGACTAATTGCCTCACTTTTCCAGGGACCTACAGAGCAAGAAGCATTAGGACCTTCTGTGCACTGAGGATAAGAATTTAGTGTTGGCGAGAGAATTTTTGAGTGCCTTCAACATGCTTGGTGAGGGACCTGCCAATAGTTTTCTCCTGAACTCACCTTTGACTTAAGCTATATTTCCAGCTGAAGTTGCAGTCCAGTTGGAGTATGCAAGGGCAGCAACTTACAGCTCCTCAGATGCTGCAAGAAAGAATCACTTTCTGCCAGAAGTGAATGAGAAATGTGTGAGGAACAGACCGCGGAGTTACCGTTGGAACATCCGTGCGGTAGATATTGTTTCTGCCTCAGCGTTTCTTGATGGAGTCCTGCTGTGAAACGAAACTAAGGGTTTGTGCTTCCTTCTGCGGTCAGAAAGGGGAAGAAAGGCTGAGCAGTTCCCATGCCTAAGGTCCATTTGCTTTGGAGCGAGCAGTCAACACCACATGGCCTGGAGTGACCAGGCTCTAGGCTCTTGAGTAACACCCTCCCTCACAAAGCCCCAGCTTTGTACCGTGCCTGGCAGCCTGGGGGCTGCTTCCCCTCAGCAGCAGCGCGCAGGAGGCTCAAGCAAGGGTGTTGCTGAGGGGGCAACAACAGCTGAGAGTTGTGCCTAGCACTTTTTGTATAAGATGTTATTAGATGTGTGAGCTTTTGGGTTCTGCTAAACTCATATATCACTTTTTGTTTGAAATTTAGAATGATGTTTAGGACTGAGAAGTTTTTATAGAGATGTTGTCCCTGAAAACTCTACAAGCAAATAGTCTGCCTAAAATTTTTACTGTGACTAAAATCTTTGACTAAATCATTATATTGCTTTGTCTGACATTAATAACACTTTCACTTCACATGTATGTGTTTTACTCTGAATCAGAAAAGAAAGTAAAATGAATTCATGTGACATTACCTCCAGTTTAGGTAGCATAACAGTCAGTTACCATCGAAGTTTTAGTTTAATAGTATAATATTCCAAAATGTTCATTGCTTCTCTTTGAAAATAAATATACTGGCATAATTCATAAAGATTTTTATTCTTACCTGAATTCAATTTTATATTAATTATTCAAAATAAGTATTTTATTCTTAACTAAATGAAATTCAGCAAGGACAAACGCCAGGCCCTGCTCCTGGGATGGAACAAACTGGAACTGCTAGGGGGTCCCACCTAGGGACCTGCTCTGTGGGAAAGAAACTGGAATGAGTTCAGAGGAAGACTGCCAAGGTCTGGAGAACTTGTCCTGTGAAGAGAGACTGAGGGAGCCAGGCTGGTTTAGTCTGGAGAAGAGATGGATTTGGGAACCAAACCTCAGCCGTGCTGTGCGCATAGGGAGAGTGTCAATATGATAGAGCTGGGTTCTTTATCCTGGTGTTTGGTAATGTCAAAAGCCATAAACTGTGACAAGATAGGATCAGACTGGATGTAAGGAAAACCCTGCTTTGCATGAGGACTGCCAAGCAGTGGAACAAAGTGCCCAGAGGGGCTGTACGGTCCCCATCCTTGGAGATGTTCAAAACTTGACTAGACAGAGCCCTGAGCAATCTGATCTGGCCTTGTAGCTGACCCTGCTTGAGCAGAAGGTTGGACTGGATGACTTATTACTGACTTCCCTTCCAATCTGGATCCTCCTATGACCCTATGATTATCCTATGATCCTACAATTGTTTGTAGCAATCAGAGTGAGATTTGTTCTTTGCCTCCCTTTTTTTTTGAATGACTGTAGGGGTCAGAGGAAGAAAAAGACTTCTCAACATATATTTATTTTCTTGAATTTCTGATAAAGCATCTATAACATTCCTGGGGAATTAGATTTTGGAAAATATATCTCATCACAAAAACTTCTGTTTATGTCTTTACTTGCTATGGTGCTCTGCTGGTCAAGATTGGGTTTAAATACCATGGACTTGAACTTTCAAAATAGTAAAAACATAAGGAAGCACCCAAGGCTTCAGGGTTTTTCACTATTTGTTAACACCAAGCACAAAATGCCACATGCATCATTGATGCAGTAGCTGCAGAAAGCTCTGTGGTATTTCCAGCTCCTTGGAATCTCCAGAGCTCCCCAACATTTTGTGCTTATAGGAGGACTGGAAGTAGAACAAGAGATTTCAACAGAGATCTAACAGAGGTAGTAAGGTTCTCTTCAGAGACAAAAATTGTGTCTTTGGAATTCATTCTGCAAAGAAGAAAGGACATTTTATTTCTAATTTTTAAACCAAGTTACACTTGTTATAAGAAGTTCTTAAAATTTGAAGTTATGCTGAATGCTACAAATTATGATCCTCAGGAAGTATTTTTTTATTAAAAAAGAGGGTCTTCTTGCTATGCAAGAATTAATTGCTGAGAAAGGGATGATCCTGTTTTTACCTACAAAAAATGATCAGTTTCTTTGCTGCTGAATAAAATTAGATAGTTAATATCTTTTCATGCTAATATACGAAATGTTTTATATCTTTTTTTTTTTTTTTGGCAGTTGGTTAACTCCTCCTGAAAGATACACACTAAGACAGAATTGGAGGATGATCCTAAGGCAGATGCTTATGAGCCTCAGTTTTCTATTTTGGAAAATATATATGAAGAAATTGCATAGTTGCTTCAGGAGAAAAAAGATATGACTAGGGACATTTTAAGTGCAATGTTTCCACATTAGGGAACTCCCTATCCCACTCCACAGGTCTTCCTTATCTGCAACCCCCCATATAGATGTTTCAGATGCCCCAGAGCATCTCAGATTAACTGAAACCTGCCTATAGTAACTGGTAGGCTGAATTGCTTTTTAGGCTTCATTGACTGTATTGATCTGTTCTGCATTGATTTTAAAAGGAGTTTAGGCATTAGCTCATATGTTGATGTCTAAATATCGCTGAATCTAATGCTTAACTTTGAAATACATTATTGTTCTCAGGGGGCTTTTAAATTCTTTGTGAAATCAATGGAAAGATGTAAGTACTGAGAAGAGTGCATTGGTCCAGCTGGGTTTCAGAGGTGACTGTTTTCTACAGATTTTAGAAAGAACCTAGACAGCTATGATGATAGGAAGAGTTAGATTCCTCTGCTGGAGATCGGTGTTGGAAATATTGGCAAGACATTTAGACTTCTAAATTAAAGAGAAGAGATTCTATTTATCTGTCTTTAGAAACCATAGCTAACTCTCACTTGATTTAAGAACCTAATTACTAAAAAACAAGCTCTACAATTCTTATTTTTTCTTGAGAAGATCAGGTAATACAATGGTCCAAGGAGACACTGAATAAGAAATTCAACATACGTGCTAATCAATTCTATTTTTTTTTCATTCTGTGAGGTCTTTCAGGCATCACCTTTTACAATTTCCTGAGTCAACAGTCCAGAGATGTAATGCAATAAGTCATTGAATTGATGATGGGATCTTCCCGAAGACTAGCCCACAATTGTTCTTAAAATTGGATTCTAAGAGATAGATTTTTAAAGGTATTTCATCTCCAAAGTGTTTGATCTATAAAGTTGTTTAAAGTCTAAAGTTGTTTTGATTATCAACATTGTATCATGTAAGATTTAGGCGCTTGTCTCCTAAGCCTGACTCCAAATGCTTGTACAAAGCTTCCCAATAGCTGCCTAATCTAACCAATGAGAAAACAACTGAGACTAGAATCATTTTTTAATCTCATCTCTCTCAAGGAACAGGCACCTATGTCTTAGTCACAGGGATGAACAGTCTTGAACAACAGCTCTGAATCCTCTTCTGGCATATGGCCTGTCATACATTTAAAAAAAAAATCAGACAAGTGTCACTCCATAAATAGAAATCAAGAGAAGTAGAGGAATCCTCCCTTTGCATACCAAAGCTCAGAATTCAGCACAGTTTCAGGATGTGGGAAATGGCTACAAATCAGTCTGGAAGGGCTCAGACAGCCCTTGTTCACCTTCTGACTGTGACCAGTCTTGCTGAAGCAGCTCTGCTTAAGAAACTAACTACACTCACAGGACTATAGGAAGAAACAGCAGAGAATGTGCTCCTAAAGCCAAAGGTAACAAGGATAGTAGAAACCATGAGAAGCTTTCATGTTTCAACTGATTAACTAGTCCAGGATAATCCTGAAAAGAAGGTAAATATGGGTCCTATAGCAGAATTCTATATAGTTGAGAAACAACGTTGAATATCTAAAAGTTATTCATTGCTCCTCGGAAGAAAACATGAGGTATAAAATGAAACAGTTGCTTAAAACAAACAAGGAAGGCACAACACTAGCTCATTCAAAGATTCTCTGGCCTTGACAAACAGGAACTTGTATATATTATTCCTGCTACCAATTTTCACCTCTTTGCAGCTGCACAGAATCACAGCTACCTGGATTTTGTCCTTCATCAGGAAATGTGCATTGAAAACAAAGATTTTTTTTTCTTGATGCTTACTATCTTGATCTGAGGCAGACAGACAGTGAAGACAACTGTAATTAATGGACAGAATATTTGAGTGAGCATGCTAGTGTTAATAGTCATGTTTATTCTCTCCGCAGTTAAGTTCTCATTCGTACTGAGGCTTCTGCCCTTGTCTTTCAAAGAAAGGTGTTTCTGGATAAGTGAGTAGGAAAGATTAGAACATTGCAGTGGGTGAGGCTTGGCTGGAAAACGAATCCTGCCTTTGCACGGTCTACACTTCAGTACCGAGCAAGTTCTGCAAACATACATGCCACCTTTGTTTACCTCTCTTAGCACAACAGAGTGGACTAGTTTGCAGAAGAGAGGCATGTAAGACATTCAAGGAGGGACGCAATTGCCAGCATTTTGTGTCTTACCCAAATGAGCTAATGCCTGAGGAACAGAAAAATTCACTATCAGTACAGATATCTCCTTCTGCCAGTTGCAAACAGAGGCTTCCATTTGTGTAACCCACTAGAAAGCATGCTGCTAATACTCTGATAGATGCATGCCTACGAGCAACAAGTAGGCCTTGTGTTCACTATGGTCTCCCAGCACACAATTGCTTGACAGCTACAGGCAATGTAGACAATAAAAGCAGCAAAGTACGTTCCACCTTTTTTTGTTGTTTTGTTTTGTTGTTAAACACAACTAGCCCAGTTTAATCTATCCTTGGGTGATCTATATCTTCTTTCTCTAAAAGAAAACGTTCTTTTTATAAGGGAAATATAGGGACAAGGTTCTCCAGAGAAGAGCACCATGGAGAAATTCAAGACTCAGCAATAAAAAGAGCAGAATAGGTCCTTATCTGTTTATGCCTTTTGTTACAATTTGCCATAAATCTTCAATCTGAGGAGTTGTTAGCATTATGGATATGCCTCCAGTAAACCCATGGCACTCCAAAGGCACAGCAGCGCAGCCGTTCTCCTGCTGCCCTCTCGCAACAGCATTTCTTCAGGTTCTCTATCCCTCTCCTCCTCTCCAAGGGATGTTCACACTCCAAGGGAGTGTGAACAGAAGTAAATGACTAATTCAGAATGTATCCCCCCTTAATATATTCTGAGTTAAATAGCATCACTTTGGCAAGAGAACATTTAGTGACAACTCTGTTGACTCTTTTAGGCCAGCTACACTAGACCCCATTATACAGTCTTGGCTGTGAAATCATGGGCATCTTGAACTGCTGAATGATCTACGGCTGCTTGGCTAAGACTTCCTGTACGCGCTACTGCCCATATTGAAAAGTCCAGGCAATACTTTATTCAGCATTAACTTGCCAGAAAAAAATCTTCCCGAATATGTGTGTAGGAGGAAGACAGAGATAGAGGAACTGCATATGGTCTTATAAGATTACTAACGTGTATTTAGACTCTTGAGAAAACGAGTCTTCTTCCAACAATATATTTGCTTCTGCAGAAAATACGTTTTAAATTTGATCCAATTTCACTCTGAATTTTTTGAAACTGGCTAAAATTAGTTGCCTGGTGCAGCCATATTGGTTAGCTGAGCCAACAAACACCTGAACCTTCCTGGACCTGCAGCTGGAGGCCAGTTGGGAGAGCACAGGGCACTTCAATGGCACTAGGTGACCATTGCTGAGACACTAAACATCACACTGTTACTAGGTGTGGCAGCTGGGCTGTGGAAGTCTTACTCTGCTTTGATATGGAGTGGACAAATAAGAAATAGTGCATTGGATTTCAGTATGTTCTTAATGTTTCTAAATATAAAATATTCAAAAGAATAAAAATATCTAGGACTTTCTGGGCTCTACAGCACAAACTCTGAATAAAGAGACACTGATCATGACTGTTTGTACACTGACAGCACATCTGTGACCGTTCTGTGGTGCAATGGAGTTAATGTTAAACCTGCATCAACTAGTTTATTACTGATGGTACAATTGGGGCAGCAGAATGTTTAGTGTGGACTGATTTATCACATATATTGTGTAGGTTGGCAGTCCCAAAGTTTTCTGCTGCTGTTGCTAGGCTACATTTGGGACACAAGTTAGCTAGAATAAAACTTATATAAATTACCTCTGCACTACAGTTGTTTGCATTAGGTTTTGATCAATCATGATGTGGAGGAAAATAAGCTCTTGTTAGCTTAGAATTTGATTTAAAAAACAAGAGGCTCAAATTCTTATTTGGGAAGTTCTCATCTGCTGAAAGATTGGGATTTTGGTGCACTATCAGCTCTGCGCAGTGTGATTTCAGTAGGCTGCTATGCAGCTTTGACAGCTGCCTCCTTCTCCATCAGCATTTTGATAAAGGGCTAGCTCTGCAAAGGACTTAATACCAGGTTGGTGCTAATTAATTTGTTTTATTTGTTGAAAGATTTAGGTACTGAAGCATTACGTTTCAGAAACGCTCACTCCAAATGGGATGCCCATCAAAGCAGGCAAAGCCAGGGCATATTACCTTTAAATTCTGCTCCTCTTCATGACTTAAGGACCTTACTGTGGCCAAAGGAAAGCATCTCCTTCCTTTAAGATTTCACAGCCTGGACTCCTTCCTGAAAGCAGCTCCGAAGCTTGTTTTCACAAGCAGATCACCTGCTACCAATGCCTTGAATTACTCTCTCTCAGGTGAGTCTGCATTTCAGGTCTCTCTTCTTCCTATGCAGACTGATGTTTTCTACCTCTCAGAAGAGCTCTGCAACTCATGGGCAGTAGCATATTCTATTCTGTACTTCACCAAAAAACAGTTTTGAGGCAGCTTTACAATTATTTTTTCTATAAATCTGGCACTTGGATATTTTAGATTCTGCCCCCCTGCCACACACACAGGCACAAACACACAGAGAATATGCAGTAGGTGAGGACAGATTTTGAATATCTACATTTGGTTCTAAGCATGGGAAGTGGGATTTAGTCATTCTGTCTACTTGTAACTGTGAAACTGTGTTCACAACGTAAATCATGCTTTCTTCTTCAGTTACAATATGAAACACACTCAATTTTTTTGTCTAAAATATACCAGAACTTTTTATCTTTAAACTCATTCTTATTGTTATACAACAACAAGAACATGCACAAGATTTGATGATTCTAAATCAACATTTCCATGGGGTGTAGTGCTTTGGAACTTGCCTATTTTCTCTTAATTGTTTCTTTGCAAAAAGACAAACAAAAAACTTACATAACAGAACAATTGTAATAGTATTCTGACAAGTCCAATTAATATGGTACATTGCCACAAAAGAATATCTAAGAAAATGCAAAATGGCTGTACAAATCTACTATTACACTTGAGAAACTCCTTTGAGGAGCTATAACAATATGCTCTTAAAACTCTGAATAGATATTCAACATGTTTGTTTTAAAGAAACCTTTATAAATATGCAACTTTAAGACCAGCAAATCCAGAATAAAATGCACTAAGAAACTGATATGTAGACAAAGGTTTATTTACACCATACAACATTTTAAATATTTTATACACAGCTGCAGCAGAGAAAGCTACTCTGAGCTTTCCAGAGAAAACTGCAATAATAAAGATGTGAAATATATTATTCATATAAAAGTGAGATTATTACTTTATTGCATTTAAAGCAATGAAGAATGTAGCTCAACAGACATTCATTTAATGACAAAAACTTTGCTTTTATATTATAAAGTAAAAAGTGTAGTAATGGCCAAACAGACTGTTATAAACTTTAAAAACTGCATAAATATATACATTGTGCTTCATGGTGAAGTTTTTTGAAAACTAAACCAAATGAAGCTGTTACAACATGAATCGTTGCTTGAGGTTTATCTATAAAGATTACCTTACAAATCCATTCCACGGGTACTTACAACACACGATGGTAAGAATTGTACACCTGGTTCTCCACTAGCCATGCTAGTGGGAAAATACTGTACGAAAAAAAACCACTGACATTTGGCACAGGAAGAGCCTGACATAAAGAAGTCACAATGTTCAGATAGAGGCGTCAGGATTCCCAAAGTCTCCTTATTGTCAGTGCAAATAATTAATTTTGTTTCTTTGCTCAGTTTGTTTTTGTTAAACTTCTGTTTGAAAGTCACCTTCTTGCACATCTAAAGGCAAGTTCAGACACTTCTCCCATTCTGCTGGTCTTAGTTCTAAAGCATCTTTTGCCTCTGTGTCTAATACGTTTATTGTTGTATAGTGTTGGTAGTCGCCCGTATTTTTGAAAGTGTCCCATGGAGCCTTGCCTGTCGCTGAGTTCTCCTGAAAGCAAAAGAAGAAAGAGGAATTAAAAATTGCGAAGATGAAATAATGTGTTTTCTGTGTATAAAGCTGATCACTAATGTGCCCTCCTGAGGCGCAGAAGCCAGGGAGAGGAAATGGCTTTGCAGGGAGCCAGGTTGGCCTGTGTTCAGCAGTGTCTTGACTGGCTTTCTGCACAAGCCATCAGTGTGTTGGCAGCCTCCTCACCTGCGCTGCCAGCCAAACCTCTTCTTTCACAAGAGCTGGTTTCAGTGAGGAACAGCCGTGCGATCCAGCAACAAGAGCCATCTTTGGAGTAACAGTTGTGTAGAAAATCAGGGGAAGAGAAAGGAAGGTAATTACCAAGAGCTTGTTGTCTGGAACTGCGGAGTGGTTTGAAATAGAGGTTGCCAGCTTGATTTTTAAATTAGGACAGGTTGCTGCACATGGCAGAAGGAGAGAAACCTTGTCCTTGGAAAGTCTGTGACAGCCTCAGAGCCGTCTTGCTTTACAGGTTAAGGCGCTCGTAGGTTTAAAGTTGGTTATTTTGCACTGTCTATGAATCTTCTTAAGCACTATGTTTTTTATGGTAGTATGGAGTAAGACCAAGTTCTTCAGCGATTTCTGTTATAACACATTGGGTGGGATTCAGTTACCAAACCTAAGCTTTTTTTTTGGTGCCTGTTTAGATGCCTGTTAATATGCAGCCAGGTTGACGACTATTTCATGCAGTCTTCCCATAAGTCCTGTGTCATCACTGCCCGCACTGTGCTACGGAGTAAGCTACTTTAAGGTATCTAAAATAGCATGAGATATCTATATTTAGGTTCCTGGATTACTCTCACATTGTCTTACAGATAGGCCATTTCTCTAGGCTGCTTTTTACCCTTCAAAAAATGTAGCCCTGATGTAAAACACAGGAAAATGCATTTCTTGCACTGAGTTTTTCTTTGAGATTTTTGAATGAATTTCAACATAGATAGCAAATCCTACAGTCTGTGAATGAGAACTGGGTGCAAAATAACACACAAACAAAATTACAACCAAGACTCATCTAAGCCCATCGAAGAGCCAGGATCAGACTTCTACTGACTTAAAATAGGTAAATCCATTGACCTCACATCTTCTTACTGATTGGTCTTCATGTGAGCATCTTTTCATTAGAAGTTATAGAATGAAATGATTCTAGATGAGTTGCATTTAATATACAGTTTTCACATTATAAAATTATGTATAAAATTATTACTAATCATAATATTACTGCTAAAAATAAATCACATTAAATTTGCTGTTTTAATTAGATAGAATCAACTATTTCCTTGCTCTCCTTATCAGATGTAGTCAGGGTGTTATGCATGTACATATGAATGTGTGTGTATAAATTTGAATTATGATTACAGCAGAACCAACTCAGGATGATTAAATTTTTGCTTTTTCAATGGTAAATATTTATAAATCTATTAAAGAAAAGATACAGCACTACAGAGACTCTGTGTGCTTTCTGGTCCATCTCACTTTTAGGTGAATTTAGCTGGACTTATTTACAGCTGGATTTATTAACTAATTTAGTATCTGGTTACCCAGCTAGAAGAAAAGCCCCACTGGCCAAATTACACTAGTGAGCTGCTTTCTTTATATAGTCCTTTAGATTTGGTGGACACATATAGATTTTAAATGTGTTCCCTACAGTTCAATTACTTGTCATCTATAATGATGTCAGTGGATTAGTTATGGTCTAGTTGTAAAATCTAATGAGTCTTGTCATAGGTTAGATTACCGAAAATATCTTTTGTTCTCAGTTCTGAGGTTATCTAAAAGTAGCAGAGACTGAGGTCTACTCAGGAAATAATATTTAATTCAAAGCAGTCTTGTTTTATTGTTAATATTATGGAGCCAGTAAATTTGAAATACCCAGGAAGGAAAACTTACCATACTGCCTGGTTTTGGTATGTCCCGAAATCTGTCCAGAGTCTGAAATTTCTGATTTAACTCTTGAAACAATTCCATGTGCCTCTTCCTTGTATGCATGACCTTCTGCAAAATGGAACATAATTACTTATATTTATAATTGAATCTGGGCTTTTTTAAGAGAGCCATTATTTCCCGCAACATAATAAAGTAAATTGAATTTGGCAGGGCCATCTTTTCCCTATAGACTCAGTCAATGGAAATGAATTGCACTGAGCCTTCTCTCTGCTCTGTTTAATGCGCTTCCTGTACATAAATGACTGTGTTTATTGAGTCTGAAATCAAGAGACACTCTTTTTGTGCTAGCTCAGAAGTATTTTGAAAAGTGATGATAGCTTCTCAGAAGGATCTCTTTTTTTTTTTTTGTCCATTAGAAATATTTTCTAGAATTTCTGTCAATGTGGAAGATATTTTAATTTCAACAAGGATGCAACCATATTATGTTTCAGGGCATCTATAAGAGTAATTTCTGTATTAGGACTAATTTCAAGAATCCTGGGCCAAAGGGGAAGAAGCCATGTAAGTGTGTTTTGGGTTTTTTTTAGATCATTTTAGATCATTTAGATCATCACAAAATGCAGTTTGAATGGCAGTTAATACACATATGGACATTTTTTCGGTTGGTTAGTTGTTTTTTTTTTCTGTTTTACCTGCCCCACGCCAGATACCCTTCCATAAGAGGTATTTATACGTTTTTTGCATACAAGAGGTGGAGACTGCAGTCAGCTTTAGGCTGTATGTGTGTGTTGGCAGCTAGGTGTGGAGCAAAGCCTGATTTCAAGGCTAGACCCTCAAGCCTACCATCTAATTGGTGTCCAAACAAGTTCATTCTCAGACATGGACTTAGACTGGCCTCCAAAGCAATGCTGGAGGCTGCTCACTGTTAGGCTAGTCTCCAGTTTTTGTGGTCTGGGTGGATGGGGTCAGGAAGGACTAAGGATGCTTCAGCTCAGTCCACTAGGAGATGGTCTGAATTTGGCTTTTCTTGACCTTCTGTTGCTGTCTGGACCTGAGTTATGGCCAGGGCAGGAGCCAAGAATATTGATAGGAATGGTGCAGATTATCAAACTCTGTACAGTGTTCCTAACTATCTAACCTGCTTTTCCCTGGCAGTGGACAACCATGCAAGCTTATGGGCACAGTGCCTGACTCTGCCTTTCCAGCAAGAGACTATTCCTCCACCAAGTCAAGATCTGTAGCTTTTAAAGTAGAGTAGCTGGCCCTCTGTACTTTCCAATGCCAGTTTTAACCTATCTTTGTTTTGCTTCTGAATGTTATGAAACTTGTCTGCTCTCTCGCATATTTACCACTATTCTGTAGTGGTAAAATACCATCTTTATGTAGAATATCATCCATGGTACCATATCATCTTTAACATAGCCACAGGGTACCTTGAGAACTAGTTTCACTTCGGAGAATGGGAAATTGGCAACATTTTTCATAGAAGAGACATGAGATATAGCAAGCAATTAAAGACCTATTAACTTAGCACGAGTTGTGGGGTGAATAAGGGAAACAATTTTGCAGGATTCAGTGACGAACTCCTTGCAAATCACAATTTAACTATAGATAGCTGATCTAAATTTATGAGGGAAGACTCGCTTAAGTGACTTCCTAGGGATTCTTTTAATATATTACTGCTATGGTAGACAGGAGTATGCAGCAAATTTCATATATATAGAACTTAGAAAGAAAGGTTCTGCATCAGAGATTATTATTGGCTGAAATAAGGAAGCATGCTGCAGGGAATAAAACAAATGTAGTGGGCTAAAATATTGTCCCTAAAAGCATTTGACGGTAAAACAAAGATCTCCATCTGGAAACTTTTTAATAGTAGGATAGGAATATAGAGAATGCTACTTTCTGATATTTTTCTGAAACGTGTACCCAAGAATTCATTAAATAGCAAATATGAATAATGCAAATATCATACTCAGTTCATTATATTATTTCTGAGGAGAAGCAGGTGGGAGGAGAAATTAAACACTTTCAGTGGAAGTCTGCCAGAAAAAAAGACTTACATTTTATTTTTAAAAGCAGAATGACTGGTTTGCACATGTACCTATAGATCTTCGAGTTGCTTTTTATTTTCCTGGCTTCATTTGGATAATTCCTACTCCCTGACACTCTGTCCTCCTCACTGCTGACAAAGAACAATCTGAACTGTTAGCAAGAGGCAACAGATTAAACTTCCCACTTTAATTTTCCATTTCTAGCCAATTTTTTAACTCATTAAAATGCTTCATCTTATCTTTTAAACTACAGAAGCAAAACAAAAGTATTAGAGGATAGGTGCTATTGGATATCCCTTTATCTATCATGAGGAACTAATCCATAAAATTATTAGTGGGGTTTTAATCCATTTTCTTTTCCTCTTAAATGGGCAATGTGGAAAACAGACCTCTATCAGTCCTAGATGAATATGTTAATGCATCTTGACCAATATATGCTAGGATGTCTGTAGGAGCATAGGTTAGAATAGGAGCATGAATAACACAGGCCGATGCTGCTCTTAGAAATTTTATTGCCGTTAGTTATGGGGAGGGATTTACCCTGTTGTGCTGCATTCCCTTCCAAAAAACCTGAATTAGCCACCACGTCACAGACTCGCAAGTCTTCTTGTGCTCTTTCCTGAGGCCTCCATAACTCTTGTCTCCTGCATCCCTAAAGCAGGCCAGGCCCCTTCCACATTTCTAATTCTTCTCACAAATAACATGAAAATTGTGTTTTGAAAACACTAAGCCTTTTTCTGATGAGCACCCACTCCCAGAAGAGGGCCTCAAGGTGCGGATTGCTATTATCTGAATGGACAGAACATAACTCTATACTGACTTCCTTTTTTCTTTATTATAGGGTTTTATTATAGGGTTTTAGCCAAACTCTAGTACAAATATTCTGCTAGAGGTTCTTAGCTAATCCTGTGTTTAATAATGATAGTAATAGTAATGTTATTTTTTTGTGTTAAAGATTTTCTCTGTTGTCACAAGTAAAGATGGTCTAATTTTATACGAGAAGCTAAAGGTGATGAACAGACGGGGAAATGCCTTCTCAGCCCTATAATGGAAGCATGCTGAGTTTTCAAGGTGTTGTAGGTCTGATCAGTTGCCAAATTTAGGAACTGGAGAAGATTTTTCCCTGCAGGCATGCTTTTTTTTTCCTTCTCACCTTCTTGAGACAGTCATATAGGTGAGTGAGAGAAGGATTTTAACGTAATACTGTTAAAATGAACGGCAAGCACAGCTGAAAATCTGAAGGATGCCAGTTCCAACAATTATCTGTCAATTTAGCATAACTGCTGGCGAGACTCTAGAGCTCTGGAAATAAAAGAAGACTTTCAGATATTCACACTCATCCTGTGTATTTTTTTTCTTCCTAATAGATGGAACTCAAAAAAGAGCCAGAGATAAGTTGAATCCTGGGGAGCAGAATATAAAGAGCTATTCTGAATTACTTCTCATGGATGTTATTTATTGCCAAAGTAAATTAAATGAATACCTGGTATAAAAAGGTGTGTATGTGGGGAAGGAATGCAGCAGTTAGGTCCTCTTACAGAATTTAGAGATAAGTCGTGATCTTGTATCGTGATCTTGTATCTTGATCTTGTATCTTAAAATGCATGCCCATATTTGTGTTTAACTTTCCTCTATGTCTTTGTAAGTGGCACTGCACACCTATTATGAAGTTCTCCTGGGAATTTCCACAGCATCTGTATTTCTGTTCAGCATAATTAGAATGACTTTTATTTGATCTGACAGCTAAATATTAGTGCTAAGCCTTCATGAGAAAACTACCTATGCAACATTAGGAAAAACTGGAACATAATGGCTGGGGCTGGGGGAGGGAGAGCATTTATCTTGGGTTATCGCAGCCAGAGGCAGTCTCAATCCAAAACTTCCAGACTTATGGATTTCAGCGGTGTTTTCAGTACTGCAGTACATGAATAAGAGGCTAAACTAATCTCTGTTAATAGCAAGAAAAAAAATGTAAAGTTGTTTTGCAGAATAGTGAACAGTATTATTTAGCAGTAATACTTTCTGCCTACAGACTAAACCCAGTATGTTTCCATCTGTCTTCCTTCTCCGTAAGGGGATGCTTTATGAACCATTATATAATGCCGAAGTATTTAAAAGGCACTCTGACCGTGGCCCGCTTTATCTTATATGGATATAAGATCTATATGATGAGAGCTGGCCAATTTGGATGACACTTTTATCTCTTTCTCCTTTCTCTTTCTGATTGGAGACATAAGTTAGCTATAATGATACCTAGAACAGTCTCAAAACTTTTTTAATATCCAGTTCTTTGCAAAGTCCCTCAAGACTACAACTGTATTTCTACTCATATTGGAGATAATGGGCAGAGACTCTTTTAAGTGTATTCAAGGACTGTCTGTTCAAACTCCATAGCAGCTGGATTTGAGTTTTTTTTTCCATATCTTTTGCCTTTTATTCACTTCTATATTTGGGGGGGGCGGGACTTGCCTAGGTTTGTTTTTTGTTTCTTTATTTATTTTACTCATAAAACTATAGCTACTTCTACAACAGTAAATCCAACAAGTCTGAAATCATCCTCTGGCACCACCTAGCATGGGATATTCTCCATGAATGCTGCTAGATTGTCTTGTCTCCAAAGTAGGAGACCTGTTACCAAACTGCCTATTGCAAATGGTACATAGGTTGAATCTAGCAGCCTCAGGAATTTTGCAGGGAGTTCCATTCAGGAACTATTGGGAAAGAGCAAGTTTGTCTAGACTGAAATAATACAGATTATTTGTAGATACCTGCATGTTGCTGCCCAGGTATATTCCCTAAAGTGTAAAATTTACTAAGACAGACATTGTCTGAAGATATGTGTTGTACATATGGGCAGACATGGAGACATGTGGGTAAGACTGAGGGTGCAGAGTTAGATAGCTTTATTTGGAAAGGACAGGGAGATCCAACCTGACAGTGTCTTGTCCATAATATGTACTAAGGATAACATGTATTATCCTCTGAACTGTGACAGGACATGGTCTCGCCATGTCATGGTCATCAAGTATCATGGCTCACAAACAGAGCAGAGGAAATATTAAATTTTAAGTAGTATGGCCAACCACTCAAGCACAAGCTCCCTTCCAATTTGCTGCGAAGCTGCTCTGAGGCATCTTGAGCAGCATTTCAGCCACAGAAGAGCCCGTCACCTCCCCTCATCATCAGTCTCCCTGAGTACAGTGGTTCGAACACCTGTATTAACATTGTCTGACTTCTTACTATACCTCAGACAGACAGGCTATGTGTAAGAACACAGGAAAGCCCAGAGACTTAACCAGTGGAACCCCAAGCCAGGGATGAGATGGGACTAATGTGACTCAGTACTTCTAAAATATAGCAGCAACTGGCACCGTATCATGGCTGGTATTATTTCTTCAGCAGTGATTTCCAAAGGCCTTTCCAATCTCCACAGCCCTATCCTTTCTTTTTTACAGATTTTTTTTTTCTCAATTATAATTATATTTCTAAAAATATTAAGAAATGCTGCATGATGTTGCGAAGAAGACAAGAAAAAGATATAATGCCCTTATATACAATGTGAGTCAAAAGAAAACGTTTAATAGGAGACCTAGTAGAAGAGAATGTGCACAGTATTGTTGGTGTTTATTTGGTGATGGATTATGATCCCTTGAGTGCAGTAGCAAGAATGCTTTAGTATCTGTTGCCATAGAGAACATTCTCATAGTGAACAGCATATTGTTCCTACCTTCCAACAGAAGAGTCAGAATTCTTTATATCACTATAATCTTAAAACTTCTATTCATACTGTTTGCATTTAATTTTAGAACTGCTTTTTCATCAGAATTTTGTTATTGATTCACATTCTTCTTCCTTTCTATGCATTTATCCTAAAGCATATTTAGCATAATCTCTTCACTTTATTTTCCTTTGTCTGGTGCTTTGTCTGGTATTTGAAAGGTTACATGACTACTTAGGAGAGCTATACTTCTAAGTGGGGAACAACATAGGATATAAACTCAAGATAATAAACCTCCAAGAAAACAAAACCACGGCCATCGAAGATAAGTAGATCAGCAAAGGCAGGTCATCAAAGCAATCCCTTCTCCCACTGTGAGGCTCCTTTGGGTACTACTGTATTTTTCTAGTCCTGCCTCTTGTTTCTGTATTGACACAGCAGTAAATACAGACTAGAATCTGAAATCCACAAGCAGATGTACTTACAGATGAAATAATAATAAAAAATGCTTGTGTTTCCACAATAAATCAGGGAGAATTATTTTTTGAGTTACGTTTGACATAGAGTGATTGCTGGCTGTTAAAGTTTAGTCCCAGGTGCATTGGTTCAATAAAATCAACTACTCTGAAGATGCACATAATGAGTTATATGAAACAGTTAACATGCATGAAGACAACCTATGCAAAAAATAAAATCTATAAATTATTAAGATTCTCTTGAAAATTCACTGCTATATATTGCTTTTGGTAAAGAGTAGACATATCTAGAGAAAATGAGAAAAAGATCAAATAAAGCCCTAAAATGTTTCACAGGGATAGAGCTGGATCAAAACTGTTACTGACTAACCCAACCAAACCTATTAATGCAGTGGGGACTAAGTCTGAATTTTTGCATATCCATCTTGCAGTACCTAACACAAATCTGTTTTTTTACATAGCAGGTGATCCATAAACTTTGACAAATTCAAAACTTGATCATTCAAGATTTGAGACATTCATGTGAATGGGAAACTTATATACCAGTAAATTAGTCTTGCAGAAAGAGAAATAGGACAAATGATTGAGAAACTCTCAAACAAAGCAAGGTTCTGTGATCACGTGGCGTGTCCTATGTAAGTGTCACACCTTTTCAGTAGATAGCTAACAAATAAAAATTAAGAAGCATATGAAAATGAAAAGAGGGAATTTAAAAAGTGAAACCATGATGTCTTACTATTACAGTATGATAGTTGATCTCAGGATATTTTTACGAGAAAGTTGCACCAAAGTATTTTCAAAGAATCTCTCACATGTTTTGTACAGTATCAATTGAACATTCCTATGGCATCTTCTATGTCAGAAAGCTAAAATTGGTTAAAATGAACACTTAACATTTGCTTTTATGAAAATATTTTTAATAACCCAGAATAATTCAGTAAAACTTACTTCAAAGTCAAGGTCCGAATAACGTGATTTTCTTCTCTATTAAGCAGTAAAAAAGAAAGAAAAAAGAGGTTGTATTAACAAGGGGACTATTCATCAAATCATATTAATGAGTGTAAACATTCTTGTTTTCCTGTCAGATATACATTAGGTATTCTGTGAGAGCTTGTAGATTTTATCCTGATAATTTAAGATTAAGCTCTGACTTTGCATATAGTTCATTAGACCAGAATCTTTTATCTGAAATGAAAACAGAGTGCATTTCACTGGGATGCGTAATATGTTATTTGTATGCAACTGAACCTTTTGGTATATAAAATACATCTATTTCTATACTCTCTTTGGTATTGGCAAATCATCATAATCTTTACACTCTTTTCACATCTATTTTTATGTATAGATATACAGAAATGGCTCCCCTACATCAGGCTTACGTTGGTACAACTCTATTGATTTTAATGTGGTAGCTGATAGCAAAATCAAGCTCAAGCCATCCATATTTTCCATAGAGGCTTCAGCTTGTTTGTTTGCAATGACAATCTGGATGGGGAAAGCAATTAATTTGTTTTACACTTATGACAAATCTGATTCAAAGCATCTGATATAAATAAAGAATTCTTTAGCAGTGGAATAAGCGCTTGATTGCTTAGACGCATGTCCTAAATAATTTAGCACAGAATTTTTCACAGATTCAAAAAGAACCCAATTATGAAGTCAAATTACATCAGAAAGAAGCAGAAATATTTTAAGGAAGAGATAAAAATATTTTTTTCTTTTAAGGCTGGAAATTAAATGGCATGCAGTAGACCAAGGAGATGCAGAAAACAGTGGTAGGAGTAGCAGAAAAAAAAGAGTGGAGGGAACATATGAATGGAAAGAAAAAATGCAGAAACTAGATTCTTTTGGGGAAGAAGAGTTAAAGGAAAGGAAAAGTACCATCAGAAGGGAAAAGAGGTACTACAGTTTAAGGATCATTGGAGCTTCCTTCTGTGTTTCCTTCCTTCCTGTGGTGTGAAAATGTAGTCCTTACATTCTTACTCATATCACAACTGCTGAAGTACAGGCAACAGTGGGTGACTGGTTATGGAAGAGTAGTGAGTGTATTTGGTTAAATTGCTTTCCTTGGCAAGCAGATAAGCTAATTCTTCATTATGCATAATATGCTTTGTCGGTCATGTCAGTCATGAACCGAAGGTCAGAAACGGGAATATATCATTGGTTCCTGGTTAACTAGATGGATAGGCGAACAGCACTATATGCCTCAGTATAGAGGCATCTAATTAATAAATATGTTAGGCAAGCTCTTTGTTGCATGGATAATTTGTTATGGATGAGGTGCAAATTTATTATCCCAAATGCTTCTCCCAGATGTTTTCTCCTTCTCCTGTGGGATAGGACAGCTTCAGTCATAGTGAACAAGCCTTTTCAGCACGCACCTCACTTCCTCTGTGCAATACAATACAAACAAGTGGAAATCAAGATGAATAATATTCCTGACTTCATTGGACTTTGATTTTATTTAACTTAACAAATATCCAGGTTTTAGTAAACTACTTTGTTTTATTGCTAATTAAAGAAATATTTTTACAACAGTCTTTCTGCAGCTGAAAACGGGAAATGTTTGGGGTCTGAGCCTTTGTGATCATTTTGTGACATATTCCCCACGTCTGACTGGAAAATTTTGACTTGCTTCAATTTATAACAATGGGAAGGGGACCAATGTCGCACTCTGTATGCACTCTAATGTCTAAAGTGTTAGGAGACACTTACAATAAAAAATGGTCTAGGGAATAGTAAAAAAAGAACAACCTCTGGAGAAGCTCTCTTTAATCAGCATAGATTGATTTAATATAACACACTTTAAAAGGGGAATTTAAAAGAAGTGCAACCAACCCTTCAAAAACAAATAGCATAGAAACCTGAAAAAAAAAAAGAAGCTTTTGGCAGTAACAAAGAAACAATAAGATTATGCCCCAGATTCTTAAAGATAACTAAGTACTTACTTCCCATTCATATGAAGAGGACCAAGGTACAAGTACACCTTTGTGACAGGTCTTTTATCATTCCACTGTAAACTAACACCTAAAGAAATCTACATATCTCTAACCAAGGATTTATTTTCAAGTTATGATCAAAACAGTGCACATTTACCCCTGTTAAGGCTCAGTGGTTACAAAAGAAGCAGCTTACACAGCAGATAATGAGGTGAAGTTTGCAGGAGCAGCTTTGAAAAACTGCTTGAAGAAGCTATTTTTAACCTACAGTTCAGTAATAAACCTGATTCCACTGAACTCCTTGACTAAGAATCCTAAATGAACAAATGGAAAATTTTAGAAAGAGATGTGTACTTTGCTAGATATTGTGATTTAGGAAATTGAAGCATTTTGCATTTTGCCTTAATTTTGCTTAAAAAATGTCTTAATGCTTAGACATCTCTAATGCTTTTAGAGATTTTAGAGGTAAGAAGAAACACCTAGCAAGCTGCTACATACTTAACAGTGCTGTTGTCAGGAAGATGTCACTATAGCCATTTTGCCCTCAGATTTCACCAGTTGTGGCCAACCAGGTCATAGCACACCGTTATCTCAGTGACAATTTTTCTACAAGGATTTTTCAACAAGAATCTATCATCAAAAACACACTTATTTTAAACCTATATAGTAAAGAACATCTGTTCTGTGTTTGTACTTTTTTTTTCTCCATGGCTGCATATGGTAAAATAAAGTACAGGCCCTGTCAGTGTCTATTCCCCTGAAGACATAAAAAAAATGTAACTGCCCTAGGTCAAAACAGCAGCAGTGATGTCCTGCGAGTTTCTAAAACATAAAAGGTGCTGGTTATGAATGTGAACCTCGATCCCTGAAAGTCGCTTGCAATGCTGTCAGTGACACCAGTAGGTACAAGCTCAGGTCCTTCTTGCTGCTACACCACTGCCTTGAAACGACTGAAATGATATTTTTGGGAGAAGGAACATGTTCAGAGGCATGAAGTCACTGGGAATCTTGACCTTGACTTACAGGTATGTGGTCATTTCCTTTCTGTAGTATTTGCAAGCAGTGTAGTTTTCATATAATACAGACCAAGCCTAAACCATGCAAAGTGTATAAACACTTTTTTTTTTTTCTTAAATGAAGTTTACTTGTTGATTCTCTTTTGCCTGAGAAAAATGGCGTTTTCTCCACATACTAAATGCTTTCAGAAATCTAGTCCTGGCTTATTCTACAACTTAAATTAACGAAACCCAGAAACTGAATAAAGTGGAGTAAAGGGAAAAAAAACTCTCTTGTATCAAACAAGTTCGTGAATTGGTTACACTGGTATACCCACCTGTAAAATTTCAGAAGTATTTTAACCAACACACAAATGAGACAGGAAGTTGGTGTTTTTTCAAGGATCAGTGGAAGATGCAGTTGAATTATTAATAATGATAGAATTTAACAAACATAAACGATAAAGCATCAGATCAAAGGTTCATCTCATTCAGTATTTTGCATCTGAGCAGGTCTATAGCGATGCTTAGGGAGTGATATACAAAAGACAAGCGCAAAGTGATTTCTCTTGCAATACCTCCCAACATCCCCCAGTTCAACACTTGTAGTTTGGGAATTTCCATGGGAAGAGCTTACATTATTGAGCTTAATAACACTTTTTCTTTACATTAATCCATTACTTATTCCATTAGTCTAACCATGTTTCATACTTATTCATAATTTTGACATGCAGAATATGCTGAGGTAGTGAATTCCACAATTTAAATATGCAATATATGACAAAGGACTTCATGTTGTTTAGCCAACTGCCATTTCATTTGATGCTGCTGGTTTGTATATTATAGGAAATATGAGTAATTGTTCCTTATTTACTTACTCCTTTTTTTTTTTCCAAGATGAAAAGGTTTAATGCTGGAACTGCAAGCGTAACTAAAAAGGAACTGTCTAAAAGACATGCAGTACATGCAGTTATCTTGTGGAAGGGAGTTATCATCTGGGCTAATTTGAAAAGACTGAGGAGTGTTGGTAGATAGGGAACTGGGTATCAATGCACAGTTCCAAATGCTACAAAAGGAAAAAAGGTCAAGCCTCTCTTTAAGTGAGCAGGGATATGAATAGCTCTGTCTGAACAACTCCAAGGAGAGCCCTGTATTTGTGCTCTGAACTGTCAGACGCGGAGCCATGCCTGTAAACCAGAGAAATTTAAGACAAGGGCAGCAAAAGATGCTTTTAAAGGTTTAATAACACTAGCTTGGGAGGAAAGAATAAAAGAATAACACAGCTTGTTTAAGCTTTGGCTCTGGAAGAAACAGACACAGAAGCTGGTTCAGAAACATTAGAAGGACATAAATAGTGATAAAGCAAGTGTGAGAAAAATTTGGAAAACTTTAGCTTTACAAAAAATAAGGGAAATTTCAGGGAAGGTGTGAGAAATAAATGAAGTTTATGTGACCACAGAATGATATGCTAAGGGAAGAGAGGTAGCTCTTCACTGCAGTCTAGAAAGTGAAGGTGTACAATGCAGTGAGGAAATATATTGTAGAAATGTATCTTCCATAGTGGGAGGAGATTACCTGAGAGGATTTTTTCCATCTCTAATTTCTACCACTGTCTGACCTTGATTGATAAAATCCATATTAAGGCAAAAAATGCCTTTATGTCAGGACCAAAGTGAAACTCTGTGAACAGAGGTCTGCAGCAATAATTCATTTAAAATCTATTTTACTTTGTACTAATCATGTACAGCTTCTCTGTGTAATTCCAGAGCACCTTTAAACTCTGCTCACTGGGGGACAAAAATAGAACATCGAAGAATAATTTCCATACACCAGCATGCACTAATCTGCTGGCACCAGGAAAAAGCTGCTCTCACTAGATGACTAATAAAATCCCCCTCCATCTCTGTAAAACGAAAAATGCCTGGTTTTCTCCTTATTCGAGCCTGCATTACACCACTACCTGATTAATTACATGAGATACTCCTGAAGATATATTACATTGTGCAAAGTATAATTGAAACCAGAGATACCATATTATAGCGAGAGCTATAACCATGCTTCCATTAATACAAGCCCTTATTATCAGCAGTTTATCATTCACTCAGAGATTAGATTTGACATACAAGATCTTAGCCTGGGGAGGACTTTTTCCCTGAACGCAATTAAAGAAAGATCTCTTTTGGCCCTCAGAGATATAAAAGTGGAATGTGAATAGACAGTTTTGATTTAAAATGCCTTTTGTGAGTATAATCGAAAAAAATATCTTAGTATCAGAGTAGAAGATTATGTTGGCTGTTATGCTGTAACATGAACCAGACACAGAGCAGTAAATTTTCATGGAAAGGATTAGGAAATTATACGGGAATTTTAAGTCCTGAATATCCTCTAGCAAATTTAGCACATCAACACATAGTATAACCATAGCTTCAGAGATCTCAATTCAAAGTTATTCTTGGCAAATTATTCTGGTATGGTGCTCCTTTTTTATGAGATACCCTGCATATGTATTTACTCAACAGACCAAAATAATTTGTTTTGAGCTCCTGAAAGCTCTTACATGAATAAGCGTGTCTCTTACATGAATAAGCGATAAAAAATATGCTTCTTCGGGATTGTATGTAGTTAAGATAGCTATGTACAATATGAAGTTTGAAATGCAGCTATGCTCTGCAGTGCTGACTAAAATTTAAATTCTTCACATCTTCACTTATGAGAATCAGCTCTGCCTGATGCCACCCTCCGACTCCTGAACCGTTACCTAAGAACAAGCAGCATCAGCTTCCAAAGCCAGAGGAGTCTTAGACCTGCTCAACCCAAAGGAAGAGAGGGCTGTGATAGGGCTAGACTTCATCTCATTGAGAGCCACAGAATTGGCAAGGAGAACTGTCTCCGCAGTCTATTGAAGAATGAAATGAGGAATGGCAGGAGAGCAATGTGCGACATAGAAGGCCTGAAAATAAATGCAATCTGGAAACATGATAAAGAGGAAATTCCTGCAGTGCTTGTTTCTCTTTTTTTATTCTCGCCTTTTTTTTTTTTTTTTTTTAACATCTCATATCATAAATCAAAATGACTTCATGCTACATTTTGCTTTTTTTCTGCCCGATCCTTTGGTAGTTTATCAACAAGATTGACTGCTCTAACTATGCATTTTTTCTCTCCTTTCCTGTTCTTTATTTTTTATAAGACCTTACTTTTTCCTTATGCTTTTATTTTGCTATTTATAACATTTTAATCTTAAGCCTCTTCTCCATTTCTGTCATCTTCCTCCTTCTTCTTTTTTTTTTTTTTGTCATTTCTGTCTTCCTTTTCTCTCCTCTCTATCCATACCTCTTCTTTTTCTTTCCACTTCGCTGTCTTTTCGGTAGCTCTGTATTTCCTCAGCTGTAATAGTATTTTTTTCCTGCTCTTTGGTTAAGATGTTCTGGAAGTGATTTTCCTTCAATGTATCAGTGAATGAGTATAGAAAAGTATCTTGGTCATACACTCAACTTGTTCCTACCTAGATAGGAGGTGTCTTTATCCACACAAAGATTTCAAAGCAGAAACTGGGATAGAACAATAAACAAGGGAAATAGAAGATTAGTAAGAAAAACCCAGTTCTTTTCATAGCAAGCCATCCTAGAAGAAGTCCTTTCATTCAAATTGGGAATACTGAAAATATATATATATATTACTTCCCTCCTAAATTATGCTGTAATATGCTCTTGCATAAGGGTCCTTCTTTTCTCTTGTTATCCTATTCCTATTCTACACATCAACTCAATCCATCTCTTTTACAGCAGATGCTTTTTTTTTGTAATAAACGTTTCTTTTCCTTGTCTTTGCATGTACTTCCTCTTACAAAAGTTACATCTCTTTGTCTCCTTTCAACTTTTTCTGCTTTCTTTTCCTTTTGCTATTTCCCATTTCTGCCCATGCTATATAAATCATTCAGTTGAAATGACCCATCATTCCCGTTCCACAAAGGTACCGATCCAAGGCTCCTCACATAGTCAGGCAGCAGGTGATCTACTCCCTCTTCCTTTTTTTTTTTTTTTTTTAAACACAATAAAGGGTAAAGAAGCCCTCATCTTGGAGATAGGTTGCACAGATCAGTCTCTTGCTCTGCGTTTAAATCTCCTAACCTTTCTCTGAATCTAAGGGGCTAGGAATGCATTGCTTCTCTTTAAGGTAATTTTACTTTAATGAGCACAGCACTCTTGAGTGCAAGTTTTTAAAACAAAAACCATTTCAAAAGAGTGTGTTCAGAGTGCTTCCTTCATTAAAACCCAAACACTTTGAACTAAGGGAGCACTCCTCAAGATACTTTGATGCCAAGGTAGCAAAGCCAATTTGAATCCATGCATATGAGGGATGTGTAGCAGATTAAACAGATGTTCAATTACTCCTCCTAAGAAACTCAGTGATGTACTAATACACCTGCTTGTGCCTATAATCATATAAGCACTTTTGGGTACATAACAAATAAAATAAAAAATCACTGACTTGCACATTGGGAATTTGCAGCTCCTTAATCGTATACCTATCTGAGTATACTTGTATGTAAATATTATGGCATTCTCAGATGACTATCTTTCTGAAAGCTGAAAATATTCCTTATATAGTAAAGCATTTGATTGCTCCCAATGGAATATTCTTCCTATGATAAAAATATATAGATATAAAAACTAGAAGAAAGTTTGTGACACACTGCAGGATTCATTTGATTAAATTTAGGGCCTCTGCATTTTTTATGTTTATGTCTGAACTACTCATCCTGGCTTCCTTTATGGAGCCAGTAGAGAGACACCAGCACTGCGACCATGTGATTTGCTTCATCCTAAAGCAGATGTCTAAAAGTGGCCTAAAAGTGATTATTTCTCTCCACTGACGCTAAAGGGGATCCTGAGGTGAAAAGCTCCTTTCCATATCAGAAGGACAATGCCTACACTTAGACATCTAATGGTAAAGGAGATGGAGCACAGTCAGAAGTCAGGACATACCTTCTAGTACTAATATTATAGTTCTGTCCCAAACACCCATCTCCAATTATCATAATGAATAAAAAATCTAAGTAAGAAAGAACATGAAAAAGACCTGACATTTCAGCCTTCACTTTTAATCTGTCTCTGTGCACACTTTTTCAGTATTTGAATAGACACACATTGTTCTAAGGGTTGATTATCTTTTTTCCTGGAATGTGCAAAATACATAAAATGATCATTTTTTGCAATACTGAATTATTTGATTGGTAATTCATACATTCCTGCTGACTGATTTCATGAAACACAATATTCCAGTATTTCAGCAGTAAGATGGAGATGAACTTTAAAAGAAATCATTTTCTTTTATGATGCGAAAAAAACTTATGGCCTGTATATTCCTAAGAGACCTCTAATTCTGCTGGTTCAGTTTTATGAGCAAAAAGACTGCTGCCTACCACAAAATGCAGGGGACAAATAAGAACAATTGGGTGTTCATTAGTATACTGTATTTTATTGGGTGTCCAGTAGCAAACAGTCAGGCCTGCAGTGTTTCTGTGGCTTGAAGTGTTTGTGAGTATGTAATTATATTCCTGAAATCAGAAGCTGGGACAGCTCTTAGCTTAAGATGGGTCATATGATATCTGAAGCCACTCTGATAAAATGATACTTTCCCTAAACACTGTAAAAGCTATTCCCATTATTATGTTCCTAATAATTCCTGACCTTAAATAAATAAACAATGTCCACAGAGGTTGCAAATGGCCCAGCTGCACTTTATTTACATGAGAACTGACGCGTACTGTATAATTGCAAAGTAAAAACTGAGAGTGATGCAGTAATTCTGGAGAAAGCACCAGGAAATGTAGACTGGAGAGGACTCAACTCTCTGCACCATGCAGAGGGCACAGTAGGGCTTTGGCTCATCACTTGCCACCCTTTGAGTGCCCAACACACATTCACGTTCCTTGTTTGGTTCACGCTGGGTCTGCTAGTGGGTCTGCTCTTATATGCAATGTTTCCCATGTTCCCATCTTCAATTCAGTGCAGCATATCTTTCTCAAAAGATGAAGTAATGCTATGCAGCCACTGTTGAGAGCCACAAAAGCAGAATCAAAACCAAAACAGTTCCTTTCATTTTTGATCTGCTCTTCTATCTGTTTTCTTCCTAACATGTGGATTATGTTGGATTCAATTAGGTTTAATAGCCTTACTGTTTACAACCTTGTGGACTAAAACACAACTTTCTAAACATAACAGAACAAACTACATATTTAGCACTATATTTTATTTATTTTACTGCATTTTCTGCTATGTATATGGCATTTAGCTCTCTTCTGAACATAAAAATGAAATGCAGAATGGTAATTTAGATCAAGTATCTAGGCTAAATCTTAGTGATAAACTTAAAATATGATACAAATAATACAGTGAAAATATTTTAACTCTAGAGAAGCAGTACAATATACTCATGGATTTTCAGGCACATTTTGCCAAATCTCAGGAACTGGAACTCTGTGTGAGATGAAGATACTACTGTCCTAATTTTTCCAACTTCCCTACGGTATTCTTTTGCAAGGTCTCCTAGGCTTCTTCCGGAACTAGTGGAAAGAAAGAGGCATCCCCAGAAAACAATTCAGTGCTCAGATGGAGTGGATAGCTACTGCTCTTGCAGGTATGCCTATCTCCCCAGGGAACTGTGATCTTTCCTTAAGTATCTCATTTATACATCTAACCTTAAACCGCCTGGATTTAGGTCTCCATATCTCACTGAAAGTATCTGAAGCCTTGCAGATAGACAGAAGGGGATACTGCTGGAAGGTGGCTTAAGCTAACCTGGTTTTGTGTTTCATAAAAATGAAGAACTTTTGTCTACCACCTTAAGATCTATTGACTGACATCTGAGCTGAAGGCTGTAACTTTTCAACTGATGCAAGAGGGCTTAAAAAGAACCAGTCTGTCTGAGCGGACAAGCACTTAAGCATTTTAGAAACCCATCTGAAGACTTTTCCCAAGATTACACCCATTCACTTAAAACCACACACAAAAATTAGTCACTATTTTGATTATGCTCCCTTTTTCAGCTAATTTGTTTTCAGTTATAACATAGGCATAATGCAAAGGACAAGGGAAATATTTCACCACCAAAGCGTTTAGAGGCATCTCTCCAAAAGCCAAACTGATTTACGATCTTCTGTCCATATTCTCCAGTCAGAACATGCATAAAAGACCAACTCCATTTTAAAAGAAATATCCATAAGCATCACTTATGTCTACAAAGTATGGACTACAGTTCTGTGCCTCAGAATTGAAAAATCATGTAGCTCCTCTACTTCCCAACACTGATGTAGAGTAATAGCTAAGGGATTCAAGTCTGCGCATACAGTAGATTTGTTTTCAGCTCTCACTTCCTTCAGAGAAAGAAAGTACTATATATACTGGATTCCATAACATTGAAATGTTGGTAAAATGTAGTTCTAATTCCTTAAGGGGACAGTGTTTGAAATCACCTCAACCTCACTGGTGATTTCGCATAAGTGAATACTCAGTAGGAATGACTGTATCTGACCCCTCGGTCTCAAGTAAGGATGGTAAGTAGCTTTTACATTTATAATGTTTAAACCCTACAATGTCTTGCAATTTCTTCAACCTGCACATTCAAACTAAATCACTCAATGGTGAACTACTGGATCGAACCATTCAGGATTTACACTACAGAGAGCAGAATCACACTTTTCATACAGGCTCTTTTCACCAGGCACATTTTGTCAGCAGTAGAATTACAAGTGTTTTTAATTACTTGTGCAGGAGGAGTCAATGATTAGTATTCGCATCTGGCAGGAATATTTTTTCTTCTCATGGTAGCACAGTATTTTCCAGCAGACTTTACCTGGTAGGTCATGAAATCCTTGGCAGTTGTGTAACAGGTTGAACCCCTAGACCTGTACAGTTTTATACTGAATGGTTCTGAAAATTTAACCTTGTTTTCTAGGTAAAAATATTTCTGATACTAAGAGGAATATGAACAGCCGTGCATGATTCCAAACAATAATTTATGCTGATTTAAAACATTAGCAGCAACCCGTAAACACAAGCCACTACTTACTACCTTATTATATAATTAGAACAACACTGCATGCAATTTGTTTATGTGTCACTGACCTCTAAAGAGCTCATTGATATTGTGGATCCAGTTTCACTTCTTGATAATCCTGCATTGTCATCCAGTTCTGAGGCAATGAAATTTTTTACAGCTGTGCGGGGCTCGAATGGTAAATTCTGCATATGCTCTTGGGTGGGAAGATGCTGGTCTAAATTGATATTAAATTGGTCCATTACAGAGGGATTCATATTGAATTCTGGATTAACTTTGTAGTGCAACAGCCTTTCATGAGGCAACGTATCCATGCCTATATTCATTTTACTCTCATCTTTCAGTGATGGCTGCGTATTTACTGAGCCCCGGGGCATGACTATGTAGTCGCTTTCTATCATCCTTTCTTGAGGATGGACTATGTCCATATCGGCTCCTCTCAAGTTATCATCAGTGCATAAGTAGACAGTCCTCCGTAACTCACTGTTGTCTTTTTTCAAACACTGGTTGGCCAGTTCGCTCATACTCATAGGCATGTGGAGACCTGTGGGCTGCTGAATGATGACTTTGGAAATGATGTTTCCAGGCAAGGTAGAATAGCTCATTCCTTCAGGGTTTGGTCCTTTTTCCTCCTCTTCATCGTTTAGTGAAATTCTAGAAAGTGTTCCCGTTATAGTGGCTGCTCTGCAAGGTCCGATGTCTTTATGCAGAACTGCGGATCAAAGAAAAGAGCTCTTACAATGTGAATCTATGCCTCTCTAAACTGTGTCTTTTAGTTGTGGCCTTCTTTAACGGTGTTCCCTTTACCAACATATTTTAATTTTTTCATTTTTTTTTAATCCATTGAATAACTTCTATAAATATTACTTTGGTTTTATTGCTTTTATTTCATCAACATCTACCGACTGTATACAACTGATACAGATCTCTGGTTAAGCCTCACTTTATTTACATAAGTTAAAAGCGGTCCTTCAGTCATTCCTACTTTCTCATGTAGATCTTATATGCCCTACAGCTTAAGCAAAAGCCAGCCACATGGAACTTGATTAAGGGTTTAAAAAATACACTATGGCATCTGTACTGGCATTATTAGCTACAAATAACCCCATGAAAAAAGTCAAAACAGATTGTAAGGCAAAATCATTTTTTAAATCCATCCTAATGAATCCACTGTAAGATTATAATAATGGACATGTGTTTCTGAGCTGCTAATTTTTTTCACTGATATATTTCACTGATTTTGTTCACTGATTTCTTTTAATTCTTCTGTATACAACTACTGACTAAATAAAAGTGGCATATAACCAAATAGGGAAGGAATTCCACTGGTAGCAGAAAGACATATTTTACCACATTCGATAAGCTTATAAAAATAGAAACATGTCTCATAAAACAGTCGTAAACCACTTCTGTGCAGGTCTTCCTGGTCAAGATTGTAGCAACATCCTGAACTTTTACTAGGCTAGACTCTACACATAAAATTTATCAGTCTCTTTGTCTAATACAAAACTTCCAGGGACACTGAAGGATGCATTCAAGACCAAAGACTATCATTAAATATGTATATATAATAAGTCTATAACTCAATATTTGTAATGGAATAAAAAGGCTACATAAGTAAGAACTATTTTTTTTTTTAAATAACCTGATACTGGCCATGTTCTACTTAGATGCCAGGATTCTCCTGTCCCAATTTAAAATAATAGGTTAATTTACAATGGTGCTAGCTTGTGCAATGAAATTCAGCTCATGGGTTTAGACAGCAAGATGACTGGGAGTATCTCAAGTGCTACATTTAGATCCCCTTTTGTAGCCGGAGGGTCTTGATGACCCAGATCCTCAAGGACCTGTCAGTTCACTGCAATGCTCCACAGCAAGCAGCTCATCAGGACTCTACTACGTCATGCAATGCTCTCTCTGTTTTTTCAAATAGGGAAAAAACAATTTCTCTCTAAGTAATGTAATAAAAGTGAAGGATTAGGGCATTTGTAGATACCCAGCCCTGTGACTTAGCAAAAATTTACATGCCTTCACACACTCATCCTCTTCACGCGTTGTTTCCAGTTGTGCATGTTAAGTAAGTGTTACTAAATCTTCCATTAAAGGGAAATGAGCTTAATTTTTTACATATTAAAGCCTGTTTGTAACAGTATTCAAAGTCCACCTCCTTAAGGATGCCCCTGAAATGGCTATTTGAACTGCAGAGCAATGTCGACAGAGGTAAAAAAGGAAATAAATTGACTAATATTGAACTCATGGACTAATATTTCACTGCAATAGTTGGTTGCAGGTGTGCATTTGTATTACAAAATAGTGCCTTTCTCCTTTCAGCATACACATAGACAGAAAAAAAAGCTAAAATATACAGAATCATACCTATTGCCAAAAAGTCAAACTTGGCATTTTTTAAGGGTGAGTATTTGGAAACTCAAACTTTACCTTAGTGAGATCATCCTCCTTGCCTCCCCTTATAACAAAAAAAAAGACAGTATCATCGGGGTGTGTGATGGGCAACAGCTAAGGTAGCCTCTTGCCCTGACTCACCCTGCAGAGAAGGCTCACTCTTTCTCTGCCTCCCCTCGTTGAAAATAGAGAGTCTAGACAGACTCTATAGAAAAAAAATATTCTTTGGGGATATCTCTTAGATCTAAAATTTCTCTAGGGTTTAAAAGACCATTTATTTTTCAGTATGTGCTTTACTTAAGCAAAGTTGGGAAGGTGAATTGGTTAAAATGTGTGCTTTTAAAATGCAAAGGGAGGCACAGCTTTTATAGAAAATGAAATAAATATGTTCATACAGTGGCATCAATTTAAAATTATAGCTTTAAGTAAGTTGGGAGCAATTACAGCTTGATTTTTTCTTCTATTTTTTTTTTTTGACTAAATGCCTGTCCCAATGTCCTTACCTGACCGACAAGCAATGTCCACGTCCTTTTCAAAATCAGTCTGTAACAAGAAACAATGAAAAAGGACAGCCATTATTAATTGAAAACCAAACCACAATGCCTTTGTTGCCAACTAGCGCTTCCAAAATGTCCTACTTACAGAGTCATAGTCTCTTAAAAGTGGTTCTTGTTGCTGAGAAGGTGAAGTATATTGTTTTACAACAGCAGAGCTTTACAAAGTTTCCTAAAGTATAACTGGGTGGTTTTCAAAGTATGCTGCCTGACCAGAAAAAATAAAATAAAATAGGTGGGAGTATATAATTTTAATAAAACGATACAGTGTATATTTTTTATGTATATGGAAGAG
The DNA here is from genome assembly GCA_013389825.1 of Crypturellus undulatus. Lineage (NCBI taxonomy): Eukaryota > Metazoa > Chordata > Aves > Tinamiformes > Tinamidae > Crypturellus > Crypturellus undulatus. The sequence continues at coordinate 416,009 of VWPW01031931.1, forward strand.
TAGCTTCTACATCTCATGGACGGATCATCTTTAAGGAAGTTTTTCATAATTATTCTATAAACAGAAGTATGGAAAATAGCCTGCAATACAAATAACTGTGAGTAAGTGTAATCCAATTAGTCCACTCTATCTGAAACTTTATTAATTTGTTATTCAGCACTAATTTGTTATATAACATTCTGCCAGTCCTTGATGCTAATGCAATCAGAGTAAACTTTGTACTCCCTGAAAATAGCTATTATGAATTCCAATGGGTAAAAAGGAATTGTCAGAAGTAAGAATGAATTTTAACGGTTGAAAACCCAAGGTCACTTTTCATAGTTAAAAAAAAAGCTATTTGGTTTGCTATAGAACTCAAGTACTTTCCAGTTACATTTTTACTTCCATGAAAGGTTTATTATTTAAAAAATACTTGCTAAAACTGATCTCCTTTTTGTCTGTGAAATCCATGCATTGGATTCTTTCACTATTTTTTAAAGGGCATCTGCCCAAGGAGCTCTGCATTTTTAGGGTCTGATCTTGTCCCCATTATGATCAATGACAAACTGTCATTGAAAATGAAGGGATCGATATTTTGACTTAATGTATACCTAATTATATTAGTAAATTCAAATTGATATAGCAATCCATTCACTACCTCCTTAGTTCAAGCTACTAAACAGATTCTCCTTCTAGAATCTCCAGTACTTTCTCCTTGTCTGAATTAATTTGAGGGGAATATTTTTGAAGTCTTCACGAAGAGAAGACTGTCAAATGCATCAGTACTTCTTACACCAATGGTATAAAAATTCATTATATATTATTAGATTATTTTTCCATGTCTTTGGCAAGGATCTTTCATCATAAAGAAAGGTGGTGGAAGATAGTAATTCACTGTGCTTCACTAAGTGATCACACCAATAGTTTAAATTTTCTAAGAGATTTAATCAAGAACACGATGATCTAAACTGATTTATGTTTTAAAATGGTGTTAGTGCTTCAGTCGTGCATACTTGCCATGTACAGTAATGTAAGTTCTTTTCTTTTGGTTAGGAACACTAAATTCAGAGTCAAAGGAAAAAAAAAATCTAACCATTATTTGAGCATGTCCGTTAGGAAAAGAACTTGAAGAATCTGCATTGATTGGATCCTGGCAGTTTCTTAGTCGACATCTGAATGCATCTTGAACCTGTGAAAACAATATCTTATACTGATTCTTGTGTAACATCACATACTAATGCTATTAAAGATTAAGTTAAACTGTAAGGAATGTAACACATGGCTTTTCTTTAGCATACCGTATAAACCAGAGGCAGTAAACATAACTGCCATTTCATACATTTTCTGTATTTTGTAGCTGGTGCAAAATCTGTCAGTCAGTCACAGAAGCCCCACAAAGTTAAATTTACCAATCGACAAAATTAACCATCAAACAGGGATGACTTGGTACATGACCTAGATATCAAATTTTCTCTTGGTGAAGTATTTGTCTTCTCATTCTGTTTGGTATAGTTCTAACACGAGGCTTAATAAATGTGCTAGCCACTGCAAAACAAAACTTGTTTTCTACTTGATAAAAATAAGATTCTTGGAGGGTGCATAGTGCTCTCCTACATAGTCTTTAAAGTACAAGTGAGTTTGCAAGATGTTACTGATTCCAGCCATAAGCTCTAACTCTGTATACGGAATCTCTTGAGTCTCTTATAGGAGTAAAACCCTTCAAATGGCAGAAACAACTTCAGAATGAGGACAGTAAATAATGGGTGGACTATTTGAATGGAGTCTGGTTTCCTAAAACTGAAAAAGTGGAACTTCTAAAGAATTATTGTTTAATTAGTTAGATTCATGAAGTCAATTTGGAAACTTGCCCTAAATCACAAAAAGATTTCAAGAATTGCCCTTCTATGGAAAGACCTGGATTTTGATCAGGAAGTATGTATAAATAGGTTTTATTATGCAATGATTTTGCCAGAAAGCTGTGGTTCATCAGAGAACCATAACAAGAGTAAAAATGCAGTTCCTGTTTGTTGACGGTACAATGCAAATATATTTTGCCGAATTCTCACACATGTGACAGCAAGGGACAGCAAGGCAACTTTTGGAATGAAAAGGAATATTTTTGTCAGTATTTTGACAGTATACTAAAAATATTTTAAAACTTGAATTTTGATTCCGTAAATTCAAGTCATTATGTCAATATTATCAACCTGACTGCCAGATACAACTTGAAAAACAGTAACTTACTCCAGCGACCTCCAAACAGAAGACAAACTAGTATCATTTTCATTCTAAATACGGAAATGTTGTTAATGAAATGTCTATCAAAATCTATATTCTATTTATTAGCTGTAGAAATTGTTTATTTCATGATTTTTAAGAACTAAAAGAAAGCAAAATTATATTTTACTCATGAATATTTTGTAAGCAGCAAAAAAGGATAATTCAGTAATTAAAGCTGAAAATAATGTTTCCACTCTGAATAGATCATATTCTACTTGTAAACTCCTTCAGAGTTTTCACAAAGGAAAAATGACATGGGGAACAAGTATTTCTTTTTGTAATTAGGAAGCATTATTTTAAAATGCTCAACCTTTCAGTGCGTAAAAGTGCTCTACAGTCTTGACAAGTGACTGCTGCAGGTGGAAGAAGACCAATATAGAATAGAAAGAAGAATGAAGCTTTCAGCATTTTCTGTATGGATGTTAGGATGCTCTTAAATATGCATGCTTCTTACAACATTTTCTAAATGTGAGCAACATACTATTTGAATATGTCAATAAAATGTCAAATAGAGCCATGTCCATAAAATTGACATACGCTGCAACCTCTAGGCATCCTCGCACACATCAGAAATAAAAAGTTGAGCTGCCTAAATGCTTGCTTGTTTTCTAAAGCCAGCTACTCAATATTGTTGTTTGAATATGTAAAGCCTGGGTTATCTTCATCTTACTTTGAAGCATAATCTTGTTCCCTGCTCCTAACATCCAGCTACAGGATTTCTGTAGCGGCAGGCGGAGCAGGGGAGGCAGATGTGATGAACGTGCGGATACCAAGGAAGTGGTTTCCTTAGCAACAGTAACCAACTCACAGCTTTTATAACTAACCCTCTCGCTACTCATGTTTTTGCTTTTTTTCTCCTGCAATACAGAAATGTGAGCTTTAGATGCCAACGATGCATTTAATCCAAATGCACTCTAGTCAACAGAGCACAGCAAAAGGAGAAAATACATGCAGTTTCCTCCCAGAAGCAGCAGAACCAGAGTTACTCAGTGTGATTCAAATTAGCTCCAGACAATCTTGAGTGCGGGCAGGTCAGGCAAACCGTTTTGCTCTGATGGTTAAGAAGCCGTAGCACTAGCTTTTGCTCTCAGTCTCTGCTCTGTGACTTACAATGCACATTCTTCCAATGCCCAATTAAGTATTTAAACAGCAAGAAGAAGAGAGAAAAAAAATAATAGTCATCTTTACAGGCTAAGGCGGCAACACAAAGTAATAATACCTAACTCTGCATTTTTCTTATCTAATTTCTAGAGTTGTTCAGATGAAATGTATAATATAATTTTGTTTATTTTAGAAGATAGTAAATGGAGAGATTAGAAGATAGTAAATAGCGAGATTTTTCTTTCCCAAACATGTTAAACTGGTTCTGGCAGGCAGAACTGAACACAGTGCATCACTTACTTCTCTGTCAGTTTTATTTCTTGGTTAGCAAACCCCCATGGTTCCCTAAAGTAGCCCTTCTCACGCAACATTATTGATGCAGCATACGTGTACTTCTGGACATAATTCTGACTTCTAGAAGTCCAGAATATTTCTGCTATCTATGTTTATGTCACAAAGTTAAGGGGATACAAAAAGGTTTTATAAATAACTGTAGAAGTCTCTCCCTCTTTGTAGATTAACAATAACAAGGGCATAGTAAAGCAGGGCTGTCCTCTTTGTTTGAATTTTATTGTGATATATTCCACCCCACATTTTTTTTCTGACAGCCAGAATTATTGTTTTGCCTATGGTGGCATGCTATAAATATTAGATCAATCCTATAGGCTATAACTGAAATAGCTTTGTAGTTGTCATCAAGTATGATAAATATGTTGGCAGGTTTTCACTGATATGTACTGGCAGAGAAAAACACTTCTGCAGACAACACAAAGTAACAGATGATTCTTTCAGCTGGGGAGGTATCAAGTGCAGTGCAAGGACTTTATTGCACATTGTGTGTGATGCCCACTGTCCCGGCTTATATTGGGGACTGACCTACCGGTTTCTACAGCTAGACTGAGGAGTCAGTTTGAAACATGCCTTATTGAAGATAAGTCTCCTTCCGCATATTAATTTGTTGCAATTAACAATTATGCTTTTGCTGCTGCAAACTGGTCTATACAACACTTTTTTGATTTATTTTCAGGTGCATCAACATTTACTTCCCTGCTCTCCTTGAAGAACTCTTATTTGCCCGTAGAAAAACAAAACCAATCAAAAAAACCCTTAATCATATCCTCAAACGTTTTGCACATCTATAATTTAGATCTGGAGAATAAGAGAAGACGCAATGCGTAATGTCAGCTACAGTTCAACCAGCAGTATGTCTATGCTTCTGTGTCTTCCCCCACCTTCACTGCCATAATCTTGACTGAGCTAATTGACTAAGTGAGTAATTTGTCACAGTACTTTTATTTCTGTGTAACTTTTCATGCCTGAAGAAAAAAAAAAGCTTCTCTTAGATAAGGGACAATCAGATGGTACTTCAGTGCTTTTGAGGCCTCGCTGGGAAATTTTCTTATGAGATCATTTCTAAAGCACTATGTGGACATCCTTATTAGCTATATTAACAGATGCCTTTCTTTTAGAATTTCAGTGTCAGCACCAGGTCCCTAATTGTCAAGTTTGACTTAATGGAACAACTTCTTCAAGTAGTAAACCAAAGTGATGGTTCTTTGCTGGCAAACGAGATTTGTATATGTGATTTGCCACAAAAGCAGCGAACAATGTAAACCATAGCTAGCTACTGCTTTGCACACACAAAAACAATTAGGATTCTAAATTCCTGCATTGACATACAAGAATATATTTTTGTGAAATACTTGCATGAAAATCACTGAGTTAAAAGCGGTTCACGTCAGGATTCTCCACAAATTTGAAAACTGAGTTTAGTTATAGAAAAGCCTAATTCCACCTTCATCATTAGAGTCCTACCTGTAAGGTGAGCAAGAGCAATGAGGTGTTCAACACTATCAAAGTATCAAAGGAAAAAGAAGAAGTGCGTGCATCAAAAGTCATTAAACTGGGAACCTCTCTTGAGTTCAATGCTTGGGGTATTGTGGGAAGATGTAACAATCTTATATTAAACCATCAAAACATTATTTTTCCCAAATAAACTTATGACATTAATCCACTGCATCAGGCTTCGATTTCTTATTTTTTTTTACCTTTATATATCATTATGTTATCTTTAGAATTTCATATGGATTTTGGTCTTTTTTTTTACCAGATCAGTTATTTTGATTAATAGGCATGTGGTGCAAGCTTTCTGCATACTTCACAGACAATGCTCTTTATGATGCTTTGTATTTTGAAAGTTTCATATGCAATCTTGAGCTAAAAATACATGTATTTTAAAATAAATATGGATCCTCATATGTGACAGCATACACTTTCCCAGATAATATATCCCAATGGAAAGAGCAATTTTATAGGCAGGAACACCAGTCAGGAACTGTTATACCTTAGAATACCATCGAAATGAAGAAGAAATGGTTGCAGTGTCTTACTATTTTACTAAGAGAATATGTAAAATGATGGACTTTAATTGTAGAATGAGAATACACTCTCTTAAAAATATATATAATTTGGGAAGGAAAAGATAGAAACATAAGGGGATACATAAAATAGATTTGCCTTAACTCTGCACATCTTTTTATCCTGAATAACCAAAAACAAACAAACAAAGAAGCAAACAAAAAGTGAATAGCTGGGTTAAAGCGGGATGGATCAACAGAACAAAAAAAAAGGTTATTCTTGTGTGATTTCTTCAAGAATTGGTAATTTTTCTCCCTCAAAATTGAAATCTTTAACACTTTGGTAATCTCATGCATATATGGTAAGAGATAATTATACAAATTATTATACAAATTATACAGAGAGGTGCACCACTAGAAGACTGAAATAAATTGTGTCATTTATACTCATTTTTGAATTTTTTTGGTCATCTTTAATATATGAAGACTCTGAATGGTGGAAAGGAAAACCACCATGTGAGATTCCTCACTGCCTCAGTGACTGCCAATAAACCTCTTCTGAAACATCTTCCCAATTTTTCAGTCCTGAAAAGTAGACATAACTTTAATGGATATACTAGCGGAATGTGTTACTTTTGGGCTGTTTCTGCTCATTTTTGATAGAGGTTGTCACTTCCACAGCTATTACAGCAAAGCTGTTGTGTGAATGGTCTCAAACCCATTTCAATAAAAATGTTAGATTAGTTAGTAGATTAGCTACATTACAGACACTTTCCTGGAGTCAGAAGTTTCCTGCTGAAGAGTACTTAATGTGATAGCTTTGTCATGAGATTTAAGTGGTGGTGAATTCAGCAGTGGGTGGCTTAGGGTTGTGAAAGACAGGACAGTGACTTCAACTTTTCCTAGCTGTTTTCAAAGCTTACATCTGTCTCCATCCTCTTTTTCCCTGTAGATTAAGTATATTAGGACTCGAGTGTTGTAGAATTGAAGGGATAGCTCAAACCTACCAGCCACATTTTTGTTTTGTTTCCTCTTTCAGGAACAGTACAAGCAGAATCATTTTGTATTTGAATCATGGTTTCAGAAAAATATATAGTTTTTGTTCTTCAAAAAGGGGGCATTTGTGTTAGGTTTTCCTATCAGTCATGATTTTGGGAAAGCCTAACACTTGAAAAGCTGAACTTGGGTTTGATTAAAGTTGACCTCTAGTTAAGTTTTATACTCAAAGTGACATTCTGCATCTGCAATTAATTGATCTTCCCCTTTGTTCCTCTTCATATCTCATCATAAGATACTTTTTTCTTTCTAGAAAATATATTTCTGCAGAGCAAGCTGGATATAACATCAAACAGCAGTTGAGAGATTAGCAGGAACAAAGCCCTTTAGAAAACTGGGATGCCATTCCTCACCTCCCTTCGAAGAATACAATGGACCATGACAATAACAAAGCCTTGTAATGAATCAAATACTGCAAAAAGAATCTGAAATAATATTGATCTTTTGTCTGTCATGGCCAGAACTGCAGACATCCAAGTCAAGGCCAGAAGTGGCAGCACCACACAGGAACTCCAGAGAGATGCCCTATTGGAAGAAGAGAAAAACAGCATTGTAAAATTGTAGACAAACAATTAAAAGCTCACTATTAAAATAAAAGGTACTTAAGGATGGCACTTTATCAAGTTAACTTGAAAATCACAGACAAGTATATAACTGTGCTACTTTATGTTCTAAAGAATATCCTGTATTCAGTTAACAAACACATTTGCTTTTGTTTTGTTAAAAAGTATTTAAATGTGCTCAGCACTCAATACAGTGTTAGCAAACACAGTCGTCATCATCAAACTATTGTCTCACATGCACTGTATAAGATTTGTAACAAGAAGATGTAAATGATCAGGACTAACATGGCATTACTGGCGGTGGTGGCTGACAAAGCTGTTGTTGAAACTACTCCACACTTGGCACATTTGAGCGTCAAACCGCTATGAGGCTCACTCATCTGACTGCAAACAAACAGAACACCCACAAAAAGAACAAAATATTGAATTGTCACCAAAAAACGTTGCTACTGAAATTTAGCTTTTAAATATGACGTCATGCAGAAAAAGTAAGTAGACTTATTCAAGATGAATGCTCTAGACTGTTGCAAAACTGTACTTTGTACTTTACATTATCGTTAGCTTTGAACGTTAATGCTATGGGGCTTCGTTTCATGCAGACTCTATTTCTTCCCTTTAAGTCAAAAAAGGCCCCAAATGTCCAGCGATCAAAACTGCTAAATACACTGAGAAAAACATAAGCACGTGCTAGGATAGACACAGAGTGAAATCCCTCTATTCAGACCACTGAAAAGACTGTTGTATCTGAACTGACTTGAGAAAGGGTAAAGGACATAAACAGGAGAGGTATGAAGTAGGTACAATCATAGAGCACTATCAGGGAAAGGAACTTGTGAAATGCATCAAATCAATATGGGCATCCTACATAATCAGATTTGTACTAGTGATGCGAATAACCCACTAATCTGAAATCATATTATTCATGCCATACAAAGGTCTGAATACAGGGCTTGAGATGCATGGAATCTGATGAAATAAATATCAATTGGTACTTAAAAAAGGGTGACCTGTGTCGCCTTTTAATAAAACACAGTACACAAGCATTAAGCTCAAACCATTTTGTACAGACAATTGTACCTCAGCACCTGTCAGAAGAGCTAAAGGGCAAAATCTGGAATTTAAATTTTCGTTTGAGTATATCACACATTCAACTTCCTGAGCTGACAAAGCAAAGATCTTTGCTATTCCATATCTTTCTGCCATCAGAACTAGAAGTAACCATACATGACTGAGACATGCGATTATAAACAGGGAAGATTCTTTACCTATTTCCAGCTGGAAAGCAGTGAACATGGTGAAGAAAGATAACACTTGCATTTTTTTCCCCAGTTATTTCACCTGATTGAACTCCTTCTTATTGTCAAACCCAACATTCACATGTTTTTAAACATACCACCCAAAACAAACATTGAACTCCAGTGATTTCCATTTTGGCAAAGCAAGAGATGACTCTTGGTACAAACAAAGTGTTTAGCCGTCACCTGGTGTAAATTTGATGCAGTGTGAAAAGAAGTCAGTGAAACCATACCATCTTATACCAGCTAAAGATATACTGTAAAGAGTGAACCTTAAAAATGCCTTGAGTAAATTCAAACCAGTTTTGGGAAAATACTTTCCATTCTTGACAGGTAATGCTTTAATATTACACTGGCTTCTCTGTAGCTCCATGGATCTGTTCTCTGGATTGAAAATAACAATAGTACCTGCTGTGTTTGTAAAATCAAATATATTCCTTCTGGCTGGACATATATTTCTGTTGCCCTTAAGCCAGAAAGACTCACTGAGATCTGTCAAGATGACATACCCTATTCTTTCTTCATTTGTTGATTCACCAGATACTTACTAAAAGGCAGAAGCAATTGGAGTTAGCAAATTTTGCTCCATTTGCTGCTTTGATTCTACATGAATAATTTCTACAGTTGAACTCTGGATGAACAGATATAAACCCAGTCTTCATCAGAAAGCATAAATTTGCCATCCTGGACATGGCTGGCAAGAGATATTTGAGAAATGAGCAACAACACCCTTTCTGATGGAGACCAAACACTGCACAAATTCCCATGCTCCAAAGAATGACTCAAGACTTTTTGCCAAGTAGCGGCAAGCAGTGCTGTTGCCAAGCCACCTTCACATGTTATTACAGAAGTTAGATTGCTTGTTGATGAGGGCACCTACATGCTCCCCTAAAGGTGCTGGATTGCTTCTGACAGCATAATTTGTAGTTCTTCACCCTTTTACTTTAAAGTAAAATACTCCTTTATTAAGTTGCACACTTTTAGAAGGAAAGTTATTTGGTTCATCAGGAAAGCATACTACAAGCAAATAGATTTCTCTAGCATACAACAGAGTAGCTGAAAAAAAAATCATACAGTTAGATGTAAGTTCTCACATCCTTAGAAAACATCTGAAGCCAAACTTATGGCTGGTCCAACTCCTGAAATCATTGGAATTAGAGCAGATATTAATCGAATCTGCTGATTGCTAAGAATTACAGCTCTTAAGATAATTTAGATCATTTTATAATACTCTATATTTTATCAAAGTTATTACACAGTTAATAAGGTTGATGGAGTGATGTACACAAAAGTAAAATCAAGAAATTCTAATGAAAAAGGACCACGTTTTTGTCAGAAATAGAGGGAAAAGATCAGGAAATCAGAAGTATTTAACTGAATTAATATCAAATGCAAATCATCAGCCAAAATGTTTATCGTAAACCTGCTCATCTAACCAAGGAACTGAACTTTTTAGGAATGGTACTGTTACCAGGATGATAAAATAATTCAAAATGAAGCTTTAATAAGTTTTCCAGCAGCAGTAATATACAGTAAAGTGAAAATATCATTGCTATCACTGCTAGGATGCAAACATTGGTGCTGTTAAGTACAAACTGTCCCGGAAGACAGAATACTCAAAGATGTAGCTGTAAAAATATACAGCAGTTTACCATTATGCAAAGTTTTCAGATATTTTCCTAAGCATTAAACAAGTGATAATGCACATGCGAAATATTTTTCTCCAATAGTGAATGAATCTATTTTTGCTGTTACAGTGCTTCTGTTCCACTGAAGAACATCGCTTTTGAAAAAAGTCTATTATAATCCTCTCTTTCTCATGATAAAACACTGAATTTAAATGAAACTGCAAACAAACACAGAAAAAAGTATTTATAATTTTTGTCTTTTAAAACATTTTTTTTACTTTCAATTTTCATCACACTAATCTAAACAATACCTCTGTGTATATATTGTTCTAGAAACACAAGCAAATTCTACACATAGTTAGAATGCCAGAACAGCATAAACCTCCTTAAGGCTGTATCACTGGAAAATGCTAGACCAACCACAGTATTTAAAGCTCACAGTAAGAAAAAAAAAAGGTTTCTTCTGTACATACATTTCATAAAATTATTTTATGAACTGCAATAATTTTAAATGTGCGATGCTGTAGCAAAACCTCTGCTCAGATTTGTTCAATCCTCATTCTCACTCACTTAATACTGTTGTACTTGTGTTTTATTATGTTTAGTCTGTTTAGTTGCATTGCCTCAGAATAATGCAACTGCAACTTTTGAGATGAATGGAATCTGTTAGACACGCTGTCACACTTATATAAAAGTTTAAAGCACAATCAAATGCATTTTGGTGAATATCTGTAATTGAAAATTGATGGTGCAATCTTCACACGCTTTAAAATAACCCAATTGTTGCTTACCCCGCTCTGTGTTTGAGCTTTTTATCTAGGATTCCGTCTCTGGAAACAAGTTTATTAAAGACCAAAATGCCAATCACCATGTTGACCTGTCAAACAGAAAACATATAGTTGTCTGTTTAGTGTCTGAAAGAAAATATTTTATCCTGATGTATTCAGAAATCATTTTTTTACTTATTTATGAATATTTATGCAGAAACTTCCTTTTCCATGTTTCCAATATGTTTCATATTACATACCAGAATGGTTCATTAGAGATAATTTGGCACAATTCCCAAACACAATAAAGTGCATATTTTAAATGGGTCTCACAACATACATTGCAACACCTTATTTCTTAACCTTGAATTCTGTCTGGGAGCAAAGTATATGTATACTTGCCTGCCAGAAAGGAACTTGCTATAGTTTTAGTATTCTCCCAGTTTTAATTGCAATTCTCCCAGTCCTTTTTCCTTCAAAATTACCTATTCCAGGACACAGAACACTGAGTCTGAATTGTGTGCAGATAGTAGACCTAGTTGTACAGCACACAAACGACCTAAACATGTGACTTTCTAAGCATTTAATGCGTAAGTGTCCTCATTTAAGAAGAAGCAGACTGGCTTTTCCATATTCCCCTGCACATCAGACTTGTCTACATCTTTCACAAAAATGCCAGGCATAAGCCTTGTTTGACTGCAGTTCCCTTTTACTTAGAGGTCCAAATGAATGGCTGGGATAAGTTTGTTTAGCTCCATTAAAGAAAGTGATGTTGAGATCACACACATCCATTGAAGACCTAACCTAAAAAACTAATCTAGTATTTCAGCAGTCAGACTTTGGCACTCAGTGGATACACTAATTGCATTTAATGGACAATTTGATGAATGCTATGTATTATCAAACTAACCTCTATGCACCTAACTATGCATGTGCCTACAAAGAGGTAACATCAAAGTCTGAATATATTAAAAATGCTGATTTATAGTTTTTTTGTGGGGAGGGGGAGTGGGGGGGCAGGAAGTGTATAGAAAAGGGTAATTCTTTTTTTTTTAAAAACAGACTTATAAAGACCTATTCCAAAATATCTAATTGTTGCCAATCCCTCTTGCCAACTCTTTTTCAGTCCCTCTTATCATCACTTCATTTCAGCATTTACATTTTTCAGCTGCTGTTATATAATTCTTTCGCTGCATACACTTAGCCTTAAGTGGTTGCACAGAACAGCTCCTTCCACAGCTACTAACTAATGGGAGGGCAAACTGCGGCTGGGAGCTCAAACACCTCCGAATAGAGCTTGCCAATTACACAGGGAACATACAGTTCTGCGTGAAAATTATGACTGGCTTTTTGTAAACATCCTTGGCTTCTCTACCATGACAGGGACTGCGAGTTGTACAAAAGGATCCTGGCTTGCCTCCAGGCAATGCTGAGACATACTCTATGGGAGTAGTAAACATCAGTATCAGGAGAATCTTTATAGCAGAATGGCTATATCTTTGATGACTACTAAGACTGTTTGACTTTTGCAAGGGGAAATCGGAAATAACTGGTGGTGATAGAGCTATCCTGGTATAACAACAACAACAAAAAAAACCACCCAAACCTGTAATCTCTATTTCAGATGTAAGCAAAAAACGCAGAACAAATTGTTATACAAAGGCCATGCAAGCTGCAGAGTGCTAACCAGTGGCCCAGGCAGGGTGTCATTCATCCTATCCTCAGATAGAATCTGAAAGAGTTCTGGTGATTTGGGCCCTTTTAACTTTTCATGGTTTTTCTTCACTGATCGTGATAACTTGCTCAGATGCAGAGCCCGACATTGCAGATGTCTCTGCAGGCAGACACAGTGAATCCTACAACTTAATGCATTTCCAGGATTGTGCAAGACCAATACACAAATGAGTAATATCTCTCAGATACCATGACTTTTTTTTTTTCCTTTTTCCTTCAAAAGCAGTAGGCACAGAGCCCCTGCTGCCTTTGCTGGCACAGCAATACTCTGCCAGGCAGCACTGAATTGAGCCCGCCGTGAACTTCACAAGGCACTGACAGCTACGCAGATGTTGCTGATAATAATTCAGCGAAGCCTGTAACTAGTTTGCTGTGTAACCAAGCATCACATTATTCTTTCACAGCTTATGGTGTAAACATGGAGAGATACAGAACTGCTGTAAAAAATGTGATACAGTTAATTTAATCAAAAAAATGAAATTATGTTAAACACTAAGGTCAATATTTACAGAAAAAATTATTGCTGTTCTAGAGCTAAACCTTCACAATTGAAATAGCATATTCCATCATTTTGTATGAAAATATTAAAAATTATATTAATGTTTACCAAGACAACAGCAGCTGCAGGTCCAACGAAAGCATAAAGTAGCCCTCCTTCCAGAGACAGCCAACAGCTGGAAAGAACATTAGAGAAAAACTAACACAAATTAAAAATAAGCATATCATATTGCCAAGAAAACACTGATATTTACTACAGTATGAGATTCTCCAGATGTATATTAATCCTACATATAGACATACATAGGCACAAAAGAGAGAAATTATTTTGATATGATCATAAATACACAGTTAAAAAGCAATTTCCGTTACTGAGCCCAATCGTTAATGTTTCAAAAAATGTAATGCAAATTATACGTGTACTGAAATGCCTAAAACTTATTATAAGCATAACACAAAATATGCTTGTAAATCTTTGTTAAATTTCCTCTAATCATGTGTGATGAGTTAACCGGACAGGATTTGCCATATAGACATGTAGGCACATTTCTAGCTTATAATATCTGACAGTTCTATGCTTAAACAATGAAAGGTCAAGTAAAGTGGAACTTAAATAAAAAAATAGAGGTTTTTATAAATCTACACTTATTTAGTAATTACTCTTAGGAAAAGGTCTTACAGATGCTACTCCCTTTAAAGAAAAATCATATATGATCTAACTTTCCTGTTTCTCTGGAATATTTGACAAATATATTTTTAAAGTATCTGAAAACTATATTTTCTGCTGAATTGGTAAATTGTGCATACTTTGTCATACTGCACTACGACTTTCACAGAAAACTATCATCTATCCAAACACAGAGCGCTTACAGAATCAAATGGTAAATATTTCATACCTCATGATGTAAAGCTTTCCGTATTTGCACATATTAAGGGGCTGTACACACTAAAGTAAATACAATTGTGTTCTTTTCCTAGTGATAATGCATTCAAAGAACTGGATGTTTACTGGAATACACTATCACACCTACATATAAAAAAATTCAAGTATATGCCTTCAGATAATTTACTTGGATGTCTCATCAAGAAATAATCACATTAGAAACATACTTTTTTTCCCGCAGTGCTACTTTTTAAAATCAAGTAAATTAAACACAAACACACCATAGTATTAATGGTCTGTTAGGGCTGGAATTTTAACTGCAAAAAGAAAAAGTGTTTCTCATGGCAATGAAGCCATGCAAAATCTGTCAAGTGAACATCAGAACACTAAATTCCAGAATAATAAATTTATGTAAATAATTTATATCTGTTTTTACTGTTAAAAAGGTAATACTTGTCATGCTATTCTACACCAAATCTACAATTTTTGTTCCTATTTTTCCAACAACTAGGTTATTTATTTTGAAAAACCAAAAAACATGGGCTTCTTAAAAGGAGGAATATATTAGGGTACATTCCTCTGCTAGTCTGAACTTTAAAACACACTAAAAAATAACACTGTGCTTAACTAAAACACATCATTGAAATGTTCATGTTTATTAGCAGATAGACACAACAATCCATAAGTGTGGTTTACATGCTATGGTTGAAATGCAATTTGAGGTATCTGTACTGAAAAGGGAGTCATAAAGGTTTTTTTAATAGAAACAGATAACTTTTCGTTACAAAAAAATTTAAGACTCTCACGCCATCAAGCAAACATAAAATGACTTTCATTTGTGAATAAAGCTGGGAAACAAATTGTAAAGGCTGTCTTTTTTACTTTACAGTCTGAGTTTTCAACAATCTGAATTTCCAGCAGCCTAGTGCAGATTAGTACAATATACTCAATATCTGTTAGTTAATAACCCTGAATTGCACTGGTTCCCAATCTTTTTTAGTTCAGGACTTTCTGAAGAAGAATTCTCCAGGATCTGAGTACATTACTGGAAGCTTTTTGACCATTTTTTTCTTCTCTTCTTTTTCTTTGCTCTAATAGCTTTCCATTTTCAGTGCTTTATAGTTGTTTTTGTTTTGTTCTCCTGTTCTGTGCTCTTTCTCCCTCCTCCCCACATAGCAGAAAGCCATATAAATTGATTAGTTTTAAGAGCCACTGCTGGTTTTATGGGACCATGTTACACGGTCATAAAATTCTGCTGAATGATGAAGTATCTGTAGACTTGCTTGTGTGTGCCATACATCCTGGAGTAGTTGGATGCTCTCTGAGAAAGGGGCACCTCCTTTCAGGTCAATGTGTCTACGATGAAATTTTAACTTTTGCTCATGTCATGAATTCCTACAACTTAACTGTACTGCTCAGTAATAGATAGCACTGTATATTTACAGGAGTATGTCAAAGTGGTTTATTAACTATCTCTTCCTGTAGTGGTGCCTTAATGGCTGCAATTGTCTGAGGATAGGAGGCAACAACCCATACTAGATCCAAAGAAGTAACTGGAAAAAAATATCACTCTTTAAACATAAAGCTTTCTCAGATTTCCTGAAATACCAAAAAGGTTTGTCACTGTGGTTTTTTTGCTATTTTTAGGAACCCTTTTCTGTTTGTAACTTTGTATCAGAACAAATGCCAGTATAAAACAGAGTTCTCATATGTGGTTTTATATGCACAGTAGTATAATTGTCTAATAAGCAGAGCTGCGTGAAAGAGCAAGGAATCGGAGGCGGCTTAATCATGGAACTGGTCCACCCCCATCGGTTATATATGCATAATTGCCTTGTGAAAGTGAGATCATGGCGTTTTATGTTTCAGAGCTTTTCTTTATAGCCAATGTATTTTCTACTTAACAGCTTCTTCAAAGATCCTTGGGCCTTTCCTCTCACAGTGATCTCTCCATGTTCACGTGCAGGACTATGGGACTGGAATCAATTACTTTATTTTCATTTATTAGTTTCCCTATTTGGAAAAGTCTCTTTCAAAAAAGAGGAATCGCTTGCAACGAGACATATTACTGGTGTCAGCACATGTATGTCTGAATACAGCCCAAAAGGCCAAATATTCTTTAGTATAAGCACTTCAAAAATGCTTCATGGTAGGTAATGCTAAAATAGCACAGAAGCTCTGTTCTCCTGCAGCCCAACAAGCAGAGCACTCAGGTCTTTGTGGGCAGCTCCTTGTCTGAGTGGCGCAGCACATCAGCTGGTGGTGAAGGAGCAAACTCCTTTCCATTGTTTTCTCTGGATTATTGAGATGTCAAATGCCAGGAAAATGTATTTGCAAGTAAGCTATGAAAGCTGCATTATTGGTTATTTGCCTCTTGTACACCTCATTTTGTGCTTTCACTCCACAGTGCTGTGTCAGCTGACTTCGAATATCAGGAGAGGAGCTCCAATTATACGTACAGGTCCACACTTCCTTACTTTCCATTGCACCCTTTACATACGATTTGTAGCTTTGCCTGAATATTTCAGTATATTCTCTTTTTAAAAATTCATTCAAGCAAGCAAGAAAGGAAGAACAACATTAACTGAAGTCACGAATGAATAACTTCAGCAATGGGATTGATCCTGTAAAGCACAGGGCTAGATCCACAGTGGGATGTGGACATTGTGATATTGCAATTTGTAATTTGCATAGCCTAACAGATTTCCAGTCCTATTTCCTTGACTAAATAGTAAAAAAGCTAGCAAGGTGAGCTCATATTATCTAGAAAAAAATTGACCTGAGGAGCAAGTCTCAATATAGAGCCCAGCCATAAGTGCTGTCCAAGGGATAAGTGCTTCAATTAGGTAAGTCGTTCCTCATTAAATGTGTGACACATGTTCTGACACTTTAAAACTGAAGCACTCAGTGGTTAAAACAGGCTTTAAGCAAGATGAGTTTTTCTTTTTCTTTTCTTTCTTTTTTTTTTTTTATTCTTAACCATCCAGAGCTGGAGTAAGGACCTGAAGTCTGCCCTTCCATGTGCCGCAGAGTGGTACACATGGGACAGGGAGGGGGAATCCCGTTCTCACCCAGTGATGATGTGGAGCAAAACAATTAAATATTCAGTGAAGCAAGGACTTGACCTAACTTATCCGCATCCCTGATGAATGCCCTCATTACCAATCCAGAGAGTCATATTTCCTCTCTTTCTGTTCAGATGCATACTTAATTTCTTAGGGAACGTGAGGAGAGCTCCAAACAGGGAGACTAAGGGAAATGCGCTCTGGCATACATAACATCTCAGGGGCTAGGACATTCTGCTGACAGGCAGGACACTCAGGCTAGACTCCTTCCACATGGAATAAGAGAAGGGCAGATTTGGCAAAATCCTGGGCGCCAAAGATATTTCTGCCAGTACAGCTGTAGACATGTTTAGAAACTGGCAAAAAGTGACCACAGAATGTAAGGATCTTCTTGGTAAATTATATATTTTTTATATACATATATAATATAAGACTTGGTGAGTTTGCAGATCTAATCCTCATTGCTTCTGGGAAGCTTCATGCCTTAAATGCTCACTGGAAATCCAGGATCCTTGACTCTTTGCTGAGCTTAGCCAACATTGGGATGTGGTTTTATTTTTTCTTCTTCTCTGGACCACTTATTGATTCCCAAGGTAGTTCCAAAAGTGAATGTAGGCCTTTAGACCATGCTATAAAATTCCTGATGGTTATACAAGTCTTGTTAATTAAATACATAATTTATCATTTCAGATTGACTTACTAGTGTGTTGTTCCATATCCTTTTGTCTTTGTAAAGCCTATTGATATTGCAACCACTAATGCTGGTAGACCTGAAAAAAAAATCAAAGTAGTAATAAGCATTAGATGCTGAGCAAAATATTTCTGTTCTTTTTTGTTTGTTTTGTTTTGCTTTGCTTTGCTTTGTTCTGTTTTGTTTTCTGGACAGGAAATGACAAACCAAACTAATGCAAAATGATCAATTTTACATGGATTTAATTATTTAATAAAGCTCAGTACAGTGGCAGAATTCAATGGCAAAGAGGGAGACAGGGTTTTCTACCCATCATTTTGATGTAGCTAACTTACTGATACATTTAACATCTTCAAGTTAAAGACTTCGTGAATATTCAGTATTTTCTGTTGCTTTATTTTGATTTCTTGAAATTAGACTATTTTGTTAAAAACCTACAAAAGAGTGACGTTAAAACAAAAATATTACAGAATGCTAAAGTATATACACCAGCATAGCTTTAGCTAAAAGACTATATTGACACTTTGGATAAAATGAAAAGTCTCCTAACCTATTTTCTATTTAGAAATGTGTGCTGTTTGTTATCTTTCAAGTTCTCTGAAGAAAATGATAATAACCTTGACATCGTTACTGCACTAAACATTTCATTCCAATGTTTCTCAGTAAATGAATTTCATGGACTTACCCCATCCAAGGCACAGGAAACGTTTCCTTATGAGTCGTGTCCTAATTTTTCCAGTAACAGCCATATATGACTGCCACGCTTCTGTCAAAACCCAACAGAATGAAGCTAAGAAGAAGAAGTGTAAAAATGCGGTGGTTGTGGTGCAGATGCCCTGCAGGGAGCAAAGAGAAGCTCATGCTGAATACTTAGCGACACTTGTTTCTCTTTTCATTCCAAAGAGTTGTCATATTCTATCATCTTGACCTTTATCCTTAGCATCACCTCTCACTTTAATGGTGTTGTTGCCACAAAGAGCGAGAGAGAGATGTTCATTTGGATTAGGCAGAAGAGATTAGCCTGTGTTCCCAAACATCGAGTTTGCAGAGTAGGGAGGAAAAACACAAAATAAATTTTGCAAACATATTTTTCTCTGCATGTTTAGTTTGACCGGGCATGATGATGACTCCACTGAGGAGAACAAGTTACAAAGGAACTGGTCATAAAGGTGAATAAAGAAAATGTAGGTCTGCAAATGCTTCTAATTGTCAGATTTTTATTTCTTTCCCTCATACATAAAAATACTAACTGTAAATCTGAATTTTAGACAATATATTAATCATAATTTATTTGGTTTTTTTTTTCATTAAAATCTTATAGAAAGCTCTGAAGCTCTTTGAATATACTGCCTGACATCTCTTTAGTTAGGTCTAAGAATCATAACCGTAATAAATACTCTGGATATTATTTTTACAGTTGTCAGTCATTCGTCATCTAAAAACTACTTTGAGCTCATCCATTCTAGGTTCTCTTTTGTCACTGTGGCCTTTAATTAAACTTAACATTGTGGCTTACATAAATGAGCTTGCCTCTTTCCTGGAATAATGATCCATGCATCACTGGGTTGTTTGAAATCAGGTAACAGGCTATAAAATGCATTATGTATCCAACCCCAAATTCAAGACTACACTGTTAATGTTGAAAATAAGCTGCATTTATATTTACAACAACTGTAAGTGTCAAAATCACATCAAGACTAAAAAAAAGATCCATACACAAGATAGTAGCAATGCATGATCATAGTTCAGAAACATAAATATTTTTTTTATGTTTAGTTCCTTAGGCAACATACACATATCTGCAAGTTATGCATATAATAAAAGGTTAGTAGATTTTTAAGGACATTCTAAAATCCCAGTGCGGAAGCTATTTAAGGAGAGAATATGCAAGTGCATAATTTTATATATTTGCTCGAACATATTGTTGAATCAAGGCCTAGTGCTAGAAATGGGAAGGGTAAAATAGATATTGCACTAGAATCCTTTTTAGTTTATTTTATATTGTTAATTACTTTCAAATCTTCGTGTTTTGAATTTTTCCTTCCGCTGATTTTCCCAATTTCTTGTCTGAAACCAAGTATATTTCTACAACTTACAGTACATTGTCTTGTGATATATTTCTTCACTCCAATAATTTTCTCAAAAACATAGTTCATCTAATATAAATCTAAAATTCTTTAATTTTTAAAAACAAATAACGTAAAGAAGTAAAAAAAACAATATCTCATGAAAATGCAGTAGTCACTGATTTATTTTAGAAACATGTTTCAGGTATGTAATTAGTGATTTAAAAAAAAAAAACTTTTTTTAAATCACTTGACCTGGTATTTCAGATTTTTTTCATCTCAGAGATCCTGGATATTATTCTGATTTTCCACTGACATCACTTTCGTATAACTCCATTGTATTAAATAATACTGACACGCTTGATTTACAGTCAGATTTGTGATATTAGAATTAAGACCTTGTTCTGAATTCATGGATGCATTTTCTTTGGATATGTTTGCCTTTCTGCATTGGGAAATGTTGCCTGTCAAAGCATTCAGATTAGACATGGAAGATTAACAGTTCTCTTGAAGTGAATTTTTCTTGAACAATGCATTTCTAAAAATCTAGGTAACCAAAGAAGAGTTGATTTAGAATAATAATAAAAAATTCAGTACATTCACAGGTCTAAAATTGGATTGAATCATGTTGCTGAATTGCATATCCATATTAGCTATCAATTAAAAATTAACATTACATTGTGCAAAAAAAGATATTGTTTTATTTTTGTTTAAGTCAATAGAAAAACACCTAAATGACTTATGCAGAATCAGATCTGACATACACATCTATGAATATATTCAGCTTATAATTCAACTTATTCAGCTAATAATGATATGGGGAAAAAAGGGTTTAAAACTGTCATAGAACAAAGAAACACTTCTCTCTGCATAACTACCTCAAAGAAAAAGATTCCAGGCAGATCATTTACAGCAAGTCACTATTCCATATAGGTCGTGAAAATATTATGGCAATGGTCAGGGAGCAAAGTCTTAGATTTTTGCCATTAATCCTTAAGTTTAGATGTTCCCACGTATATGGATTTGTAAAAGCTATGCAATTAAAGCCTAAATGATAACAGGATGTCCTATATTTCAATAAAAATATGGTCAAATTAAATCAATTTTTAGCAACCATGAGTAACACCACAGCCTTATCACTAACACTGCAGCTTCTGGTATTAATCTGAACTAAAGCGATGTTTACTTTAATATCTGAATATCCATGCATTAGAACAGACCTAGTTTCCTTTTTGTATTAAAACATTCTTATTTTTCAAAAATATTGGGTATTTCTTAGCCATCTTATATCGATTTTGAAATATAGTTTTGCCATTTGAGATTTCACTCTGTCTCACTCTAGTACATTTAAAGCAGTTGCTTCCAGTAAGTCAACTGGAGATGACTGTACAACTGAAGAATTTTAAGCTATCCTGATTTAGCATTCATCTGACAAAATTAGTAGGCAACATGTAGGCAAGCTCCACAATTTTACATTATTGAATTGCTGTTGTACCTCACTTAAAAAAGAATACTTTTTTCCTGGTCTTTTAGATTCTTATTCCATGGTTACAAGGCAGGCAAGCACTGCTGTGTCTCAGTTACAGCTATGTTTAGCCGTAAAGCAGTTATAATGATATATCACTGTGGTATTATTTCTAGAGCATGGCAAAATTAAGCTTTTGCTTTTCGCTTAGATAAAAATCTAGAATATTCTTTTGGGATTCCTTTAAAGCTGTTAGCAGAATAGTTTCACACTGTTAGATAGTTAGATTTTTTTCTTCCTGTCTTTTGGTAAACTGCTATCAGGAAAAACTGTGAAATATAAATACTTATTTTAAATGAAAGCAATACAGGGAGATTAACAATGAAATAGAAACCAAATAGAAAAACAGGGAAATGTCCTTTATCTTAGATGACTTATATGTTGCAAACTCCAACCATACAGCTTCAATTTGCCTTCCTATCAATGCTTTTGTAAAACCTTACATTTTCTATAGGAACGAGTATTTGACAAAAAGTGACTTTTGAGGACAGCGTAGACTCTTTCAGGCAAAAAAAAAATGCCTTTGCAAAACACAGTATTATATGCACATAGTATTTCTTTTATCAATTAGCAAATAAGAAGAAATTCTGGTCTTTTTAATGAAAACCCTGCTAACTGTTCTGGCTGACTGAGTATAGACTTTGGGATCTAGCTCAGAATCTATCTGTGCAGTAGCTGGAATATCCAAGTGCCATCCCTATAACCAACTCTTGTGAATGGCCTACGTGCAGCTCTTTCTCTCCTGGACTACTCCCCTTCCTGCCTCCTCCCTGCCTCCCGCCTCGTGGAAGGGCTGCTGTGCCCCAGCCCCGGCACCACGCAGGAGCTGTGCAGCTCGGGAGCCATCCACATCCTCCCCATCTCTTTAGGAGGAGCTGCTTTTTATTCCAATCTGATTCTAGCTTATTACAACTCACTGAATTAATTACCTGTGCTGAGCACCTGTCAAACTGCAACCAAATGAATTTTAATAGCCTAATTTATTCACTGCTATTCAAGCTGCTGAAATGAAGTCAACTCTGCTGCTCTAACCTTCTCTTCCTCCCATTCCTGTTGTTCTTAACGCCCCAAATTTAATTCTGAATGGAGTAAGGGAGTTTTTCTTTCCTCAGAAAGTACAAATCTGGGAGCTTTAACTGAGTCTGAAGTATTTAGCTAGCTGGATGCGCAAACATGTTTCATTCCTTTTAAATAAACAATGTACTGTTGAAAGCAAAAGCTCATGGCAGGTATCAAATTATTTTCTGCCTTCCTTCTTGTGGGAGACCCAGTCAGTATAAGAGCACTGAAGTGCAGCTGGGAAACATAACAAAGAGAGGAATTGCGAAGCTAGTGATTCTAGGGCTTCATTTCTTTTTTTAAGGCAATAAAGCTGAATGTTATCTACAAGATTTATCCATTTTTATGACCTATAAAAAAGTTTAAATGCGTCCTGAGAATAACCATTTACCAGGATTTTTGGAGCATCTAAATGCATTTTTTTAATAGAACTTTGTTTTTAGAATAGCAATGTGAACAGATTCTCCACACAAAGACAAAAAGGGTGAGCTAAGGATACTTGATTTTCTACTTCCACTCAGACAGTTCCTTTTTTCTTTAGTTTCCTCTATCTGGAGTCTGATAAATAGTGTAAGAATCAAAGCTACTGGAAAGTAAAGGAGAAAAATGAGAACTGTATTGGTGATAGCAAAATGAATAGGGCTAAAATCCACTCATCTGGATTTTGTCATCAGAGAAAAATGAAAATTAGTAGGAAGTTACGTAAATAATAAAACTTCCTTCAAGATTAAAAAGACAAAGAAAAAAGAAAAAAGAGAAGAGAAGAGAAGAGAAGAGAAGAGAAGAGAAGAGAAGAGAAGAGAAGAGAAGAAAAGAAAAGAAAAGAAAAGAAAAGAAAAGAAAAGAAAAGAAAAGAAAAGAAAAGAAAAGAAAAGAAAAGAAAAGAAAAGAAAAAACTTAGCCTTGATTTAGCTGTGAAGAGATAAGAGCAAGGAGATAAATTAAATGGGTGCTAATTTTGTTCTTATCAAGTCCTGCCCATGGACAGAACATATAAAGGAAGAGCACATAAAGAATACAACAAAGAACAAACAAAACAAAGAATAAGCAAAACAAAGAGCAAAGAAGGGATGTGCCAAGGAACGGAAATATAATTCTGTGTTAAAGCCTGTTCAGTTATTAGCTCTTTGTAACTCTCACGTTCTCAACTATGAAACAGGAATAAAACAGTTTATCTTTTCCCTTATTTTAATCAAAGACATGAACTTCTCTTTACTGATTTACACAATAAAGCACCTTTGTCTCAGGAATGGCAGACACTACCAAAATACTGACATTCAGGCTACTGAACAGATAATACTTCAGTTTCTAGAGTAATCTGCCATGAATCAATAGACAACATTTCAGAGGGTGAGGGACAGACAAGCAAAGGTTTACACATCATGCGTGGTCTTTATTGGAAGAGGGACAGAACTTCAATGACGAAAAAGAAAAAGAAAAAGGTAAGAGGTCTACCTTCTCTAAAATATTTCAAATTGTTACAGTTGTAAACTCCAGAGATATGATAGCTGCAGACTTTCAGGTTTCTCTTGCAGGACCATTAATATTATGGGCATCATAAAACCACTTGATGGTACTACTTCATTAAAAACACCTTGTTCCTTCCTTTTGCTGCCCTAGAATATTTCTAACATCACTTGATCAAGCAAACACATTAGGAAATCTAAATTAATCCGCTATTCATATTTTATATCAAATGCTATGGGACTTTTAAGTTCATTGAATTTTCAGATAAACTTTTAGATCTTCTAAAAAATCTTTTCCTGTGGCCTTTAAGGTTGAAAACTCAAGTGGTTTAACTTTATTACAGTGCATTTGTTGTCTACATAGGAAACTGTAAAATAATTAGCATTTGACATCAACATGAAGAGATAGGCATACTTATTGTGCTGCATCACCCCAAATGTTGTGCCAGACAATGTGCATGGTGACCTTGCATCTTTGCAGCAATTAATATGTTTTGTACAACAGCAGTGGGTGCTGAATATGATGTTCCTCTACAAAAATAATGTGTGATAATTAAGAACACTCTATTTTTCTCAACCATTTTTTTTCACAACAAATGAGATGCCTTTGACTTTCTTGGTGTGCACCAAGAAAGCAGACTGTCAATGCTGCAGTCGTTTCTGCTGTTGCTTTAAAATAGTTTGTGACTCCTCTCACAGGGGATGTCAATATCACCTACAGCATCACAGCGCAATAGGAACAAAGATGTTTTCTGCGTCAGGTTTTTACTTTGCTCCTGCACTGTGTGTTAATTATCACAATGGTTGCTAAACTTTAAGGGCATTACACGTGCTGAGTCTTAGGGTACAGTATAATCTTTTCAGCTATTTTAAGTTGCTTCTCTCCAAACAAAGCTTTTACAGTCTTTATTCATACCTTATCACAGAATAATAAAGATGGGTCTCCCACTTTTTCCTCAGGTGTACAGTCCAGCAACACATGTGCTGATCACTCTCAGACTCCAAAACCACGTGGATCCTTCTTTGGAGCTTTTGTCCTTTGCAGTTATTTTCCTTTAAAGTTCTGCTTTAGTAGTTATCATCTCTGTTACTCATAACTTGCATTTTAATTTGATACCATAAAGCAGTCCTTTGGCATCCCTCAGTTATTTCTAAAAAGAACTGCTGTTTTTTATCCAAATTAATTCATCTGCTAGCCATTATTCTTCTCCAAGCCTCATAATGTCCATGGTACAAAAATATTCCATTAACTGGATGTGAAAGGACAGTTTGCTAGTTTGAGGATATAAAAGTACTTCTGAAAGTTGTTGCATCAGAAAACAAAAAGTTCCTTGCCTTGTCTTACTGCAGAATCTATGTCTATGGAAGTAAAAGCCCAAAACATGGCCTTTGCATTGGAAAGTAACAAAATGTTAGCATGTTCCTCAGCACAGTTTGACCTGGGTGAGACAGTGCTCTCCCAGACCAGGCTTGAGCACAGGTTGAAGCTGGAGGATCCATGCCTGGTGGTCCTTCTGCACACAGCTCTCCACCCGCCTTTGGAGGACTCGGCTGTAGAGATGCAAACCCTGTTGAGCAAGCCGGTCTCAGGGCTACAGAACTGTTTGCGACCCATTTTAGTTGCTAGTTTAGACACAGGCAGGAGGTCCAGTTGAGTAATTCATAAAATGTTGAGAAATTACTGACATGAGACAGCAAAATCCATAGGGTGTTTTGCAGCGCTCTCTGGAGACCATCACTGCTATACTCAGATTTGTAACGTGTTACTCAGAACTGCTTTCTTGGTGGCATGCCTAGAGTAAACTAAAGGCAGTTGGAAGTCAGTTATACAGGTTCCTTGTGCTTACTTGTTTCAGCTTTCCTGCTGGTTTGGACTGCTGTGCTAGTTTATACTCAAGTGAATGAGCACACCACAAGCTGTATCACAGAACAAGTTACTCACAGGCAATTGCATTTCTTCGATTACAGAACCTTGCAAAGGACTTTGTCCTTTGAACCTGGATATTTCTCTGGACTACCAGCCAGGAAACAAATGATTACAATCCCTTAACTGTTTATAGGATTAATTCAAAACTCAGGGGAAAGACTCTCATTACTTTAACTGGGCTTTTGACTGGGTCTCACATGTAGAGAATTAGGTGTGGAAGGTGCATGAGCAAATGCTTGTGACTTTGCCCCTTATCCTAAGTCTTTTAAAAGCTTACCAAGTGTTGGATGAATGACTTCATTCATAAGTGAATATGACCTCCTTCATCTCATGAACTTATTCTGCTGCCTTTAGTGTTAAACACTTTAAACAAGGTAGGCATCAGCTCTGCTAGGACAAAGGAACATAGTATTTTAGGTGTGTCCTCATATGACTGTGCTGGAAAGCTTATGAAGTTCAGAAAAGTAGGGTTTCAGGTGCCCTTTTCAACTTGGAAGCATGAAATGAACTTAAATATAAGTTTTTCAATAGCTTGCAGTCTAATGAATCTCATAGTGCTATCACTGTGTTGTAATGGTGATATTTCATTATGTCAGAAAGCACCTTTCCCTATTTTGTTTTTCCTGGAAAATCAACCATGGAGAGTCAAGTGACTCATGCTTGGTTCAAGAACAAAAGTGGAAATCACTAGCATTTTTTTTGTAAAAAACACTCCTTTCTAAGTTACCAAGGAATAAGAATTGAAAAATAAATTGAAGGTGATACTGCCCTGAAAAATTATTCTAAAAAAGAGGATTTTTTTTAGGTTTTGCACTTACCAAGTCTGAAGGATTTCTTTTTTTTTTTCTTTTTTTTTTGTGGATAAAATATAGATTTATTTTGAACTGATGGACAAGCAAAATCAATCTGGTCTCTGGAAAGCAAGCAAAGTTCTTGTATTCTTGCACATCACTGAGGTTAATGGTTTTATAAGAGCAGAACTGAGGGTGCAGTCTGAACAAAAGGGACTGTATTGATATTGATGAAAGTGTAATTTAGCTTGAAGAATCTCTGTAACTGGCTGTGACTCATAAGAAAAAAAGAGAACGTAGGCTGACTGTCAGAGTGGTTCTGCTGGCCTGTCAGAAACAATTCTATTTATTTGGCAAATATGCAAATCAATGTGGAGATTTTGGATAAATGATAAACAGGCTTCACTTGGGTATCCAGGGCAGGGTTGTTGTTTTTTGGGGTTTTTTTGTGTGTGTGTGTGTGTTTTAGACTCTTAAATTCCAAGCTAGTTTTATTTTAAAATGTGCAATGTGCAGCATACTCTTATAAATGAATATTATGCTCTTGGCAGGTTTGAAGAGCTACAATAATGAGCTAACTACCTTAGCAGTGAAACAAAAGTTATTCAGATAACATACTAGCCACATGCTGTACATTCATTTCAATTTATTGTCTTTATAAATACTCCCAGATTTTTAGATGTTTCTGGTATGTTGCAAGTAGAAGCAGTTGGTTGCTTTAGCATACTTAATGGCTGCTCCTGTTTAAAGAAGAATGAAGGATACAAGAGTCAACAGTCAACTGGAGTTATGACTAAACAGTGCTAAAGAGTGTTCCAAAGGTCTTAATTTAAAAGTTCATTGAGGGGGGTTGTGTGGAGGCTAGGGGCAGTGAGCCAGTACTGATAATAAAGGAGCAGCTGAGCTAAGCAAAGGGTTACACCTGAGTCAGCAATGGCTGCATCTAGAGAAAAGAGTTCAAGGCACAGGTCAGAGGGTGGAGTTTTCTATGCAGTTCTGAGAAAAAGAGTGTCTGGTAGCTACCGAATGCAAGCAACTGAAGGATCTTCTTTGAAGAAATCAAAGAATCACAGAATGGTTGAAGCTGGAAGGACCCCTGGAGATCATCCAGTTCAAATCCCCTGCTCAAGCAGGGTCATCTAAAGCACATGGCACAGGATGTGACCAGTAAGATTTTAAATATCTCCAGAGAAGGGAACTCCATGATCTTTCTAGGCAACCTGTTCAAGTACTCTCTCATCTCACAGTTAATAAGTTTTTTCTTCAGGTGGAACTTCTTGTGTTTCAGTTTGTGGCCATTGCCTCTTGTTCTGTCACTGTGCACCACTGAAAATAGTTTGGCCCCATCCTTTTGACACACTCCCTAAAGATATTTGCACATACTGACAAGATCCTCTCTCAGTCATCTATTCTCAGGTTAAAATGGCACAACACATAAGAGTAACAGAATGGATATTGATGTGACAAGGTAGTCTGATATATGAGACTTTCATTCTTACAGAAGTTCAGTCAATGCAAACTGATCTCCTGATGCAAATACCACTAGGAAAAGCCCCAGTTGCATAGATAGAAAATAATACATCATGCTGCTCCTCCATGCTCATAAAAGCTGGATGTATCTTTTTTGTCAAACATAAAGCCTTTTTTTTTTTTCAGAAAAATGTGATTGTCACTTGAGCATCTCTCCTCTTTCAGTTTAAATGGGATCATCTGCTTGCTCTATTTTCAATTTTGATCTCATTTACTAACAATAAAATTGCTATAATTTTAGGGAGTTTCCACAGCAATCAAAATGATAACTAGAAAGAGAAGTTCAACAACAAAGCCTACAGTTTCCTTCCACTTAGTCTGACTGTGATGATTATAACCCTGATATATGAAAACAGTCCATCTTCTTGTCTGGGTCTCTGCAAATATTCCTTCTCTCAACAACTCTCAGAGTCCCATCTCTTTTCACTATTGACTGAAACCGTTGAAGCAACAGCTTTTCAATATGTCATAGAATCCTTATGGTTGGAAGAGACCTCTAGAGATCACCTAGCCCAACCCTCCTGCACACACAGGGTCACCTAGAGCACGTGGCTCAGGACCGCATCCAAGCGGATTTTGAAGATCTACCATGACATATATTTAAAATGTAACTTTAATTGATCACAGTTGTTTAGGGTTTTTATCCACATTACTGGATCCAAATTCTTTTCAGTCCAGAGAATTTCAATTTATTTTTAAATTTTGCATATATCTTTAACTGATAATGTACATTTTTAAAAATACTTCATGGCAACACCTTTTTGTACTAGCACATGAAATGAGTTAAAAGAATTCACTCATCATGAGGCCAGATAGTGCAGGGCAGAACTGTGCCAGTAGGATCATGGCAGGGCTTCGGGTCCTGCCATCGACAGAGGCAGCTGGAGTATTTTGGCTTAGTTCTTTGATACACTGAAACATGTGGTGGCTTTGAGGGAGCTAATGCAGTACTGAAGCAGAGTGCATGTTTTCTTGGGAAGAGTGTGAGGAGAACAGAGGCTTTTGTATTAAGTAGCATGAATTTAAGGCACACAGTCATACAGACACACGCATATATTTAAAAAAAAAAAAAAAAANAAACAGACACACGCACATTAAAAAAAAAAAAAAAGAGAGGTAAAAGGATGAGAAAGGTGCAATAGGATACATGTATGTACGCATGTGGATTACCATTTTTTTCTTGTTGTCTCATTGAGTTTAAATTCTGTTTTTCTTTCAGAATTATGCAGTAATTCCCTCTGGCAATAGGATCAGAGCACACACTGCCACACTTGAGAAACAAGAGAGTCTTGGATGGCTTGTGCATTCTTTTCAAAGCAATACTTTCAGCAGATAGAAAGGAGGGGGTTGCTATATATCTTCCTGTGAAATTACTTTAACCTGTTTACCTGAGGGATGAACAGAGTCTGCAATCAGGGCAACAGGCTGTGCCCCAGTTTGTGCACAACACAATCAGTGCAAATCTGACATACAACAGCATCACAAGTCACATTAGTTCCTCCTAAGATCCTGATACTAATTTGTAATGCGTTTGCATGGGTTGTTTCATATCTTTCCATATCTTTCCATTCATAACTTTCTTCATTGGTTTCTGTATATAGTGATATCTGTGATAGTGATGAAATGGCTTCATCTACAGGATGAAATTTTAGCTGGAAATAACAAATTGCTAATAGAGGGTTCTATAATATGGAAAATATAGCTAAAGAAATTTCCTTGTAAATGCAGGAGAGGGAAAATATTAAGAAACTTTGGATAGGTAATGATATTAGTGAAATCACAGTGATTTTTCACACAGAAGAAAGATCCCAGAGCAAGGGCTGCTTGTGTGCACCGAGGAAGGCACAGGCCACAGCTCCTCCTCGGAGCTTCTGGTATCTGCCTGACCTCCACTCTGGTCACTGCATGCTCTGCTTACTGGCATTATACACTGAAAAGATACTTGCCAAAGTTGAAAGAGAAATGCAACAGTGTCCACAGTCAGAGAAACTAGGAGGTTATGATCACATGGAAGATGATTGGCTAAGAATGGGACAGGACAACAGGCAGAAAACATAGACTTCCTCACTCAGCTGATATTCTGACATGAGCTTCCATTCATAGGTCATGCAAGAACATGAAATGCTAAGAGGTTTTTTTTCATAAAAGGTGAAACTTCTGATGCTGCTTATACCTTTGTATTATCTCCAGGCAAGAAGCAAATTCTATGATGAATTCCATTCATTCAGTTCTCTTTATCTGCTATGCTAGGGTTGCCTGGTACAAAGGCTATGATAAAGTCCAAAATATTTATGATGAAGCAGTGTGGACCCTTCCACCATGATTTCTTCAGCATGATTACGGAATCTGTAAGTCATTATTATTAAAGAGGGACAGTATAACCACTGTGTGCTGCTATTATTAAAGAGAGGCAATATAATAACCTGCGTGTTTCAAAGGAGCGAAGAATGCGACAGTTTTGCAGAGTGACAAGAGGAAGCAGGAGGAATGTAACTGGTAAGAATTCAGTTGTACTGCTTCAAGGCAGATTTGGGGAGTAGAGAACAGCAGTCTTTCTGCTGCCTTTGGCCTTCTTGGCTATATTCTGCCCTCCTCTATTTCTCCCCATGGAGGCACAGAAAAGGATGGGCTGATTAGACCACATTTAGGATGTAAAGTGAGGTAGATCCATTCCCCTCAAAACACCCTGGAGGAGGAGCTGGGATATCATTATTATTTCAATAGCACTCATGAATCCTCGTGGATACCAGAGAGTACCAAGTTCTTTTCCTTGTAAATATTCCCTAACTGCATGCTTCCTTATGGGAAACACTATAAGGAGTCCTGTCAGGAGCCAGAAGCTCGCTACACGGGCTCCTATCTACTGGATTCCCTTTTGCTTAACTCCCAGGGAGTCTAAGAACATGGGCCTCCCGCTGGAGAAAAAAGGGGTTTTCAAATGAGGGAGGAAATATTTTGTGGAAAGACACTGGATAGCATGCAGAGAGATTTCAGCAAGATAAACTGCGGAGAAAGCGAGTGCCTAGCAACGTGACAGCTTTCTCCAGGTGGGCTTTAGCTGTGCTCTTAGATTATGCCTGCCAAGGAATTTCGAGAATTTCTCCTTGAAGAAGCAGAAAAAATCACAGTGTCTCAAAGTTTGCTCTTCCTGGGAGAAGAGGGCAACCAGAAGTGCTTCACGGTCCTTTGAAGAAGGTCATATCTATTTCTCAACAGTGGACATAAAAGCAGCAACAAGAGAAAGTGTTTGGTGCACAAAGCCTCCATTATGAACAATTGTTTAAGATGTACTTTATTCTTGCACTTGTGTATTCTTCATATCAAAAAAGATGGCCTGAGATACCCTTTTTTATTTATCAAGATTATTTATGTGGG
Source organism: Crypturellus undulatus (assembly GCA_013389825.1). Taxonomy (NCBI): domain Eukaryota; kingdom Metazoa; phylum Chordata; class Aves; order Tinamiformes; family Tinamidae; genus Crypturellus; species Crypturellus undulatus. The sequence continues at coordinate 447,645 of VWPW01031931.1, forward strand.
TGCTCTGCACAGACCAGAACCATGGCCACTTGCAAATGCAGAGGGAAGAGATTAATGCTTAGTAAAGAGGTGTGATTTTTATTCCCTAACGAAGCGTACAAGACCTTCATAGGAATGAATATATAACTGACCAAAGGGAGAATGGTCTTAAATAAAACTGTATCTTTATTGCCTTAAGATTGGTGTTTTGAATTATATCTGCTAGATGCCTGACTGCAACTGCTTTCTCCCGCCGTGTTTGCACAGAGCAAAGCACTCTGGCACACTCGATAAACAGGATTGCTCATAATGTAATCACTCAGGGTGATGCCTCGAAGGAAGTTTAATTCTAACAGCGTCTTTCCAAAAGGAGATTTAGGATAGCTTTGTGGGTATGCACAGCAAGGAAAGCTGTTCAGGGAAAGAGTAAATGCAATTCCTGAAGGCTTGTTTTATAAATTACTCAAATGGCCCATGGAACTGCTCGGTTTACAAAACATCTAATTTATCTTCACCCCACATATCAGAATAAGGACTCCTTACGCAAATCTATCACTGCTTAATAAATTACTCGTGTGCTTTTGCCTACCTCTTGTCTTGATTTTAGCTCTGGTTAGCTTTAAATATGCTACTGTTTCCTAATTCTTTCCCTCATTAATATTACTTTCTAAATCCATGTTAGGCGCCCACTTTCTAAAGATAAATTGCTTTCCGTTCTTCAAGGTGGTAACACTGTGATGGCTTTATGGTAAGTGCTTGTTACTAATTATTTTTAAACTACAACTGAGTCAACTTCTGCTGGAGGAGGCTGATGTTTTGCAGCTTTTTTTTTCCCTCTCATGTAATTAACTTCACTATTTTTAGCCACTATACACAAATTTTCAGAATATTTTGACAATTTTATTTTACATTTAGTTGATGAGCTGTATGATGGCTTTCTATCTATATATGGCACATTAGCATTGGTTGATGCTGTTAATTATTTTTTGAACTTTTCTGGTGAGAATATTTATTCTAAATACCCAGTTGATCTCACTAAACTATCAGCACACACATTTCAAAACCTCCTTTTCCACTTATTTTTTATCCTAAATCACAAATCCTCTAATACTAAGTTTTCAAGTGAAGAAATCAAAGAGCTTATAGTATTTGTAACAGAACTGCTGCCCCCTTAGCAGTATAATCACATTCTGATGAAGCTGAAATGACAACACGTGGACTTATGTAACAACGCTCTAATTTTTGCATGAACCATAACAGACAACAGGATGTAGCAGATCATTTATAATTTTGTTTGACTGTTGGATGCACATGAATCAGTCTTATCTGCGTGGTGTTTTTTTTCTTTCTTTCTTTCTTTCTTTCTTTTTTTTAATTTACTCCTAACTATTGCAAGGCACTGTGTAAAGATGATCAGGGAACAAATAATGTTGTGATTTGCATTCAAATAATATTTTTAAGTGTTAGGACTCAGCTTAGGCTGACTGCTTAGGGTGCTCAGCTTATTTATGTTTATGTCTTTGATATATCACAGAACTGAAAGGCTTCAAGCTTTGAAAGTAGCCAAAGGTATAAACGAGTTTTTAAATGCATTACTGCCTAGGATGGCTCCTGGATGTTTGGATGCAGTCTCTCATTTAGAAAATCTTTAAGTGGTGACTGCTAAAGTCAGACAGATGCGTCAGAGACAGGATCGCTCTGCTCATTCCCTGTTCCTATCTTCTTCCTGACACATCTGGCTAGTGTTGCGGGCAGAGTGAAAAAGAGAGATTGCCAAGGTGATCCAGTACGGCTGTTATGTTCTCAGACTGGTAAGTAGCAAAATTGTACCAGGTCATTTTAAAAATCAGGTCAAATCATGAAAGACAAGAATTCTGTTTCTCTGAAAAATATCCCTTACATTTGTATGTTTGTGAACCACAGTTGTTCCCCTGTTGGTGTGTTGACAGAAAGGGCCAAGGTCCTCAACAAAAATATTCTGTGCAGACAGCCCCCAAAACCAGCCCTGGCTGCGTTCACTTCAATGTTGTCCACAAATACTGCACCTACTTCATTTTAGCCATCACTCTTTGATCTGTTTTTTTTTTTTTTTTCACATGAAAAAAGGACATATATGCTTCATACAAATTATTCAAATCCAACGCCTTGATTTAATATAATCAAAGAGGATTTTATAAAAACAAAATCCTCTACTTTCCTAAAAAATCTTTTTTTTTCCTCTGTATTTAATGACATTTTCACTCTGGTTAATTTCACCACTTTCAGTGTATACTATTTTTTTTTTTCATAGTTATTTGTGCATTTTTGTTTTTTTCCTTTTTCATCTGCCAGCAGAAAAGTGAGGCAAACTTGATGAATCTAAACTGCTCTAATGTAAACCTTCTAAATAAGGTGTAAAGTGTAGTATTAGAAACCATTTAAGCCAGGTACTGCAAATCTGTAAATCTGCTACTAGAGACAGTAAAACTGTTAGCTCTCTGGTTGACCTTCAATAAATTATTTTTTCCTGCCTGCGCTTCCCTTCCCCATCTGTAAAAGGGTAATAATGACACACATCACTCTCATAGATCACTCAGATTCACAGAGGAAAAGTTATGTATTTATACATATTTTGAGTAATTAGATTTGAAGTTGAATGTCTCTTTTTCATTTTTAATATCTTTTTTTTTCTCAAACTAAAAAGAAGATCTTCAGTAGAATATCTTCAAAAAATGGAAGGGTCAAATACAAAGCCAACAACCACCTACTCTCCCAAACTGTAAAACATCTTAGATGTTTATATGTGGGCATTGTGTTTTATTTTTTTTCAATATCTGCCATTCAACAGAATAATGCAAGAAAGGAGAAAGATAGAGCAATTTAAAAAGCAATCTAAATAGACTAAAAAAATGTTGCCATAGAGACTGATTGAGACACTACAAAAATAGCTCTATGTATTGCTATTTCCATTTCTAGAATTCTACTTGACTGCAGCCTCAGCAGGACCCTCACAATCATCAGAAGCGAAGGAGTAAGTCCACGCTCCGTGGAGTGGCTATCTGCACATTTTGTCAAAGTGCCATTGGTTCAAAATCTAATAACAGAGCCAGGCCAAGGGCCTGGGTTTCAACAGCTCTTTTGATATGCAACAATTTCTTAGGAAATTCTCTTCTTTTAACGTGAAAAACAGGAAAATTTCTCTTTACTGAAGTATTTTTAGGGGCAAATTTGCCATGTTCTTGTTTTAGAGATGTTTGTTGTATTTCTTTGTGCTTTTTTGTTATGAGTTGAAAACTGAAATGGCATTATTAAACCTGCTTGCTGGAGATACATACATTTTATAGTTTGAATACACTTCTGCGGACAATACAAGCTCTCTAGATGTTTTGTTATATATGAGAGTTTTAAAAAAATGATGATCATGACATTTATTTTGCATTAAATGATGTTAACAGATATATTGAGTTTTGATGCAAGAATCATTGCTCAGTCTTTCTTGAATGTGCTAGACATATGTTTTGAAATCTACCTTTTAAAATGTATTTCTATTTTTTTGTTTTGTAAAATATGGAATTTTTAGGAAAAGAATTGTTCAGTCACTGAAATGGATGCTCTTTGGAATAACAGTAGTTAAAAAATAAAAGAAGGACTAGTTATGTCTATAATAAAGAAGCACAACTGAGACTGTTGCATTGCTTTCCACTTATCTTGTGGCTTAACTCCATTAAATAGGACTGTGTGAGTCTTAAACTTCTTTATTCTATCCTAACCATCCCAACCACCTGAGTAGTTCACCTTGTATAATCCTATTTTTCTAATCACTGGTTTGAAATTGGTATGATAGGTATACTTACACACCACTTACTCCAGAGGTGAGGGATTTTAAATATTTATTCTACTACATTACAAAAAGAGCTAGAATTAATGGAATTATATCTGCCAAAAATGGTGATAAATTTTAATGAAATAATCTTCCTAGCACAATTGGAATTCAATGGGCCAGATCTTTGCTCTTTGTGTGTCTTTTTGTATTGGCAAGGAAGTCAATTCACCATAGTAAATTCAAATGCTATAATACTGACAGACGTTTCGTTTCTTTTCCCCACGGTGTTCAGGTTTGCTCAGGTTAGGTTTGCAAGGCTCGTTAAGAGCCCTGTAAATGGCCCTGGGTTAGTTACAGGCGGATCTAAGAGCAAAACTGACCTTGACAGCAGTTCTTGTATGCTGTCACTGGGCAATAGATTTACTTTGATTCTTATTTCTGGTGTTGTGCAGAAGTCAGTTTGACCAAAAGATATAGACTTCATTTTTATAAAATACTAGGTATACTAAGGTCAAATTTAGTGGAACCTTATAGGAACAAGAGAAAGCTTGTATTGCTGAATCCTGCAAATACAGAATGTTAAGAGTCTAAATAAGGTAAGATAGCTGCTGGCATTAGAGATATCGGTTTAATTAGACCCTGCTCTCACACTTGCAGAAGTGAGGTCTCATAAAACTTTAAAAAATAGCAACATGGTTTACACATTAGCAGCATAAGAGAGAATTTATCAGGCAATACTGAGGAAAAGAGAAAGTCACAAGTGTGAAACTATTAACTGAAACCTAACAGGAAGATGTGCATTCGTAAGGACATGCACTTAAGAACACACGCTCTCTGCAGTTCACTGGGCATTAATTTAAATGTCATGGAGCAAAGCATCATCATAGTCAGAAGCCCGTAAAGGTTCCTGGCAAACCTACCCAGCTAGGGAACCTATTTCTTTGTATACATATATCAAAGGCAGTGTAGAAAAGCTGTACCTATAATCATTCTTCCTTGCACATTATCGTTATATGAACATCTAAACAGTCATTCAGAGGTGCCAGGTGACTTTCCAGTCTTCTTAAAGAGAATTTTTGGAGTTCTAAATATCCAAATATGTGATCAGGTACATGTTTTAAAAATGTGATAATGAATACGGTAGATGAATACACACAGTTATGAGATCCAACAAGTTGACATCTCTCTGAATGAGAATTGCAAACTGGGAAATTCATAAGGGTGACAACACTAAAGAAGAAATTTGGCAAACTCTTAGCTAGGCTATTTCTACTCTAACACAATATCTGGCTATGACAGATATATGTGGAAATTTTTATCAGCTGATTTTTTTCTTACATTCAGGACATGAATCTAAGAAAGTTATAGGAACATGCAAAACAAAAGAGCTGTTCTAAGAACCTCTATGGATTTTTACATGGTAATTATATAACAATAGCAATAATGGGCACACCTTCATATAGTCTGCAAGAATAAAAGGAACACCACGCTGCTGCAGAAGACCACGCACTAGCTATAGTCAAATAAAAAGTCTTAACAGAAATGAACTGCCACTAATTTCAAGCAGAAAAAGGAACATTAGCAGTCCTTTTTTTTTTTCCCTCCATCTCTAGAATTTTAATGTAGAAAAAGTCAGAGATACTTTGTGGAATTTTGTAGTTCAAATTTACTGTGTGACCTTTTACATCAGATTTAAAAATTTTAACTGCGACTAATGCAATTCTGTGTTAGTGCTGAGCACACACGGGGAAAAGCACTCATGACAGCAGCACTACCAGTGCTCAAGCTAAGCAACCACCAACAAAAGAATAAAAGGCTTTTCAAGTCTACATTGACCTTGTCCTGGCAGCAACCCCAGCATCTGACAGTTAGTTTCAGCAAATTAGAAATGAATAACTAATGGACCAGATTTGCCAGAAACATATCTAACTCTGCCAAAGAGGGTGGTAGCAGCGAAGTCAACATCTAACAAACCTACTATTACATTGAAAGAACTGAGTTGATCTGTATGCAATTGAAGGCCAGATTTTGAAGAGATGGCACTCTCTGCTCCCTTTTGAACTTCAGGCAGAGATATCTTCCAATATTTGAGTGATTCCAAGATACACGTAAGTAAAAGTCAGTGTACAAGTACAACAACCAGTATGGTGGCTTGGTCTATTAAGTATCTGAAGACATTAGGAGTGCAAAGTGACCCTTCCCAAATACAATTGTTAGAAAACACTTCTACAAGTCAATATTTGCTAAATTTATCCTTGCAAATGAGGCAGGCTCAGGCTATTAGCCCAAGTACATGGCAGGTGATTTTCAATACCACTGAACTACGATCATGAGCCCACCCCTGGTCCCTGCCCATCAGCATGTCCTGCACAGCATCAGCATGATGCGGGCATAGCACGGGCCAACAGGCAGTGTGGTTGCAACCTGTCTTGTTTTGACAAGAGATGAGAGTTTGTCTGGGGGGATAAGCTGTCCAACACCAGTTGTCTTCAGCGACAGAGAGCATATCCTCGCTCATTCAATTTGCTATACATATGGTACACCCAGGGAATTTCAGAAATTTTTGTAAGAAAACAAGGATCTCATTTTCTCTCCGAAACTGACTCATGCTTCTCTTACTGCCTCAAAGTCTAAAATTGAAAAACCCTATCTATCATTTCTTTTTGCTCAGACATGGTTGGGTATCTACTATTTCAAGGCATCTCTTGCCCCTGTCCCCATCTGGGAAGCAGAGAGAGTAGTATTTCCCTCCATTTAGCACTGTGAGGACTAAGATAAAATAATTAATTAATTACAAAATATAATAACTAACTAACTAACAATATAACCAACAAATTATTAATCTCTATATTATAATCACATAATTTAATTAATAATTTAATTAATAGTTTATATGTTGAAAGGCTCAGATTCCTTTTCTATTTTATGGCATGAGCAATCCTAACATTTTTGTTCCTCATAGGTACTTTTCAGTACCTATGTCTCTTTCAGCTAAAACTGGAACCTGTTGATAATTTCTTCCTTGAAAATCTTCAATCTTTGTATGCTTTATCTAATAAGTTCTGTAGGGCATTTGTATATATACACTTTTTTCTTTTTGCATTTGCCTAATGAGTGCAAAGAGGGAGTAAATGCTGTTACTTTGGGCTATGGCACTTCTAGCCTCTTTGAGCAGGAATAAATGATTACATCAAGGCAGTAAATAATCAAGCCATTTGTTTAAGGCTTCCCAATAATTCTAAGTCCAAGTTTTCACAATGTACTATCTTCAGCTAAAATGTCTTGCATGTTCACAGTAAATTTGGCAGATACCCATCGTCTAACAAGACTTTTTTAAAATATTGGGGTTTTTTTCTCTCAGAAAAAAAAAGTGTGAGATTACTAAAGAAATGGATAGTTTTGGAATCTAGTAAAGCTCACAGTCTGATTTCCTGCAATTTCTTATTCTTCATAACTGCTACTATTATGCAAAACGCATCAAGGTACTAGTGCAGAAGCAATTAAGTTTGGATACTACACAAAAATGCTTTGACCTTTCCTATTAAAATATCAGGGATGAATTCTTCTCTTTATTCACTGCAGACAGAACAAAAAGCTTATATAAGAGCAGGAAAAAATAGTTTAACTAATAGCAAAAAGCTTTTGGCAATGTAACACATTGCAAGGGTCATTACAGAAGCATATTCAAAGTTGAACAGAAGAATATTCAAAGATGGACATTATTTCCATAGGTGATTATTCAGGATTAATAGAGCCATTCCAAGTGTAACGTTATGGAAAAGATTCTGTCAAACATGAAAATGAAGAAGTAATTTTAAAGACTCTCTGTACAGCTGATAGATACAGTTAAAAATATCTAAAATTCTGCAGTATTCTCCTTGTTTGTAACCTATTCTCTATATCTGAAATGGAGAGCCACTGCTGAAACTAACAGTATCTCTCAAAAAAAAGTGACAAAGACAAGAAAATAGAAATTAGAGGACTAAGTTTGAACTTGCATGTTGATCTTTCCACTAACACCTCTATGTATCTGAGTTTTGATAACGTTATGTACCCTCATAAATCACACAGATAAATTTGTTTCTTTACGGGTAGAGTGTGTCAGGGGTATGTTAAGAGCAGGAAAAAAAATGTAACACATTCCAAAGGTCATTACAGAAGCATATTCAAAGTTGAACAGAAGAAAGTTTTCCTGTAGTTTTTTTTTTCTTTTTTTGATACTTGAGGATAGATCATAACTGTTTTAGATCATTCTGTTCTACATGAATAGTGAGGAGAGCCATTTCATCCTCAATTATATTTAGTTTGTTTTATTTGAAGCCAGTTGCTGGTATAGTATGTTCACATTTCAAACTACGTTCTATTCTGTTAATGTGAAAATTTTACATACAGCAATTGCAAAAATACCACATTTATTAAAAAATAAGTATTGTAGAGCTTACTCAACATTAAAGTTATACTAATCAAAGTCACTTGGCTATTATTGTTATTTTCATAGATCATTTTATGCTATTACATCTCATGTCCATTTCAGCTCATATTCTCCTGTCTTCTTTCTGCAATTTTTCATTCTCTACTCCATACTGCCTACAGCCTTCAGTCCAACAAAAGACTGATGCTTGTCTTTTGATACCGGTATGTTCTCTGACATTTAATAACGCTCGAAAGCATTAATAAAATTCTACATGCTTTTTAGATCAACATTATTTTTAATTGAATTTTGTGCTTTTAAAAATATTTTTAATTTTTTTCTTTTAGTTTTTATTTGATTTTTATCAGTGTTCTTTTTTTTTTTTGTTACAGCTATCAGTCTCCTCTGAATACGTTTGTCTGTATTGTTACTCTCTTCTTTATAGCTGTATTGTCCTTTTAGCTTCATTTGCCCCAGGCATACTCCTTTGTCATAAAAAACAACCTGAGGGAGACAGATAGCAAATAAAGGGTGTATTTGGATATATATCTAAAGCTTCATTTTGGGCAGCTGGATTTACATCCTATACAAAGAACTCTTATTTTACCATCCAGGAGATATGATCATAAGCAATCCACTCCTGTAATCATTAAAGGAAGGCAATACCCTGACACTCTACTGTTCTGTCCAAGAAGCCTAGGGCTTGCATATTCTGCTGCTAGCTGCTACTTGTTCTACGCATGTTATTGTATTCTCTCCAGAAACCAGGTTTCATGAATGATGGATAACATATCATTATGTTGGGCGCCAAGTCAGCTAGCTAGTGTGTTGGGACTCTTCTTTTGTTTTAACAATCCTGCCATTTTACTTTACATTCTTTTTCTCACTTACACTTATCCTCTCTGAATACTCTTGTCATCATGCCATGTTAGGTTTCTTTCAATTATTGTGATTACCTACTTACTTCCTACTTAGGTAGGAACTTAGGCTGCTTCTGTTCCTTTGGGTTGGGTTTCTTTTTGGCTTGCTTTGTGGCTTAAATGCTAAATTGTGTGATGTGCTGACACTGATCAAAAATAGCAATACAGCATAATGGTGCCATGACCTTGCCTCAGAGTAAGAAAACTTCGATAAGGTAGCAGAAAATTGTACAGTTATAAATGAATTTATTCCTTGGTCTAATCAATTAATTATAGTGTTCTGAGGTTAAGTTGTTCCTTGCTGTATTCATGTTAGTTAATTGACAAACCAAGAAACGGATTTTTTTCAAAGAAATCCTTGTAGGTCCCATTAGTTATATAGAATTATACTGAAAAGTATAAAGAGATTTTGATCTTAAAAATACAATAAAAATATAACACTTCTTTAGAAAAGCCCAAGCATCTTAAGTTTCCTTTGTGATTAGAATAGTCTTTTTTATGCAATAAAGAATCTACACAACACTTCATAATCAGGAAATGATCATGCAGGAATGATGTAATTTATATAATGTAAAATAAATGGACAAATAAGAAGTGAAAAAAATGAATAAAGTATAACATACTCAGTACACAGAAATTTAACCAAGCAAATGTGAATGGCATCACTGTCCATTTGTTCTTTATAAGAAAAGGCCGAGAGTTCAGATAGACTTGCCTAGAGAAAATACATACTATTTAACATCACCTCGATCGTTCAGAAAATGAGGTTAAACTTTAGCTTCTGTTGTAACACAGTTACAATTCCTCCCATTATTAAGTCAACTTTAAAGATGATTGTAATAAAAAGTACTTAATCAAAACTTCAGACAGATATGATCAAATCATGAAAATATTAACTGCTTATGTCTACTGCAAGTGTATAGGACAAAAATCCTACAAAAAAATAAACGCCACATTTATTACTCACTCCTTATAAATGAATATCTATGAGGCTTACTTTTCCTTCACTACATGAAGTTCTAAATATTAGTCCTAGAAAATCTTTTAATGTCATCATTTCCAAAGCACCATATTTTAAGTATTGACTTTACCAGCCTTTAACTGAACTAAATTCTAGCTATAGATCCTCACATCACTGAAAAAGGTGTTCTTCTTGAAATCTTACACATTTTCTACATATTTTAGTTCCAAAATAGAAGTACCGTTTTTAGTGCAATTTATCCCAAGCAGAACCTGCTATTGACTATTAGAAAAACAAGTTGCATATAGGTATAACTCCTTGCAGTGCCACAAAGATGACCCTTGGAGTCATTGAAAAAGTTCCTTTAAGGCAAGCTGAGGAGACAGAGCAATGGGAGAGAAAATAGAGAGCAAAACAGAGAACAAAAACATAGAGAGCAAAAGCAATATTACCTCTTGGTGGGGCAGCTGGCAAATTAAGGTAAATTGAGATTCTCTTTCTGTTTTCTCTCATCTTAGAAGGAAACTTGTTACTGTGTCAGATTATTAGGTAAAAAGTATATTTTGAAACCCTTGGATATTCAAAGCAAATATTTATTATGCAAATAGTACTAAGCTCTCAAACAAAATGAGCTCTTCTTACAAATCTCATCTGTGAAACATCTGTTGAATGTAAGTAACATTCAGATGTATGTAGAGATAGTCATGTTGAATGATATGAAACCCTGATAAAAAGATGCTAATGATATCCTGGTCCTTGTTTGTTGAAAGTAGGAGTGATACAATATCTATTTTCAAAACCTAATCCAGTGAGTGATGTGATTTTTGGAATGGCATACAGAGGATATGACTTGTTCCGTATAACATTGATACATGTATATGAGGAGGGATAAAAATGAAAATCTGAAACCTAAATTGGAAAAACCTGTACAATATTGTCAAAATAAGGACAAGAAAATCATGTTATAAGCAGGGATTTGCAGATAAGAGATAAATATCCTCAATAACCTCAGTTTTGGTCTCTCTGAATGGCTGTCATTAGTGTGTAAGCATGCTAAGACCAGCAAGTGTAACCCTCTTTTCAGAAGATAAGACTTTGGTATATGAAAGGAACACTAAGCAGGACTGACCAAAGCCGACACTAGAGCTCTCTTCTGCTACAACAGGCCTTCTTTGTCAATCAATCAAAGAGGAAATCGAGAGAGAGACGACGGCTGTAAAAACTTCACCAGCAGTTGATGGAGGGTGATCAGGTGTAGCTGACAGCGCGCCGATCGATTCCTGTGCAGTCTCTCCTTAAGACAAGGCATCGCTAAATGTTCAGGAGTAACAGTCACAGGTTTCAAAAACTCATTTATTACTAGGCTTAACCAAGAGCTCTAAAGAACAGTGGTCCAGAATAGGTACCCTGAGAGTACTGGGATGTTTGAGGAGGCTCCTCCCTCCCTGGAAGCAGGGGATAGAAAGATATCCTCTCTGTCAAGGATGTGCTCTAACCTGCAGTCTCTATAGCTCTGTGTCTCCAGGAAATATTTCATGTCTGTGTCTTTTCTAGATGTGGAAAATTGGTTATTTTGGAGAATGCAGCTTGAAAATGTAGTGCTTTACAGTACAGCAGCTAGACATACACCAGCAATAAATCTCTAAACCAATCCCAAACAAATCTGTGTATGGTGTATCTCTATATCTCTGTTCATCAGGGCTCTTCTAAATGAGTTTTTCCAGTGTGGCTTGACAGAAGATGAAGGCAGAAAGGAAGTAGGCAAAGAGGAGTTATTGCTATACTGGTATCATGCTAGTTACATTATCTTGAGATGGGACAGGAGGAGGGAGATATCTCCTACCATTACAATGCTGAATTAACCAAACAGAGGAGCCTTTGTGCCTGGAGAGAAGTGTCTTGTAGATAACAAAAACTGTCATTCTACAAGTTCATTCTGAAATATTGCAGTATCTGATTCTGACCTTGCTAAGTTCAGGTCTCCCATTTTTCTCAGTTAACTGGGTAAAAATGTAATGTTTCTGTCCATTATTGTGTTAGCCTATATTTTAGAAGACATATGTGCAAATAATTGCATAAGTTTAATCATTAATTTATTGCTGGAGGCTCAAGAAAGCTTTACAGATAAAGGATTCTAAAGAATGTCCTGAAATGAACATGGTGCCATTAATTTGATTAAGTCATAAATGGTTGGGCAGATTTAGAGTAAAAACAATATCCTTCCTACAATTTCAGCAGTTTAGTGCTAGACTTCTCTTCAAGATAGCTTGAGAATAAACTTGACATTTATGGAAAATACTCAGGCAGCAACTGAATAATTTTGGTTTTCAGAAAGACATTCTTTCAGGGTTTTCTCCCCTCTTTTAAATGTCAGAATGTTTTAATCTTCATTATTTTTATACCTGGAAGAGATATTGAAAATCTGAGAAAACATCATGATTGATATTTTTACTGATCAACAGAGAGTGTAGGGAATCTTGAAACTGAGTTAGAAACATAGGAGATGCTACATCGTGTTTCCTACAAGATACTCATCTAGTTTTGCTTCCTTCTCATGTACTCTCACCAGTTATGATGATTTAAAGCAAAATTAAATTAAAGCCATTGGTTACTGCAAAATACAACATAATTTGCTCAAAAGTCTAATATTAGTTTAATAATTTAAGATGACATAAGTGCTCTGCCACATTAGTGGAGTGCCATGGACTTGCATGCTTCCACTTCACTGCTTGTGGCCTTTTGCGCACTTAGGGCGATGTAGGTGTTATTGGTGAAGGATATGAATTGCATTACATGGCATTAGCAGCTCCTAGTAGGACAAGAATCCGCTTCTTTTCAACTACTAGTTCAAAACGTCTTGATTTTCAAAATGTGAGTAATAGCTTAATCCTATAGTCAACACAGCATTCTGATACACCATGTGCTCCATATACTTAACTAATTGCATTGCAAATGTTTTCCTGCACTCTTTTAGGACAGTGGAAAACCACTATGCAGTCTTCCTCTTTTCTCTCTTTTCTGTCTTGCTTTAAAAGGCATAGTGCAACCTAGCCTTAATCATCACTAACTGTGCTGAAGTCAATGTAGTTACCTTATTACACACAAGCTGAAACTCTAGGGCTGAGCGATTTCATTTTCCTGACTCTTCCAAATACTTTGTAGCCTCTACTTTAATATATATCTAGTAAATCTAGGTGACAGTGTCTGTCTGTGCACAGTGCAGGAAGATGTATGCAACAGGAGGGCAAAACCTTTCCCTCTCACTGAAATAAGTGGTGCTGATGTGCACATGGCTTCATGCTTCATGCTGTACAAGCTCTACCTGAAGCCTTTCCTCAGTACTGAACTGGAAGGGTGAGAGAATGCAGATTGATGTCTACTTTTTCAGTAATAGTCTCAGATGGACGAGGTGATGGCTCTGAGAATAGTTCTGCTATTATTATCCTGGGCTGAGAAGATTACCCATGGGCTACCCAAAACCATCTTCATTTCATCTCTACAGCATGATGTTATATGGTTGCACCATTTCAGAAAAGCTGCCACTGTCAGTTACTTATCTAAAATTGCTAGATCAAAAGCAAAGTAAATGGACTGATGGGATGCTCTTTGTCAGATGAAATGAGAAAGACCAATTCTGACATTAGTATAAATTGGCCCAATGCTGGCAAAGTCAATAGAAGTGGGCCTGCTAGCCCATTCTAGCTAGCAATATATTGCTACTCTAGGAATATATTTGGCTCAGCACCTAGTGACACTGCCTAATTGGACAATAAAAACTGCTAAATTTTCAAAAACAGAGATCATATTCAAAGGTAGAAAATACACATTGCCAAAAATACATGATTACAAAATACTGCGGCAAACAGAATAGAGAAAAATATTTACATTGATTAGTAATAGTTAGTAAAATCAAACACATTAAGATTCAAGACAATTAAGAGATAATTTCAATGGATTAAAATGTTGTCACAGGATAATGGTCTCTCATTGGTAGATAAATTCTGAGGATATTTGTTTGCAAACCAAGAAACATTAATCGGTAACAAAATACTTAGGTCATTAATCAATTTCTACTGTAGTGAGCAATTAATCAATAAAATTCTTCCACAGATTAATGGATGCTCAGCAGTTAAAACAAAGACCAATTTCCTTAGTTGAAAAATCATGTTTTGTCTGATTGGAGTTCAGATCTGCTTGCAGTGATGGCAAGGCAGCCTGAGAGCCAGGGAGAGACAAAAACAGGCTGGAAACTAGCAGTGACTAAAGTACAAAACAGCTGCATCAGTTTGCGTATGTGTTGCATATCTTGCTCTTTCTGTTCACATAGCCCACCAGCATGTTTCTTATGTTAAAAAAAGAAGTATATGTGACCTTTCATTTATCTAATACAACCCAGAAAGAGTTCATGAAATCATGTGAGATTGAATTAAAACATCTATAGGAAAAAGTTAATAGTATTACATTAATTATTAATCATAAAAATGAATTATTTAAAATTATTAAACTGAATCTCGCTCTACTAATGAACTTAGATCTTGCTAGTTTATGTGCCAAAAAGCAGATCTTTTCCAGTCTGTGCTTTATTGCTGTCTACTCTAGGAGGCTCAGGGTAGTTCTCATGTACACAGGTTTCTGCCAGGGAAAACGTGCAGAACCTTTTAAGTTCTGATGCTGACCAGCATGGGAGACTTCACAGATTAAATGTTACTCTTCTTAAAATTTTGGGAGGAAAAAGTGTTATAGACAGCATACTGTCCTGGTCCAACATACCAGCATTGCTGGAAAAAAGTTATTATCTCAGGGAGTTGAACACTCACCTGGATGTTACATACCAGTATATCAATATATCCACTGCAAGGATGACTTAAATCATTTTGTTCATGCAGTCTCATGTTATGGAGATAATTATTCAAGACAATTATTCAGTGAGAACTTTCTAAGTTGGTGGTGAGAAAAGAGAGAATGCAAGCGACTCTAAGCTGGTAGATAGGACTTTTACCATAAGATACGCTCCCTGGTTCCTGTTCCAGTAAGCATTAAGTACTTTTCATAAAGGGGAACTTCTTCTGCAGAATTGTCCAAGAAATAGCCCTTTCAAAATGCCCAGTAGTAGCCTGTTTGGTCATTCTTCTTAGACTTATAAACATGTGTCTTGCTTCGAATAAGGAAAAGGAGGGACATGACTCCATTTTTCACATCCCATGTATGTGCTCAATCTGACAGACAGACGTCATTCATTTACTTGTTTTTTTCTTTTATTTATTTTTATTTGTGAAAAGGGACTTGTTAGAACTAGGAGATAGCTCTAGTTATTGCTAAAAGGAATTTGCAAAGTTTGCAATGGTGAACTTCAAACCTCTCCTAAACATTTTCTTATTTTTAGTATAGCGTAGGCAATATACTGACCCAGTATATTGATTTTTGTGTCCGTCACCTTTTTCAGGCATCTATCTTTTCCCTGCATTTTGAATAGGGGAGTCTAGGAATCTTATGTAGGAGCATACATGCCATCAGATTCTATAGCTTTCTGACTGAAAATTTCTGTATTACTGAGTTAGACCTAAATTTTCACTGTGGATTTGGCCCTAAGATAATTTAGTTAACTCAAACACTGCTTCATCCATATGCAAGATCCAACTGGAATCTTAGTAAGTCATTGAATTAATTCAGCACAAACTCATGTGCATAATGTGATAAAAGAGAGATGGATCATTTTCATTTGTCTGTATGTCTTTCAGTCTAAACTATAGCTGCTCTTCAAGCTGGTCATGTTTGTAAATTCACAATTGAAATGTAGTGTAAAAGACAAAAGTATTAAAAGTCTTAAGTAACAACAACAACAAAAACAGAATAAATGTAGGTACAGTTTCTATATGTACAGCTTTACACCTACCATATAGATATCACATGTATACATGATGAATATTATGGCAGACAATTCAGAAATAAAGAATACATTGTAACTGCAATCTAGATAATCCAGGTAAGTAACTTGATACACATGGTAAACAGCTCAAACTATAGTTTTCAAAGGATCTTTCTCCTCTATTCCTCCAAATGCATTTAAAAACAGAACTATAGGTAAAATTTCTAATAAAGTTAAGTTCTAAGTCAGCAAAAATTGAAACTCTATAGATATGCTTTATGCTGTGTGCTACTACTGCCTTAACAATGGTATGCTCATTTAGCATTTAACTGACGACTGTACTTGACATTATGTACCAAAAGCTCTAATCATGAAAGCCTGAGTAATCTAAAACCCATCCCTAACAAGATTTCACTGCTGGAAGTCTAATTTCAAAATGTCAGCCAAGTCTGAGGAGCCATATATTGCATGCTCATTAAATGTAATAAAACCATCACAAACTTTTAAATATCTGCTAAAATCATGCCCGTAACCCTGGAACGAGCATGAGACTATACAAAAATGAAAAAATGTTGAATTTCATACTATGTGATATATGAAAATGAGGCTTAATAAGGATAACTGTTTTCATCTGCTTTATTGTATCATCTCTAAGTAAGCTTTATCTTTTCATGAAATAAATGATATTTTTCAATGGTTTAAGTGTCTGCAAATCTGTAATATCTCTGGCTTAAAATACAACCCTCAAAATTCATGTTTTCTAAATATATTTCTTCATCTCATACCATGTCGTGAGTAAATCATAATGGAAAGAGCATAATGACAAAAAATGTAATAAGAAACTGAATGCAGACAGCTTTACCAGTCAGTATGAACTCTTCTTTTTCATTTAAATGCAACTCAACACAGGTATCCAAATAAATCTGACATTAATGTTAAATGCACCATTTCAGAGGCACTATTTTGCCATAAAACATACACCGAACAGAGGCTGGATTTGGAAAAAAAAAATATATAGATATTTTTGAAATATGTGCGCAGATCAGTCAGCAGGAGAAAAAAAGCTTAGAGCTGGTGGCTCCATGGGGCAGAAAGCAGCACTGGGCAGTGCCCTGAGTCAACTGTGCATGGGGAACTCCGGGAATGGGGGCCGTGCGGCCGCGGCACCACTGCTCTTGCCACCGACCGGCCTTAGTGCTCCTGAAAGGGCGCAGGTTGGCCGGAAAAGCCGCTGAAGAAATGGTCACACTCTATGGCGATCAACAGCACATTCTCATCCTGGGGTCATGATTTATATGAATATTTTCAAGCGTGCATGACGGCTGTTAATAACCTTTGTTTAAGAAAGTGCAATTAAGTTTCACATAAGGTCAAAAGAAACATTTTATTAGAACCTAACTTGTTTCAGGACAGTTTTTGAATTTTGTGCAACTTACTCTGTTGAAATTACTCTTGAGCTTCACTATTCAGCAGCTTTAGAAAAAGAGAAGGCTTCTAACTACATTTTAATGAGAAGACTTACAGTACAAAACTTGACAGTGGGAATTGATGAATTTATGCCTCCTCACTCACAACCTGCCCCTCGGAGTGAAAAAAGTGCTGTGTTAGGCATGTTTTGTTAGGAGGCTGAATCTGTCACTGTAACTGAGATGTGCTCTGAGAGCACACAACAGTAGAGGCCCTTCAGTGCTGGTATTTGAGGGAGCATCTCGTTCTTGTTTTTGTATTATATGTGAGTTTGCAGGTTATATGGCATGCTGAGCTGTTCAGTTTCACAAAGATGTGTGCATTTTTCAGCAAATCTGAGATTGTACATTGGAAGTCTTGAGCTTTAAGATATATGTATTTTAAATGAAAGCAGTTCTGAATAAATTCCTGCACATTTCAAACATGGGTGCTTTCACAAAAGGCAAAATCGTGAAGCGTTGGCACAAAACTCTCACTAACTTAAGTCTAGAGTACTGCAGCTTGAATGATAATTCTCACTTAAGATTTTGGAGGACACTCCATGGAAATATTCTTAAAGCTAAAATATAAGCAATTTTAAAGTTGAGAGGCTACACCTGTAATATCTTCAACTGCTTTAAATTAAGATGCTACATCACTAGAGGTGATGGCAATTTTACTTGAACTATATTGCTTTCAAGAAAAAGGCAAATAATATTGTTTTATCAATGGAAGTTTTTGTTTAAATGCCAATTATCACACTAAAACTCCAGTTAAACTAAGAAATAAATCAAACCTTTGTGCCCTAAAGATGCAGAAGATACCAAAAACCAAGTTAAGCTAAGGAGACCTCTGTGAGACACAGACTGGTGATAATATGTGGTAAGATTTGTAACAGAAGAGCTGCAAAGTTAAATCAGAGTTAAATCTGCGTAATGCTCCACTGAAAATCAGTACTAATGTTTCTGATCAAATAGCCCTCTGGCACAATGGAAGAATCTAGAGACCTAAGGAATAAAGGGCAGAGTCACTTGAGAGATCAAAACCTGTCACTTCTTTTTGTCAAATGATTGGAACACCCACTGTCTCCTGGGAGCCTGTGGGCAAATCAACCCCTCTGGCTGCTTTCAGACGTTAACGTGGCAGCCCTGTTAGCACTGCGATTGCTCTCGGAAAGGCTTAACAGAGTAATAAATTCAGCTGGATATAATGCCATGACTACCTAACATAAAATATGACTTGATTCTTGGCTCACCAAAAAGCAACTGCATCATTGCGCAAAGTAAAATCCAATTCAAGCAGCTTGCTCACGGACCCACAACACACACACATTTAATCTTGCCATAAACACTGCAGATATTTAGTTCTAGCAGTGATGAAAATGCCTCTGGTGTGAGACAAGTGATACAAAGAATCAAATGTTGTGAAGAACCAGATGTCGAATGCACAGAAAAATGTCCAGCATGCTATTAAATTAAACGTTTCACCTACCACTGTCTATTTGAACTCTGAACTATTTCTGGAGTAAGAAAGACTCATGATTAATTGAACTGTTTAAATCAATAAATATTTATCTCATGCCATTGAAGAAATGTATAAATGTGCATTGGTATCCATTAAAAACTTATAAAATAAAAACTAAAACTTTTTGTGTGCAATTTTGGCTTTCAGAAGTATATAGACTACTTTTAATATTTTTCAAAAATATCTTCAAATAAAGAAAAACTTAAAATGGTATATTAGTGACTTTTGTTACCTTTTGATTCAATAACACACACCGTGGAGTCTGCATATCTTTCAGTCCTGATATTTTTATTGATTCAAATTGTCTATGTCTGTATACCATTCTCTTAGCTTTCATCGTTTGCATTTACATCTTAAAAGAAATTGCTGCAGAGATCCCATAGCTCTGCTGAGGCTGTACATAATTCAGTACAGAATTCAGTACAGGGCCTAATTCAGCTAAAGGCATGAGCAGTCTGTGGAACTCTCTCGATTAAATGCTGTGCTTACCATGGCCACGTAAATAGATGGTTAGATCCATCTCTGTAACTCAATACCTTAAAAGCTGCCCCCCCTACCCTGCAAAATAGCCTAGAAATGAAAAAGTATGATGGAGCTCGTTATGTGCAGTGCAAAGGAGAACATCTTGCAAGTAAACCAATCAATATGGGGACAAGTAGAAATTTGCTTTCATGTTGCATATATCACACTGAGTCTTTCCCAGGGTTATCTACAAGCATAGCAAATATATGTTTTTTTTTTGGGGGGGTAGGTTTACTCAGTGCAAAATTGGGCACCTTCAATAGGTCATACGTGAAATGCCTTAATCCTGTTCCAGCAGTACGTGTTAAAATCCCTGGGCCTCCACTCTCGTGTCAACCCATACTGCTGAATAAAAATTCTTTATTTTCAAAGCGCTGCAGGGTTTTATGTTTAATTTCAAAGCACTACAGGATTTTATGCTGCACAGCCCCCAATATTATCTGGGGCCATTGTGCAGTTTAGAAAGAACTGTATGGAAAATCTACCCTTAAATAAGAGTTGGGAGGCAATAGCCCATATCTGGAATTAAAGAAACTAAAAAAAATAAAAAAATAAAATAAATAAATAAACCCCCCCAAAAAGTAATGTTTTTTTTTTCCTTTTTGACAAAGAGCAAGTAGAATTGAAAGGGGATGTATTTGTTAGTATATTTGAGCTACTTTTTGCTAAGTAGTTCATGCAAAGTAACTGTAAACTAACTGCTTAAGCAGCCGGCAGGTTTATTGTCCATTTGCATTTTGAAAGCAATGTAAAAGAGCTGAATTAGATTTCAGGCTTGATTTTCACTGCCTTCAGCTTAAACTAGTGACGCATACATGTTTGCATTGAGGGAGCAACTGTTATCATACAGTTCTGCTAATATTCTACACCTGTCATTTGGCATAGGGTTTACTGTCCTCCCAGCTACAAGCTAGTTGATAATGAGGCCCTCATTATTATGTTCAACACAGATTTTAAGAGACAGGTTTTAGTAAACATAGATAGAACATTACATACATGGAAAAGACAGACAAGACATAATGTTCTGAGCATCAATCTGATGTTCTCAATCTTTGACAGCAGAGGGAAGGAAAAAAGGCCTCCCATCAGTCTGGAAAGTAGGCGTGTAATGAACGATCTATTTACTTATTTACTGCATTCAATTTTCTGTTTGTAAAAATGTTTAGTTCTTTAAGTGATAAAAATAACTATTTTATAAAGGTAGATTTGATTTCTAAAAGGCAGTGTTAGTCATAAGTTGATTTAAAATGCCTGGCTTTAAAAGGGAATGGAATAGCTCAAAATATGAGAACAGCAAAAGAGATAGTAAAGTTCAACTTTCTAAAGGGAAAAAAAAAAAGCTACATAGTATGCTTTGCTATAGGAGCAGAAAGCCACAGAGAAAGAGGGCATTGCTTGAAAGGCTCCACAGGCTCATGAATGGGCTTTGGAACAGGCTTTTAAACCACTCTTGATTCTTGCAGCTCACATAAGGCAGTTTCTCAGTTCCACTTCTCAGTGTCTTGTGGTCAGCATAGTGTCAATGATGTATTAGATCGCAACCTGGTTCAGGATGCCACTCTTCTGTTAGTGTTAATGAACTTTATGTGGAAGACTCTTTAATATTAAGTGCACACTACGTAAAATATTACATACAGCATCACTGCATAGTATAATTCCGTAATAAATACACAGTAACATAATTACTACCTCTCACTGTCTTCTAAAATGCAGTTCAATAAAAGAAAGAAAATCAAATTGTTTTTTATTGAAAAGCTCAGCAATGGAGAGATGCTTACACACAGTGTATGCATACAATGTATATCCCACTGGCACACGATGACAGTCCTATTGATCTATGAGAGCCCATAAACATACTATTCCTTATTTCCCTTTCTCTCTCTGTGAGGCAGAGCTACTTCATTCAAGTAATATAACAGAACTTGAAACATTCAATTTATTCTCCATGAGACAGGGAATTTGGTATTTTGCAGGGAATGCCAGAAGAGAAGATGTCTATCACTGCAAGAGTCATTTAGTTGACAAAGTAGATGGCCAAAGCAGAGGGAAAGCTGCAACAGAGAGAAAGAATGGCCTGGAAGTGAAGAGGTACAGGAACAGGAAGATCTCCACACCAGAAAAGGAGAGTGAAGGAGAAAGAGAAAGAGAGGAAGAAGCACAACAAAGCAGGGGAAAAAGAGCAGAGAAAGGATCTTGCTTGTTCTAATTTGTAAATCCTAAAGGAAGTTATTCCTAACAGATGGAGCATGGGAACTTCCTTCTGTAAGAAATGACCTTTAAACAAAACCTGCTTGACTTGCTAGAGCGAGATAAAGAAATGAAATGAGATAAGGAAATGAAACAAGCCTAGAAATGAGTGAAGATGGAAGGAAAAAAAAAAAGGAAGAGAAAAAATGAGGGGAAAGAAGACTATGAAATGGCCATTTTACTTTTCTCATTTTGATTTTAGAATAGATTGGGTTTTTTTCTACCCATTACGAATATGTCTTTCCAGAAAGGGATAGGAAAGGAAGTTGCAGCCTTTGAATCTAAGACTTCTGTCTTCTGCCACACAGCCCATAGCACTAATGGCTACCTGACACATTTTTGGGCTTCTACAAGAGACTGGCTGGAACATCCTCCTTCTCTGGTCCTTCGTGACAGTCAGTGACAGACATAATATATGGAGCTCAAGAAGGATCTTACTGCTGCCCCAAAATTGCCCTTTATTTTTCACTGTAATTGCAAAGTGAAATAATTTTATAGTGACTATCCACAAAATGAGCAGTACCACACTTACAGTTTCACAAGGAGGATCACAGAATCACAGATGAGCTGGAGTTGAAGGCACCTTTGGAGATCATTTGGTCCAACCTCATGCTCAAGCAAGGTCAGCTAGGTCAAGTTATCCAAGATTCTGTTCAGCTGTGTTTTGAGTATCTCCAAAGATTGAGGCTCCGCAACTCTCTAGACAACCTGTTCCAGTATTTGACCACTTCACAGTGAATAAGGGTTCCTTATGTTCAGATGGAATTCCCTGTGTTTCAGGTTGTGCCTGTCACTGGGCACAAATGAGAAGAGTCTGGCCCCATTCTCTTTACTACCTACCTTTAGATATCTGTGAACATTGATAACTTCCCCCTGAGATTTCTCCAGGCTAAACAGTCCTAGTCTGGATTGTTTTTCATAGAAGAAGGCGGAGGGGTTGAGAAAAGAATGGGCCACTGTCTTGTTTACCTAACACATTGGTCAGCTGCACTGCTGCCACACTATTTCTGGCATGGAAGGCACTAGATAATTTATTATTATTATCAATTTATTATGGAAAATGAATTGCTAGTAACTTATTATTTTAGTTTTTAGCAATTTTCTTCTTCCTAATTAGATATCATTAGCATATATAAACATTCTTTTGCCAGAGTGCTTTGAGATCTGTTCCAATTTGGATTTTGCTATTCTGAAAGGTAAATAACCATAACTATTAAGCAAAGTTAAACATTGCACAAGGACACATAGATGTCTACCTTCTGTACAGCTCTGGAATGAAAGTAAATGCCACTGCATTGCTTTCGGCGTGCGTGAATTCGAATTGTTCCTAAGAAACACAATTATCATTGACTGAGTCTACACATTTTATTATATACGAATTATGACTTATTAAATAACACATTAGTACCATTTTAAAGGAAATAAAATCCTCTCAGTTATTTTAAATCATTAACCGCATGGATAACCACATGATTAACCCCTGGCTCTGTCTAACGGAACCTCTTATTAAAAATGTAACATATGTGGGATGCACATAGCTCCTACTTAAAATAGTGTGTACTAGGAAACTACAAGCTGATAGGACAATCTGCTTGTAGAACTTCCTTCTGTAAGAATCACCTTAGAATAAACCCTGCCTGACTTGCTAGAACCTCCCTTTCTTATTTCTTCGGGTCAGAAGATTCCACTAAATAAAAAAAAAAAAAAAATTAACTCTTTGGTTCCAGTCTGTAATCAACAAGAGAAAAGGTTGTCCCTTTCACTGCTATTTCTAGGACAGCTTTTCCTTGTAAGGCTTCACTACCCTGTCTGCGGACACCACATCATTCTTTGCTCTATTAGACTTAACAGTTGAGTTTCAAACCCTGCTCTTTCATACTACCTGTTTTTTCTGTGTAGCTATTAGTATTTTTAAGGTTGAAGTGCTCAGAACTGGACACAGGATAGTCTCACTACAGCTGCAGGGTCCTCGCCTCTTTCTCTTCTTCTATGCTGCTACAGGATTGCTGACAATGCTCGAGTGTGCTGACCTTGACAACACAAAGTAAAACTAATATATTTACACAGGCTTTTCCCTATGGGGGAAAATAAGCTAAAGGTCTGATTGGAAGGAGGAAAAAATATATCTGTCAGCATATTAAATTGAAAATTTGTTTATGTTGGAAATACTCCCAGAGCATTAATGATAGGTTTATTTTTATCAGCAACAGTAATAATTATTAATTAATGCTACATTCTCCCAGAGGCCTCTTGGCAACTAAAATTAGTAAGCATAAAATGTTCAGTTTTAGATTATATATTTAGCATGGATGTCTCCTATAAAATCTTCCAGACTTAATCCATGTCCATTGTGTCCTGGATAATAAGATAGAGCCAACTACCTCTGGGAAGTCCAGCTGGATTCTCTTTGCTCCTCTGCTGGGAATTCCCTTAGCTGTTGCTCTGTGGTGTGCACAGATCACATCCCTGTGCCTGCACAGCCTGCCACTGAAATCAATGCCACCCTTTGCACGCAGAGCATCCTCCCTGTGCTGAATGTGCTGACAGATTTAGATCAGTGCGGAGTAGCAATTTCTTTCCAGATACCAGAAGGCACACAGCTCTTTTTCTATGCTTGGAAACTGGGTAATATTGTATTATGAATTTGTTCTTATATCTTAGAAGCTCCTGAAAACAAACACCTCTAGAAGGCTATATAGGAGAGTCAGATCGTCACAGAGGAGTGTTGTAAGTATGAACCTAACAGAAATTTTAGAGAAGAAAACTAAGAAATACACTGAAAGGCTACTTATTTTGTGCTTTCATAAGCATCCATTTTTCATTCCCTTTTTTCCAACACTACTTAGGGGAATTCCTTCTATAAGTTTAAGCTTTCATAACACTCTAGCAGGTTTCTGCTCACTACTTTCTAAGCGAGACAAGTGAATCCAAGTGATTCAAACCAGTCCTTCAAGTTGAGATGGCAAATTTAATAGCAAAGAACATCAGGACAATGAGCTTAGAACAGCAAAGCCTCCATGAGTTATTATTTTTGAACAATACTTTATAACACTGAGAGGTCGAGTTATGCTGGATGTGGTATACAGATAGCCTAAATGGAAATCCTACAAAAATGCTGCTTTGGGTAAGCAACTTCAAAATGTTTCTCTGACTCTGTTTTCTTACCATACCTTGTCACTGAATTATTAAAAATTCAATGAACTGAGACCTCCAGGGGCTCAAACACACAATCAAATCATTATGGCATAACAAGTGTCAGCTGAGTTAGATCAGCAACCTGTGTATACATGATCCTAGCCCATACCAACTAGAAGACAGTGCAATTTGGCTCAGTTCTGATTCATTTCAAGCTTTACATTTGCAACTGGAAAAAAAATGTTCACAGGGAAGAGTGCTGCAACTTGATAACTTGTTGAATTGTAGTATTTTAATGTTTTCTTAACCCTAAAAGGTCTTTAAAATATTCTGAGCATCTATCATAGCAATGCACCTGAAAACTAACTTTTGTATCTACTCCAATACCCTACTACATGCCAGGTGGCCTAACAAAGCTAACAAGGAACAAGTTATCAGAAAGCATCCTCTGATTAGTCAAATAATATGAAATTGGTCATATAACTGTAAAATACTGTAAAAATTTGGATACACCTTGTTTCCATCCCTTTAGTACTAAATGAGCTCACTAGGTCTGCAAAGTTTCCTTGGAAATAAAAAGCTTAAAATATTTTGCACATTGAAGATAATGTCAAGATTTGAAAGCTTCCTATCTTAAATCGAAAGACAATTCCCTGCAAGTAAAAGACATGTGCCAGGAGAGATTGTGCAGTCTCCTTCTCTGGAGATCTTCAAAACCCGCTTGGACCCAGTCTTGTGCCACTGAGACCTGTGCCACTGAGACTTGTGCCATTGAGACCCTGCTGGAACAGGCGGGTTGGACTAGATGACCTCTAGCGGTCCCTTCCAACCTTAACCATTCTATCTATTCTTCTGTGTTTTATTGTTTAGTGACTTTGTTTAACTAAGCCAGATATACAGACATATTGTTTACATATTTGTGGAATGTGAATCATTCTTTTCATTTAAAATTTAAAAACCTGGCTAGAACATTATTTTGACCGTTGTTGAGCCCTCTTTCTAAAAGGAAAGAAAACAGAAGAGAATAGAAGCAGACACTTGGTAAGGTTTAAAGTTCTTTATGGGTTTCTGGAGAGATTTTATGGGATGAGGTTTATGAATAGCTACATAAGACAAATGGAGTCTAGCAACCATTCTGGTCCATCATGAATGTTACCTTGATACTGGGATATATGATTCATAGCAAGAGCATTTTTCTTCCATTGTAGTATGACTGCAAAGCTTTGTGAGATCACTCAGTTCAGTGACACATTATTACTATTCTGTATTTATTTTAAAAGATAAGTAGTACCAAAATGAAGGTTTTATAGCAATAATTAAATTGCTAACACTCAAGCCTGAATTCTGATTGACTTGACATAAGAGGATATGCACTAAAAGACAAGACTTGAAAGCCCTCTTAAATATAAGAAGTGTAAAATCTCAATGCAAATAACAACAGATTTAAAACTAATCCCATCTTTTTTAAGCCCATATTTCAATAGCTGTAGGTTCTGACACATCGAGGGTTTTGTTGTTCTGTATAGCTCAGCTAAGCTTGTTAAGACTTACATTCTCACTGTAAGCCTTCACCTAACTTTAAGTAGCATTTAAATAATAATAAACCTATTTCTCTGTCCTTGCTTAAGGAAACTATTTAGCAAATACAGGATAGGTTGAAGATATGACTTTTTATGAAATCAAATTCATAAAACACAGATTATATGCCATGCTACTAATTAGAGACAGCTATGAAATCACTTACTAATGGAACAACATTCTGTGCCAACCTTATTCATACTTCCTTCCAAATGCTGGACTCCTTGTGCCAGCTATCTTTCAATTTTCTTTAGAAGATAGAGAAATCAACATGTTTTCCATCCTGTTTTTAAACCCAGAAGTCTAGTGCAAACTGAACTTTCTTGACATTTCAGAAATTCTATCAGTTTTAACAGCTTGAGGCCTTGTTATAACAAATATTTAAGTTTCCCTGCAGGGTTTTGAAAAACTCACAATTACATTCATTAAAAATGTCCATGATTATAGCCAAATGCTTCTTAAATTTATCTTCACAGTTCTCTTCCAACAATTATTTTGAGCATCGTTTTCTGCTAAATTCCACAAATACCTATTTATTGTTCCACAATGTCAGTTCTATGTAAATTTTTACAAAACCATCAAAAGAACACAATTACTGTCAAAGTTTTCAGCACCAAGGTTTCATGTTTACGGTATAAGTCATTCAAACACAATGTAACAAGAATGTACGTCCATGAAAACAAATATAAAAAGATCTTGTTCTAGCAGCTACCTAAAACTAGAGGCACCACATGCATTTTATTATAGTACCAAAAGGATTTCTGGGCCCATAATTTTTGGCTCCTTGTCCTGTCTGTGGGCTCAATAATCTATGCACCTCTTTCATGACCAAGTCTCCCAGAGCAGCTAACAACTTTGCATCTTGTCTTGATGTAATAAATATGTTCAGACCATACCTAGTGAATCCTAACTTCAGCGAGTTTAGCACACAGTAACCACATTTCTTACTTAGAAAGTGAAGACAGGAAAGGACAGAACTTGTACACCCATCCTTGGCTTTCCATGTGATTTTGGCATCTGCCTAGACTGTGGAGAACCAAGATTCAAATACTTTTTCCTATCATCACTACATGGAAGAACTGGAAAGTAGGAACAAACCCTATGCTTTTCCTATTGAAACTTGGCTACTTTTAGTCAGGCATACAAGATTCATAGAGAGAAAGAAAGAGAGAGAGCCGTGCTACTCTGGCTCTCTGGAAAGAGAGTGAGAAAGAGAAAGAGGGACAGAAAGAGATAAAGAGATAGAAAGAGAGAGAGAGAAAGAAATAAAGAGAGGGACAGAAAGAGCGAGAGAGAAAAAGAAAAGATGAGATTCAGCCCTTGCCCCATTATCATTATTATTTCTCCATTCTCAAATATAAATCAATAAAAACTTCTGGATACAGGCACTGGAACCCAGACCGTGATTTTAATACCTGAGAAAAATTAACATTTTGTGGGAAGTTAATGCTGTGACTTAAAATCAATCACGAATTTAACAATCTAGTAAGATACAGGGTACCTTAATTCACAGTTGCTGAGGGCAGAGCCTCTTGTCTTTGTGAGGCTGTTAGTTTTGACTTCTCAGAGCATCTTGGACTAGTTTGATCAATTTCAGCAAAACACGACTCCCTCTTTTTTTTTTCCTTTTTTTGTCTTTTTCTGCAGAAGCAAGAGGGACTCAGGCGTAAAAATGAACTGATTCACTAGTAATCTCTGTTTCCAGAACTGAGTGTACTTCAGTGTAACTAACAAATGCAAGCCTCATAGTTCATTTTCATACTGGTTCTTAAGCCATCTCTGAGTGTGATTCTGCCAACCTTTAAATATTAATGACGCTGGAGTTTCAAAGTAAAAATAAATATATGACTAAAAAATACTTCCACACACCAGAGTGACAGGATTGAGTCCCATAGCTTTTACAGAGTGAAGTAAAAAGTGTTAAAGAAAAATCATTTTCTAGTGTTTAGTCATATCCACCAAGAATCAGATTAATCCGACTGATATTTTCCTTAAAATACTCTCAATAACTTGACAACAAGTTTAGGGGACGAAAAAATTTACCTCGGAGAATACAAGAAGTAACATGTAATATCATTCAGATAAACCTCAGTGTATGTCAAGGTTAAACTATACCATATGTTCCTGAACATATGCAGTCACAAGAGGGTCTGGTAGGGAAATGCAAATGAAATCCAGTACAGTAAGTAAAAAATCTTTTACACCTAATTTATGTTATAGCTGTGTGATAGTATTTTTAAAAGACCTTTTGTTTTGTGACAAGTTTCACTTGTTACAAGTGATTTCAAGTGTTACAAGAGTTTTCTATTGCATTTATCTCAGAATTGCATTTTTAATTATTATTTTACAGTTTTACCATTTTAATGTATCATTTTTCTATGTCTTACTGTGCTTCTGAATATGTGTTTTAGTTTATGTTGCAAATGGATTCTATATCTGCATTCTAAGAAATGGTAATCTACACGGGAAAATCCATGTAGGAATTTCAACCTTCATTTTAGAATAAAAATAACTAAATATCTGAATTCTGTTTGTTACTATTATTTAAATAATTTAGTTCTATCTATGATGTCTATTCCTATGGTACCTTAATTTAAAAATCCTGGCACTTAAAAGTTTTTATGGTTTTCTCTCTCTTAAAACTAAGATTATATAACTGAAAGTTGTAAGCAATTAACTGTTTGTAAGCTCATGTACAAGGCTCAAGACTGCTCTTCTATTATTTCAACTGGAATTCAACAAACAAACAGAAGTGGAAAGAAGGTGTGAATCCCCAAATAGCTGCTTGAATCATCAACAGATTGTATGAAATGATTCAAAGGGGTGTTTGTGAGGGAATGAGCTGTTTTCCTTAGAATTGTGGGGGTGAATTCCAAAAAGGAAAAATCAATTCTAAACAGGTCTTGGAAAGGGAGAAAAAAATCCTCCAGTCTGGGAACAGTACAGGGTCGCCTCACTCAAGTCCTTCTGAATTATCTTCTTTGCAATGAAAATGGGGCCAGCAGAATCAGAGAGTCGCAGAATGGTTGAGGTTGGAAGGGACCTCTAGAGATCTTCTAGCCCAAGCCCTCTGCCTGCTCCAGCAGGGACACCCAGAGCACATGGCACAGGGTGGCATCCGGAAGGGTTTTGAAGATCTCCACAGAAAGAGACTCCCCAGCCTCTCCGGGCAGCCTGTTCAGTGCTGAGCACCAAGCCTTGCACCATAACCCAGAAATGGGAGCGGACTGTGGCTGTGCAATATCCCTCAGTGCACACATGTGTGTATGTCTGTGGGTGGGAGATGATCCTCTCTGAGAAGCACTGGAACTGGCACCGGCGTGACTCATGGGTCAGACACAACGCCAGTCTTCCACAGGGAAACCGCATCAAAATTCTGGATTCCCAAATTGCTTTTGCTCTTTAAAATAAAGCTCATTAAAATAAGTTTCCACAATATTCTTGTATCCAGGCTGGAAGGTCACAGCTGGGTGAGTGAGAAATCAAATATGTAAAAGAATAGTTGGGTTGTTGGCTCAGAGTGCAGTGATTAATGGGTCACATACTGCCTGCAAGCAGATAACTAGCAGAATACTGCAGGGGTCTATCCAGGGACCTGTTGTTTAATGTTGGTGACTTGGAGTAGGCAATGGAAAGCTTGTTCATGAAGTCTGCAGATAACACCCACCTGAGGGGCATCAATTGATATGCTTGAGGTGGGGCTGTCATCCACAGGGCTCTGGACAGGCTAAGGGGTGAGCAAACAAGGACCTCACAGAATTCAGCAAGGACAAATGCCAAGTCTGGTACCTGGGAAGGAAGCGTCCCTAGCAATGATACCAGCTGGGCTTCACCATCCTTTTCTGCTGGAAAGGACTGGAAGGCCTGGTGAGCAGTGAGCTGAACAGGAGGCAGCAGCACGTCCTGGCAGCAGAGATGGTCAGTGGCGCCTGGGGCTGTATCAACATAAGCACTGCCCATAGATCAAGGGGAGGGATGATCCTCCTCTACTCAGCGCTTGTTAGACCACATCTAGGCTGCTGTGTCTGATACAGTTGGGTCCTTCTAGTGCAGGAATGATGTTGATAAACTTCAATGAATTTAACAAACGCAAACAAGATATTCTGAGTCTGGAGCACACACCATGTGAGGAGAGGCTCAGGCAGCTGGGCTT
The DNA here is from genome assembly GCA_013389825.1 of Crypturellus undulatus. Classification (NCBI taxonomy): domain Eukaryota; kingdom Metazoa; phylum Chordata; class Aves; order Tinamiformes; family Tinamidae; genus Crypturellus; species Crypturellus undulatus. The sequence goes on from VWPW01031931.1 coordinate 478,189, forward strand.
GTTCAGCCTGTAGAAAAGACAGCTTCAGGTGGTCCTAACAGCAGACTCTGTCTGTATGAGAAGGTCAGTGAGAAGGTTGAGCCAGGCTCTTCACGGGGGTATGTGGTAGGAAGATGGGCAAAAAAATGAAACATGGAAAACCTTTTTAACTGTGAGGCCAGCTAAGCACCCAATTAAGTTGTCCTAGGAGGCTGTGCAGTATCCACCCTTGAAAGTTTTCAAGATCTGACTGGATAAATCCCTGGGAACTATAACTGATCTGGCTTTGAGCAGGAGGCTGGACTAGTTGCTCTTACATCCTGAACAATTTTATGACCCTAAATAGATCAGAGCTCAAAAAAGGTTTCAGGGAACGAAAGCAGACACCACAAAATTTCATTTTCTACCCAGTCTTTTTCTTGCAACCCTCTTAAAATCAAAATGCCCGGTTTATTTAGAAATAGCAAACTATCTGATAAAGTCGATGTATTTTGAGAAACAGACTTGCAGGCACTTTTAAGAAGAATGTTACCTTCTCCTTTGAGGCAAATAACAGTAGCATGAATGACAACATTTACTGATCTTGGGTATGAAAGATCTGCTCCCAGAGGTTCTCTTGAGAGTCTAAGAGTAGGTAGTTAATTCAGCTGACGTTAATGGGTTTTGTCAGAATTTGGAACTGTGAAGTAGTGTTGCTTAAACGGGCCTACTCCTTTAATAGTTATTCAGTTAAGTGGGCTCTTCTCTATTTAATTGTTTCTGAGTTCCCAAGTTCGCAGCAGTCAGAGGTGCGTGGCACACTGCACTCTAACTGCTGACCCACTTACTGCTGGATTCTCTCATGGCTGATGCATATCAGTGACTTTCTCAATTAGCTATTCAAAAAGGTGTTGCACACAAAGAAAAAAATGAAAATCAGCATAGAAGGTTAATTCGGAAGCTGGGTTCCAGCAAAATCAGAAGGACATATTCAATCAGACTTCAGCTGTTTAAGTGACTGATATTCCCCTGCAGTTCTCAGGGCAACATCTGAATTACTGAATGCTACTGCTTGGGACACTAAATTCCCTACTTCCTCACTGATTTTCTAACACAACCTTAATGCTATGTTAGCATCATTTCTCTGTTCACTCCATCTGCTCTTAAGGCCTCCCCTGCTGTTTCCTAGGAGATAGATTGCCACAACGCCTGCATCTGCAAGGCAGTGGCAGATATGGGGCAAGAGACAACATGGTTAGAAGCCGCCTTAATACCACCTGAACATTTGCAGGGTTCTCAGGGGACTCCTCCACCCACCTATTCTCAAAACCTGAGGGAGCCCTAATTACACAGGCAGCTGCTTCACAGTGCTGTGGGAATGTGAAACAGTGGCTTTCCAAATCTTTTCCACACCTATTTGCTTCTTTCAGTCTAAATCCTTTATTTCAGAAAAAAAAAAAAAAAGAACACAATTCTTATTTTGCCCAATTTGATTTCCTACTTAATGAAAAGTCTAATCTTACCACGTACAAAATTCTATAGTTTTTTTGCCTTTTTTTCCCAATAATTTTATCCAAACTAGCAATTATTTCTGTTATGTGCCGTAAGTAGATGGTCAGGGGGAGCAGATTGAAAATTCCTGCTGTACTCATAACTTTTCAAGGTACGGCTTAAGAGATTAATTTCAAATGTAATAGCAAGCATAATAGACTGGATGTTGCAATTAGGCAGGGATGACACAGAATATCAGGGTTGTAAGGTTGTTGTTATATCTTGCCTTGTGCTCTAACATTGTCCCTTGTCTTCCCTTAGTAGGTATACATAAATCTCAGAAGGACTAAAAAAATGTACAGGGGCTCATGATGTTTCTAAAAATATGCCTGTTTTCACAAGAAATCAAAACTCCAGAAACAAGCTGCTAAACACACTCAGAAACAGATAATCCAGAAAATAATTAACTTTTTCCCATCTGTGTAATATGTTCTATTGTTTAAATTGCTGATTTTAAATTCATTGCTCTTTACTTTAAATTCTGCTTTGTTTTCTTCACAGGAAAATTATGTAAACAGGAATTGTTTACATCATTCAGCTAATGTGTTTTTACTTATGGCATATCTGTGAACAAAACAAGGTATTTTCCAAGTGTAGGTGAAAGGAAAGAGAATTTATGAAAAAAAGAAATCCACATAATATTAATCAATAACTTATTGGCAATACACAGTCTGCTCATTAAATTGCTACAGAAACATGATCAAGATTTATAGTTTAGTTGTAAAAAGTCCACATATAGAAGAAATACCACCATTTTTCTTGACGGCAAGAAGAACATTAGGAAACAGATAATACAGAAAGAGTTATATTACTAATAGGCCTGCAAATCACTGATAGATATTTCCCTAAATAAAACTGATAACCTCTTCAAAGCAAAAATGTAGTGCTTGTGTACAGCTTGTAGTATTTCAGAAATAATATTTCAGCAGATTATACACACATGAAAAGTGGTATTTTTGCTTATTTCAGGGGACTTAATTCCAACATTACAACTTCATCCGGCTATGAAAGGACTATCTCCAGTGTAAGAGTCGCATTTCAGGTCTTCTCAAATTTAAATAAAATTACATGGTCAGCAGTTAACACTGAATAAGTTCTACTTAAGAAAAGAAACCAAGAGGCAGAAAGAAACGCTAAAGTAAATTAATATGCTCCTCATCCCTTCTCACACCTAGTAATACACCAATTATATTTAAACAAGATGTATATTTAATTTCATAATATTCTGGTATATTCAGCCTTCAGTGACACGTATTTCCAAACAGAATCTAAATGAACTGAAACCTTTCATATACTTTTTAAGAAGCCATTAATAAAAACTCTGCATTTGGACAAATTTTTGAGAACGTGTTAAAACTGCAGAACATTCCTCATCTCTGGTCTTCAGTGAAATGAAGGCCATTTGCCTACTTGGACCAAAGACAATGCAGCATTCAAAATCTCTTAGACTTCACTAGTTCTTCATACATAAAAGAAGCTTTTGTAGAAAAAAAAGTCAAGGATATACTCAGCCTTAAAAGAGTAGGGCCATGTAGCTAAGTAGCTATGATGTACTTAAAACAGAAAGAAAATAACAGAAAACACACACTTCTCAAGACTAAGAGAGTCAGTATTTTTAACTTGTCAAAAATCTCAATGTGTGCACAAAAACAAACCACAGAAACTTCCTGGAGATGTAATAGCTTTGAAATGAATAAAAGAAGTTGGTAGAGTGATTAATGCAGAGAAAAATACAAATTGCAAGCAGTGACAAAATTCTCTCTGTTACAGGCACAAAGTTATTATGCTTTATTTACACACTGCTCAGGTTTACGCTGGAGTTCAGCTTCGACAAGATTACAAGCTCCCCATTCTCAAATGGAATATACACACATACAGACCTGGGAAAATCTAAGCTCAAAAGCAATAACAATCAAATCATGAGAAAGGGAACATTATTCAACTTTGTGAAAGTTAGCAGAATATCATATGTAACTAGCTATGCGCCCAAGTATTATTGGAATAATATGGGCATAAAAATAAGCATAGAACAGAAGCTCTCATTTCATATCAGAAGTTTTCATATCATATCTCTCCAATTTTCTCTGATATTTTACAAAATCAGAAGTCACTTTTCTGCCACAAAAAAACTCCTCAGTCTGTTTTTTTAGAAAAATATTTCTGATTAATTGAATATAGCATTGCTCTTGACAAAATATTTAATAAGATTTTTCCCAAAACTTTCAAACAGACTATAAACCACAAAATGTTTTGATTTCTAGTAAATAATACAAACTCAGAAACAAATCTAAACCATAATTAGAGGCACAGCTAAGACTCCCATTTCCAGATATAATCTTCCAACTCAGCAAAACGAAAAACAACAAGAACCGCGGCAAAACCTACAGATGTCAGTATTGTCTTCTACATCTATGAACTCAAAAGTCAAGCATTGGTTTCTCCTGGTCATATATGAATTTTGAAAATAAAGAACAAAGAACTCAGAACTTTATTTCAAAGACATCAGATGCCAAATTGTATGTAAGATCATACCTAGGTATCATTGATTTAATTTGACTAAGCATATGCTAAACACTGTTTTTGCTGGCCATTTTGTTGATGGTGCATTCATAGGTTACTCTTCCAGAGCTACAAAACATTCATGTGTCAGTGGACATAACAATAAAAAGACTTTTGCTCTGTAACCACCAATATCTTCCTTGTTATAAAAAATGTATTCCATCTTTGATCCATTAGAGATACTCCCTGGCTAGCAGCTCCCTGGTGGTACATGTATCAAAAGCAAAACGTAGACTCAAAAGGAAGAGAAGTGTTGTAGAATACTTGGTATTTTAGAGACATTTTTTCTTTCCAGGACGTATTCAAAATGCAAACTTTGCGATGGCTTTATTTATTTATTTTTTAATGTTAATTACTTCCTCTAAACATCTCATCTTACATTCTCCAAAGAACCGAATATAATGTATCTGCACTTTTAGGAGTTCAGGAAGCAGAAGTGAGGGAGCTCAGGGAGTTTAAGATTCATGAAAATGGGCTAGGTTAAGAGAATATCTTAGGTCAGAGTTCCCAGAATCAAGCATTGGAGTAAGACTGCCAATATAGTTAAAGAGCATGTCACCAATACAACCTGCAACCCTGATTCTACAGGTAAGGATCTTCCTTAGCCTCTTCTTCCTGCTCTTTTGAACTGTGGAATCTGAACAGCCCTCTACAGTGGCAATACACACAGTAATCTTCAGTTGCCAAAGGATATTTCTCCTTGAAATGCATAATAACGTAGTGCATATGATCATGCATGTTAGTGATGAAATTCCACAGAGGCCTAACCCTTGTTCTGTCTTCCCTTGTTACTGGTGCTTTGAAATTTCTTGCACATTTCTGACTTTTTTCCCTGAATTTTCAGTTGCATAAGTCTTGATAAAATCTGTGGGAATCATAGAAGTTTTATAAACCTATATTTTGTATATTTGCTCCTTTATACACCTTCAAAACTTTTAAGTGTATGTTATTTTTAATATATATTTTTTAAATTATGTGTTGGTAATGATGATGACGTATGTTTTGGTTATGAGTTTCGAATTTCAAGATGTGTGACTTTCCCTGAAATTATGAGACTTCTAACTGCTAAATTTCTAAGCACTCATTTAAAGAAAATAAATAATTTATTATGTAAATATCAGTAGTCTTACAGCAGAATGATGCACTTATTATGTTCAATACTGAACAAATTAACATGAACAATGCATTCCTGAGTCTAACACAATGGATAAGAAATTGCTTCACTGACATTTGTTAATTTCAAAACCTAACAGCAGTCTATCACATGCAGACCTATCCACCAATTATGTTCTATTTTCTATTCAAAGCTAATATGTAGCTATAATTAACTTTAAACAACTACTTATTATCACTTCTAAAAGTTCCTGGCACCACTAGGTACTGGATGATGCCTTGAAACACTGACACAGTCCTGCTTTTCAGGAAAGGGACAAATGATGACCATATTTTGAGAAAGAACCTGAGAAGAGATTACTAAAAAATCAGCAATATATCCCTAAGTAAGGGTTGCAAGATTATTACTTTCATGCATGCACATCAATCAGAGATTAGCAGTTCTACCTCCGTACAGAATCCAGCCAGCCGTATTATGATGTCTGTGTACACACATTTTCAAGAGTAGTACTCTAACTTCTAAGTAATTTCTACTTGTCTTTCGAGTACCAGTGTGTTAATAAAAAGACAAAAAACACTGTACCACAATCTTATTACAACTATTATAATGAACTAGAATTTCTGCTTTTGATGTTTCAAGTCTTTGAACTTCTTTGCTTTGAAATTTAGTTATAAAACATACAAGTCTACCACAGAGAATGCAGCTTATCCAGAGGGAACAATACTGAAAGGGATTTTTGGAAGGGAAAAAATGATTAGGAAAGACATTAAATATTTTCCTTTGCCTGCTAATATTTTACCAAAAGTGCCAAATCCTATGAGTATAGAAGTAAACATACATAATTATTTTAAGTAAACACAAATAAAACAAAAATATCAGTATTTAAATGAGAATCTGATACAATCTATCTTACCTTATTATGTGTCTGAGTTTGTCCAACCAGGATAAGGATATTTGATGAGATAATAGACAGGCAGAAATTGATTAGAATTATTGACCTCTCAGACCTGATGTATCTGTAGAAATAAACAAATAATGGGTAAAATTCTTCTGAAAGGAAAGCAGGCAGTATATCATTCAGAATTTTAATGCAATATTTGGATATCTTGGAGATACTCTAAAAGGTGAGCACTGTGTTTCAACTGCTCAAAGAGAATGTCAGTAAGTTATCATATTATAAACAAAAGAACTATGATATTTTGATAGATATTCTGCATTTCCCTCAGTATTCTAGCATAGTTTAGCAAAGATTCTAGCAATGCTTCTTTTAAATCCATTGGCAAGAGTATTCTGATATCACACTGATAATGACAGGATTGCAAGTGTTCATAAGTAACTTCTAAAGCTTCCTCCTCTGTGAATGTCCACAGATATAACGGCCAACTTCAGCAGAACTACTTTTTTTGTGAACAGAAGTTCTATTCCACAATGCCACAGGCTGGTTCATGACACCGTGGCAGTGCATTCTCAAACACATTACTGGGTTAACTATAATATTCATCCTGAAGATAGAGTACATTAACAGAATAATTTGTATGAAAGAACAATAATATCTTGAGGTAGTATCTACATGTTCGTAAGACTTAATGCTAAACATAGCTAATGTTTGCATAGAAAGTTATTAATGATAGAAGTAAAAATCACACATTTTCTTTTGCTAGCTTACCATGGTCGTTTTACAAGTATGTTTGGGATTAAAACCCACAAATACTCTTATCCCCTACTTCCTTACAAGATGCAAACATTTGCTACCTCAATTGTAGCATCATTTTGCTACATAAATCATAGAATCATAGAATGCTTAAGGTTGGAAGGGACTTCTAGAAGTCATCTAGTCCAAACCCCCTAGAGCATACAGCCTTTTATATGATACAGCACGGACAGAGAAAGATGTTTCAAGTCAAGTACCTTACTGACCTGAATTTCAGAGTTGCTAATCATTACTGTTGGCCACTAAAAGTAAACAAAAGTTAAAGGTGACCAGTTCTTCTGAAAACTACAGAATTGTTTTTTTTTTTTCTTTAGATAAGATGACAAAACAACCCAATACAACAATCTACATTTTTCCTAAAAATACAATTGTGTTACATATATACACCTGCATGTGTTGCAAACAAACACACAAAGGTTCTGTCTACATAGTCAGTATGCTGTTACTTTCTTACTCTTAATGCACTTGAGCCAGATCCTGACAGGGAGCATCCAGGACCTGTAAAGGATCTTAGTGAATAAGAGCTGGCTGCATGGAGTACTCCAGAAGACCAATAGCTCATAGTATTATGTCAGCCTGGAAAGACTTTACTTTTCTGCTACTTCGCTAGTGTTAGCCCTTCTTCACTGTCAATAGCACACAGTAAATACTGGAGGAAAATGAAAATGAACGGAAAAAAGAAGAGGAAGGAGAAGAGGAGAGGAGATAGAGGAGTGAAAATTATTTAAACTAATCTTTAATCTATTTTTCAGGTTCAAATTTTCAACTGGGAAGTCAAAACAACAAACCACAAAAGAAGACTCACACATATCACTTCTGTCTTATAATTTCTTATGAACAGACCCTCCAATTCAAATAGAATGTGGGTGTTCCTATGCCTAAAAATGGGCAGAGGGTAAAAATAACCAAATTCTACCCCATTATTCCCTCCCTAGTTTATAAAAATAAGCAGTGAATCACATATATAGGTTCCATTGCCTATTGTCTTCCTATGCAAGATGGTGGGTTATGATGTACTCTCAAGAAACTTGTTTGCTATAAAATTTAAATGAGTTAAATGACAGGCTACTCGGTGATCATTCTACTTTTAAAAGCTCTTGCTAAGATTTATCCTTTTTCTTTTCTTTTCTTTTCTTTTCTTTTTTTTTTTTTTTTCAGGGAGGTCCTCATCACATATCTTTTTCTCAGCTTACAGGTCACAAGTAACTTTATGTCTACTTTATGGTCTACACTAAAATTTACAGTAGAAATGGATAAACTCTCACTAAAAAGCACAGTTGATTGAACCTCCCTAAATCAGAAACTTGAGAGACTTTTACAAAATATTTTAATCTAATAAATGTTTCAGTTTATAATATAAATAGAGAAAAAGCAACCTAAGAACAGAGTAGAAATATTATATCAAATACAGGAATTGAGTAAGAGATATCTTGTAAAGAGCCCTGGAAAGTGTTTATTTTTAATGTATACCTCACTGAAAGAGAAATATTACTCAGATTGGAGAGGGAAAGAGTGAGCTACACTGTCACCAGTAGGCCAACAGAGAGAAAGTAATCAATCACATCAAGAGTCAAAGCATGCAGTGCATTTTTATTTTTTTCGCCAATAAGAAATGTAGCATCTAATTGTCTCTTGAACTTTTAATTCAACTAAATAAAACTACATAATCACATTCAATTTTATAAATCTATTACCCACCTCCACAGTGCTGCATAGACAACTGCTAGGGTGATCAAGGCCAAGCATGAAAGACCACTGCCTACTATTAGGGTTACTGAGGGTGTACCAGATGATTCCATGATCTGTAAGTTACAAAAAAATAACCATGAAGGAAAACCATCCTCTAGAAATCAAATCACCAGGTCAAAATACAACAAAACAAAGCAAAAAAAACAATGAAAGCAAAATGACTAAAACAGCCACTGTATCACAGATAGCTTCAGTAATAATATCTATGAAACAGATATCAACTTAATCCCTAAACTGATCCATGTATGTCTCTGAGATTTGTTTAAATACTGATACATTCCCCAGAGACTTTTGAGCATTAAAATGTCTAATAATACTTGCATAATATTTTGCAAGATAAAGCAAGTAGTTATATTACAATGTAACAGGAGACTACGACATTAGTACAAGTTTAAAGTAATCCCTGACTAATATTAATTAAAAGATGTATTTCTCTTGAGAAATAGCAATATTTGAAATTGTGTATTAAACAACTTGATTTAACTATAATATCAAAGATCATCAAGTAATTTGTCTCAGAATTTGATTCATGCTTCTTGCAGAATTACCAAACTTTCTGACTTTTAGTAACTTTAACTTCAATCCCCCATTCACCCACACTTAATTTTCTTGGGCCTATGATCATCCAGAAGAAATGGAAGATATCTATGGCAACAATAGTATAAGCTCTCCATAAAAAAGTTAGAAATCTAGAAATATTTTATCTGTATCCAGTGTATTAATAAAAAATGAAAATAAATGACCTTGAAAACAAGCTAGCTTTTCATGCCATAAAATAAACTATTATTCTCAGACATCTATATCTTCCCATTGTGTATATATTTGTACATGTTTTAAAATAGACCGGATATTTGCTAACACATATGAAAAGATTTAGACCTAAAAGTTTGAAAGGATATCGTTCCCATTTAAAGCCTTAGGCATGTATTGCAAATTACACTTTATCAAGATATCTTTTGCTATCCAATGAGATAAGACTAATGTACTTTTAGGCCAGATTTTAGGCAAAAACTAACATTTTATTTCAACCACTTTCTCCCAAACTGATCTACTTTGCTGTAGAAAGAGTCTGATGCTACACTTCTCAAATCAGGAAGATGAAATAAAGGTCTTAACAGGATAACTTCACAAATACTACTTTGCATTCTGTAATACTAAGAATGGTTGCTTATGTACTTGATGTTCCCTCTTTCTTGTGAAAACTTGATTATTTTTCTTACATCATGTCAACAGACTACATAGAAAATCTGTGCTGAAAATGTCCAGTGCAGATCTGCAATCTGTTTAACTACAGTATCTAGGGTTTTCATACCAAGAGCAATAATATAGTCTTGTACATTCCCCTGAAAAGGCTTGCAGCATTTATAAAGCTTGTTACGTTGATAATTATTCAATACAAAAGTTTTCAACACATTTGCATTGCAATTAGACAGCTTTCTCTGGAAAAAAAAAATGAAGTTTGAGAATATGCAAAATGCACTAGGCTTTAGTTATAACAGAGAATCTGAAATTCATCTTTTTGAGCCTCTGTAGACACCAAGAGACTAGCAATATTTGTGTACCTGGAATATTAAACAATTCCTCATCAAAACATCTGAAATATAGCTGGGAGGAAAGCTTGACCAGCCACCCCCCGGCACACACAGACACAGACACTACCGCCTTTTGCATAAAATCTGCTTCCCCCCCCGCTTTGTTACTTACTATTTCTCTAGGTTGCTGAGCCAAAATGGCGAAGGTAGAAAGACGATCACATAAGCATTTCGTATGGGATGCATCGGTAAGCACAGTTTTACATCCCTGAGTGGACCAGGTTCCTAAAGAGTCGTTCCTGCACAGGAGAGAGAGAGAGGGGGAAGAAAGAAAAAAAAAAAAAAAAAAAAAAAAAAAAAAAAAAAAAAGGATAATTACGCCTGACGGACAATTCCGTGAGGAGGAAACGCAGTTTAATCGAGAGGAGAGTGCGGGGTAGTTCCCGGACGGCAGAGATGTACTTGTTGTGGGCGAGCACCGGCTCCCGCGGCGCCCGCCGCGCAGCGCGGCGGCAGCGGGCGCGGCGCGGAGCTGTCCGGCCCCACGGTGGTGCTGAACACGCGGCACCCGCGGAGCTGTCCGGCCCCGCGGTGGTGCTGAACACGCGGCACCAGCGGAGCTGTCCGGCCCCGCGGTGGTGCTGAACACGCGGCACCAGCGGAGCTGTCCGGCCCCGCGGTGGTGCTGAACACCGGGCGCCGAGCTGCCCGCCCCGCGGTGCGGCTGAACACGCGGCGCGGAGCTCCGCCAGCCGCGGCAGCAGCTGCCTCCTGCGCTGCCAGCCACCTCCGAGCCTCACCAGAGAACTGCGAAAAACTCATCGAGGGAAGAGGGGGAGGCTTTTTTCTTTTCTTTCCTTTCCTTTCCATTTTTTTTCCTCCATACCCGTTCTGTTTCTAGCCCTTTTACTAAAAAAAAAAAAATTGGTTGTCGCTAGCTGTAGTGTCTCTTTTTCCCCCTTCTTTCTTTTTTTCTTTTTATTTTTCCCTCGTGTGTGTGTGCTACTTTAAGGGCAGATGGCTCTCAAACGTCCGTCTGGGTTATGCCATTTGGACTAGGAGATGCCATATCTTCTGTACTAATGGCTATTTTTTTCCTGGGATTTTATTTATTTATTTATTTGTGTGTGTATGTGTGTGGCTGTTGCTTTTAGTGATCAGCTTTGGAAATTTCACCCTGGAAACGGCAGCATCAGATCCCTCCAATTTTCGCCTTAGCTCCAGCAGAGGGGTGGATTTCAGTACAACTGCACACAACATCACCAAAGAGACACATGAGTTCGCCCTCCAGACCCCACTCAGTCAACTCGTCTTTCCCTAGCTCCCTCCCCCTTCCCAATTTCTTTCTCTTGGGGTGGCAGCACCACACTAACCCCAAGCCAAAATGATCTCTTGCTGGTACTTTTCACCAGCCGCCCCTAAACAAAACAAGATGATTAACACAGCCCCCGAATTCAATTAGACATTCAATATGCTAATGCAAGATCTGAAACCCACCCCAGCAGAACAATAAAAATGGTATCAACCCACGTTTTCTTTGTGCCAGCAGGGAAAGGGAGAGGGAGAGACAAAAAATCCTCTCTCCTTTTTATCTGAGCTGCAAAAGGGGCAAAGATTTCTATAGGAAAAAGNGGGTAGAGGAGGGCACTCTCAACTAATCAAATCCATTATGGTTACATATGTTGTGTTTAGAGAAAAATAACTGGTTTCCTCTTTTCTTTCTTCCTCTCCTTTCATGTCTACGGAGCAACTGCAGTGACTCTGCTGCCAGTAGCATCGCCTGTGTTGTCAATTTCTGTCAATTTCACCTCAGGTCACCAAATGACTTGAAAAAAAGAAAAAGGAGGGTGGAAGATACAAGGAGGGAGAATAATAATTTCCAGTCACTCTCATCACCCTTCTTTCACCTCTTCTGCCTCGCTAACCCACATTTTTGAGTGATTTTATATGCCAGGGCCCTCATGCAAAGACAATTTGTTATCCTAGAGTGCAGCTCACCCCAGCCCACCTCAGCATTTTGCACCACTTGCTTTTGAACACACAACAGATGTAACCCTTAGAAGCTGTTGTCTTTAGAACAGTGTCCTGTAATAAACCAAACACAGCAACTGACGGAAATAAGCGAGAGAAAACAACTAATTGTTCAAGTCTCTAAAAGTAGTAGCTTTCCTTCACTAATTTTCTATTTCAGAGCCACATACCAAACCAACATCTATTTTGAAAAATATAGTTACACATTCCAAATTTGGAAACACTATCTTCTGGCTAACATAACCAATTTATTTTATTAGATTTCCTATCTGTTATCTTACTGTGACACACAGTTAAGGCCAAACTAAACGCATTTATCTGAGCTGATAAAATATTAAAGAATGACAGCTTAAGAGAAATAGACATGTTTTAAAACAAAAGAATGGTATTATTCATGCTGAAAGTAAGACCTAATATGTTGAATTTAACCTGTGTTAAATTCAGCACCAAAACTTGTAAATTGTTACCAATGCATAGTTTGACAAGTTCTGAGTAGACAAGTAGAGAAGATCGTAGACAACTACACAAACCAGTTTGTACACAAACAAAACTGTCACAATTCTAATATCATTTACACTAATAAAAATTAAGGGTAATCTACCATTTTAAAGGAGCTCATTCTATCCTTCAGTTTGCTGACCTGAATGCAAAACTCAAGTCACACATTATCTGAACAATTTACTGTAACTCCACAACAGTCAGTCTTATGAATTCACCATATATTTTGGAAAACTATGTAATTACAGTTGAAAATCCAGTGATTAAATATGGCCCATCTCTCATTTCTAATCAGTGCATTTGTAAAAAAAAACTCACTAATAAATATATTTGTAGACTGTTGGAATGACTGACAACAACGATGAAGAATTTTGCACTAATCCATGAAGGAGATGGAATAATGACCAGAATCCTGACGAAAAGTGCAATTGCAATTTGTTGCATGGTACTCATGCCTGCAGAACGGAAATGTATCATTACTTATTCATTCAGAAACAGCGGCCATTTTGGCTTGCTTTTTAAAGTTTAGTCAGTATTTTAAAATTAGCTGGTATAAAAACGGTATTTGGTCTTGCATATAAATCAAGTAAGGAATGGAAACATGAAGTTAAAATGGATGTACTATATTCAGTATATCTCATTGCTATGCTTTACTTTAAGTCCTTCATCTGTGATCTGTCCTGCTTATAAGCCATCTTTTCTGGGACAGTAGGAAGCTACCCCATATACAGAAGCTTCATTCCTTTTTCATGTGATTTTCTTTGAATGTGTGGTGAAAGGTTTAGGGTTATCATATGAATATGCAAAAGACACCTCTTGTTCCTGTGGATATTTCCAGTTATGTAGGAAAAATATCAAATTGACAACGCGTAGCAAATAGAGATATAGATTCATGCCCATTATTGGCAATTTTGTACTATTCCACTGAGCTTCAGATGATTTAATCAACCTGGCAGGATTCCCATGATATAAGTAAAGGAATTCCCAGGAAGCATAGATTCACCATTGCAGATCCTGTGTCATCCTGCAGCTGATGCATTATTACAGCCAGGGAAATAAATGTAAGCTGGATGTAATTTGGCCCCCAGACCTCTGTCTTGAATGTCACAAGCACTCAAGATCCCCAATTCCAACATTTGTCTCTGAGTGTGTCCTTCACAGAGTTTTTTCAGAGCCAGAAAAATGCAAGAGTGCAGGCCTGCTTTTGAAATTCATGTAAACCTTTCAGTTCTAATCAAGGACTCAGAACACACTGTGCAGGAAAAATGATGGTCAAATGAAGAACAGAACAGTATTTTAATCACATATGATATAGTAGAAATAACACAATTCTCACTATTTAATAATGTAGTATGCAATACTGCATGATGTATAAGTGATGCTCACTACTGAGATCAATGACACAACTGTCTTGTATATTGAAATGGAGATGTTGTTTATAGGATAGGAGTATTTTTGCAGAATAAAAGATTCTGAGAAGGTTGGCAGACACAGCTGTCATTCTGTTACAGACTGATGATCAAGCTACATTTGATGTGCTAGCAACTGCACTTCACTTTTCATGATTTTTCTTGGTCTCATGGCGTGGTGTACTACTGACTATTGACATATTTACTACTGATTATTGACAAATAATATATACATCTTTTTTTTTGTCTATTTCTACACAGTGATGAATAAAAACGAACTGTGACATTTCTGTCAAAACCAATCTCTTAGTAATGGATCTACTACATAATGTGCACTACCTTCTTAGTTTACTTTGAAGAATTTTCAGCAATGACATTTATTTATATATTTGTTTATTTATTTATAAGGAAAAAACTCAGAGACAGGAAAAAAACAGGAAGAACATAATTATGGGGAACGATATTTACTGCTTGTTCCAGAAGAGTTAGCGTTATGGTTGTCTGCATTTGCTCTTGGTAGACTTTAGCAATTTATTTCATGACTGATATCTGTATTTTAAGTAGGATTAGGAACCTTTTGAATCCTCATCTGCGCTGTTGTATTAATTAAAAAAAAAAAAAAAAACACACAAAAGAAAGCAGAGTATTCAGATGCTAGGAAATTATAACATGAGTGCTCCTCAGGTAATTTGCTTCTTTGGTGTGTGCATTATCATACATTTCTTCTTTTAACCTACCTACTGTTTTTTCTTTAGGGACAGACTTCAGTTTCCAACTCTATTCTCAGTAAAGAATGACATAAAATGATGACAAGGGAGGGAAAGTGCAGACATTAGAATTTTTTAGCCTAGCAAAAGATAGGAACTATGCTAATGATTCTTACGAGTAGCAGATTATACACATCATTGTGCCTGTTAAGATATGCTTGCTGGCACATTAGTGAAGATAAAGTCCTTCCAACACCTGCTTACTTCTTTACACCTGGACCTAAAATCCCAGGGAAGCGATAGGGAGGCTCAACTACCAGAGTATCTTATGCCCGCTTCCAGTTGTGCATATCCATATGCCTGAGGCATGACCTAGCCCTTAGTATGCATAATTTAGACTGTGATCAATCTTATCCCTACCAGCAGTGTATGGCAACATCTGGCCCAACACATTTTTTTCTAACACTAAAAGGAAAAAAAAAGAAAGAAGGAAAAAAAAAAAGCTGAAAGTAAACCCTTTGCATAATAATGTCCCACATAAAAACATAGTTTAACGAAGTATTGTTTACCCTGAAATTGTCAATTTGATTGTGATATTTAGAAAAGCTCATGTAGGAAATCATGGACATGAAAAGAAAGTGAATGGACAAAAATAACTGTCTCACGACTACATGTCTAAAATACTGAAAGGGTCCAGAAAGGATCTTTAAGTTTGTGAGATACCAGAAGATAAACCTGTTTGATATATAACCTGCAATTGGATCTCCCATTCCCACAGTACTGGGAGAGTTTAATTTTGCTAAATATACGGCCAGTTTCCCACCAGAAAAATCAAATCAACTGTTCTTCTTCATTAACGTACTTGTGACTGCTTTTTTTTTTTCTTTTTGGTAAAACAAATGTGTATCTGGGCTGGAGAACAAGTTTTAGTTCAATGAGATTTAAAATAGATTTAAACCCTTAAAATTTGACTTGTAACAGAACACCACAGCAATAAGTAAAAGTTAGTTATTAAATACAATCTAACAACAATCTACAATCTATTAAATACAACCTAATCTCCAATCTGTAGTAAGGTCCTAAAGAAGATAAAAAAATGCTGTGACTGTCATTTCTACTATTTATAAATGATTCACATAAAAGTGAGCTGCAGAAGTGAGGATTAATGCTTGATTGGAAGAATACTTTATAGCTTTCCTCTTCATGCAATATGAATAATACTCTGTGTGTTTAAACTATAAGACAAACATGCTTCCCTACCATTGGAGTAAAAAGAAAACCTGTCTTAGGAAGAAATGATGTGAATAAAATGGCATAAGATAAACATGACGATTTTCCTTTCTCCTGTTACATAACTCTTGATTATTGGGACTACTGATATAACACAGGCCTATCCCTATTAGAGTTACATGATCTGATCATGGTTTTGTACAACAACAGACAAACTATAGTCATTGTGTTCTATTTATGTTATTTAAGAGACAGTGAAGGGACACTGGTGAAAGAGTACACTTTTTTTTTTTTTTTTTT